>CM052810.1:103347800-103365386 GCA_028533885.1 Nasua narica | reverse complement strand
ATGTGTCTGTTTTTGTGCCAGTACAATGCTGTCTTGGTGATCACAGCTTTGTAGTAAAGTTTGAAATCAGGCAATGTGATGCCCCCAGCTTTGTTTTTCAACATTTCCTTAGCAATTTGGTCTTTTCTGGTTCCATACAATTTTTAGAATTTAGGATTGTTTGTTCCAGTTCTTTGAAAAAAACTGATGGAATTTTGATCGGGATGGCACTGAAAGTATAGATTGCTCTGGGCAATATAGACATTTTAACAATGTTTATTTTTCCGATCCATGACCATGGAATGCTTTTCCACCTTTTTGTGTCTTCTTCAATTTCTTTCATGAGCGTTTTGTAGTTCCTCAAGTACAGATCATTTACCTCTTTGGTTAGGTTTATTCCCAGGTATCTTACGGTTCTTGGTGCTACAGTAAATGGAATTGATTCTCTAATTTCCCTTTCCATATTTTCATTGTTAGTGTATAGGAAAGCAATTGATTTTTGTGCATTGATTTTGTATCCTGACATATTACTGAATTGCTGTATGAGTTCTTTTCACTTTTTTTTTTCTCTTTTCACTTTCTTAATGGTACCTTTTAATTAACAGAAACTGTGAAGTTAAGGTCTAGAAAACCTGAAGAAAAGGCTATTCATCCTTTCCTTTATATTTAGTGCTTTTTGTGTTCCTTCGAAAAAAAATCTTTCCCTGAGCTAAGATCAGGAACACATTTTCCTATGTAATCTTTTTTGTCTTTTAGATTTATTTATTTTAGGGAGATAGAGTGGGGGTAGGGCAAAGGGAGAGAGAGACTCTCAAGCAGACTCCCTGCTGAGCACAGAGTCCCAAATGGGGGCTTGATCTTGACTCCAAGATCATGACCTGAGCCAAAATCAAGAGTCGGAGACTTAACCTATTGAGCCACCCAGGCACCCCTTCTTGTGTAATCTTATGGGAGGTTTAGTGTGTTGCCTTTCACATTTAGGTCTGTCATTCATTTGGAATGGATGTTTATATATATGTAATATGAGGCAGAGATCAACATTTCCCCCCCCAGTTGATCTATAACCATTTATTGATAAGATCACTCACTCTACAGTTATGGTTGATACTTCTATTATAAATGTGGTTACTGTAAGTGCGTAGGTCTATTTCTAGATTCAGTTTTTCCATTGGTCTATTTGTCTATTCTTATACCATAATACATTTTAATTTCTGTAGCTTTGTAATATTCATTAATATCTGGTAGTGATGTCCTACTTTGTTCCTTTTCTTGAAGATCTTGGCTATTTTGTGATTAGATTGTTAATTTCCCCCTATCCCTAATTGCCAGCATTTTGATTGGTGTTACCTTAAATTTGTAGATCAATTTAGAGAGAATCGATGTCTTTATAATATCACATCTTCTGAACCATGCACATGATATTTCCTAAATGGAGGATTTGCCCATCTTTTGTTAGATTTATTTTTAGGCATTTGACATTTTTTGATGCTAGTATAAATTATATTTTTCTAAAGTTTATTGCTCATATAGAAATATGATTGATTTTAAAATACTGATCTGTATCTTGTGACCTTGGTAAGTTCTTTTGTTATTCATATTTAACTTTAGATACCCATGTATTTTGATATTCTGTGTAGTAGATTTATTTATAATTATTCTGTTCATGACATTGTTCTATATTTTTAATTCTAAGAAGACATGTCTTTTATCAGTTCTGGAAATTTTCCTGCTTTGTTTTTAGTTGACTATAGCGCCTTCATTTTTCTAATTTTTAAATTTTTTCCTTTCATTAGAGATAATATTATAAAACTGCCATCATCAAAGACAAAGAAAAATCTGCAAAGCAACCTGAAAGAAAAAGATTACTCATAGAGGAACAATAGGTAGATTGACAACAGATTTCACATTGCCAGAAAAAGAAGCGAAAAGACAGTGAAACAATATATTTAGGGTGTTAAATATATCAACCTAAAATTGATATTTTTACGTTGATATATTTATCAACCTAAAATTCTATATCAGGCTAAACTTTCATTCAAGAGAGTGTTAAGAAAGACATTTTCAGAGAGAGGCTCAGGTAATTTAATTCTCCAGTAGCATTATTAAGAAATACTAAATGATATACATATGTCAATAAGAACAGAGGATGCAAAATAAAACAATATTAGGGGGATAGGGAGAAGATGTAACTACATGATAGAGAGACTTAAACAAGTGTTTAGAGATTATCATGAACAATTTTCTACCAATACTTTTGAAAATTTATGTTAAAGGAACAATTTTCTAAAAAAAAAGTTTTCAAATTGGATTAAGGAAGACATAGAATATTGAAATAGACCAAAATTCATTAACGCTAAGTAAAATAAAATAAAAAAAAACCCACTAAGTAAAATAAAATCATTCCATATAAGAAAGTACAGAATTCACACTGTATGTAAGTGTGTTTTCTATGGTTTAAGTGTGAATTCTAACAACCCTCCAGAAAGAGATTACCTATATAGAAATTATTGTAATAAATAAAAAGGAATTTTCTATTTGTAAACTTATTTTATGATACTTATATGACTTTGATTATAAAATAAAATGTAGGGGCATCTGGGTGGCTTAGTTGGGTAAGTGTCTGCCTTTGGCTTAGGTCATGATCCTGGGATTGAGACCTGCATTGAGCCCCCTGCACAGCAGGGAATTTGCTTCTCCCTCTCCCTACCCCACCCCCTGCTCGTGCTTTCTCTTCCTTTCTCTCTCTCAAATAAATAAAATCTTAACAAAAAATGTATAAGGACAATACAAGGAAAGAAAATTATGAACATAGATATAAAAATACTAAAAATACCAGCAAACAAAATTTGCAAGTGCTTGTCATGCTGAAATGTATCCCATCTATCTTGATTTTACTCCAGGAATAAAAGATATTAACATTAGATAAAATATAATTTTAAACCAGAAACTCTCCCTAAGCTGAAAAAAAAAAATCTGTCAAACTCACAGCAAATATCGTACTTAGTGGTGATACATCTGAAAAGAAAACAGACTGCACTCCACTTGGCAAGCATGTTGCTTGTCTGGGGTCTATTTAGGATGATTGAAGAATGTTCTCTTTTGTATCTCAACTATGTATTTGAAAACTTTCATACTAAGTGATAAACTGCAGTTCATGTCAGAAGAGCTGTGATCTACAGATAGTTTATTCCTGTGTGTCAAACAGTTCATTCAAGCACTTCCAGATACCAGTTTGTTTGGTTTTGACATTTAGACAAAGCCAGGCTGCTTATATTTTAGAGTATTCCAACTTAAATTCATCCTTTAATCTAATTATACACACATTTCATACAAGATCTTATCCATCTATCCATATAAGACCTTGGGGAAATTCATAACAGGTATTGCTATGAACTTAGGTAACAAGGTAATGATTGCTGTATGAATGATATACTGAGTCTTTTATGTTGCATGCTTCAAGAAAGAGATATAACAGTTTTAAAGATTGAAAAGGAAGAACAAATGGTTGGCATTCATAGATTACATGATTGTCTATGTAGCCAATCCAAGAGAATTAGAACCAATAAGAAAATTCAATAAGTTTTACTAAGTACAATAAAATTATAAAACAGCTAATGGCATTTTATCCAGAGACAAAAAATAATTAGAAAATGTAATTAGAGGGGTGCCTGGGTGGCTCAGTGGGTTAAGCCTCTGCCTTTGGCTCAGGTCATGATCTCAGGGTCCTGGGATCGAGCCCCACATCGGGCTCTCTGCTTGGCAGGGAGCCTGCTTCCCCCTCTCTCTCTGCGTGCCTCTCTGCCTACTTGTGATCTCTCTCTGTGTCAAATAAATAAATAAAATCTTAAAAAAAAAAGAAAGTGTAATTAGAATAAAAATCCCATATGCAATGGCAACAAAAATGAAGGAATCTCGGAGTGAATTTGACAAAAGATACTCAAGATCTTATTTCTAAAATTATAAAACTTTATTGAAAAATGTGAAAGAAGATCCAAATAAATGAGATGTACTATTTGTTGATGGATGAGATGACCCAATATCATAAGACAGCTTCCCCTAAATTAATTTATAAACAATGGAATTTGAATGAAAAATACCAAAAGTGTTTTTGTTTTTAGATTTATTTATTTGAGAGAGAGAGAGAGAGAGAGAGAGAGAGAGAGAGAGAGTGCATGAAGGGAGGGGCTGACAGAGAGAGTCTTTCATGCAGACTCTTTGCTGAGGCCGGAGCCTGATGCGAGGCTTGATCTCATGACCCTGAGATCTTGACCTAAGCCAAAGCCAAGAATCGGACACTTAACCCACTGAGCCACCCAGGAGCCCCTGTTTTTTTTAATCTATCTATCTATCTTTCTTCTTTCTATCTATCTATCTATCTATCTATCTATCTATCTATCTATCTATCTATTTTATCTACCTACCTATCTAATGAAACTTGGGATGTTGAGCAAAGAAAAATTAAAGAATATGGTTGACAGTCTTGATACTACATATCAAGAGTTAATAACATTTAGTATATTATTAAGTATAGTATTTAAAATAAGTTGATGCAGATAGACCTTTGGAACAAGATTAAAAGCCCAGAAATACATTCATATAAATTTGGAAACTTGGTGCATTTATTCATTTAATACTTATTAAGCACTCTCATTTTTGCTAGTGGAGGCTTCTTCAAGTTATCTTCCAGGTTCTTTTGACATGATCCTAGTGGTCATCGATAGCTTCCTTACTACTGACAACATTTTCTGGACTCACCTGGTACATTGCCTGCTCCTAACTTGAAATCAGCCATTTCTCCAAGAAGTCCCGATTTCTTTAATGGGAAGTAGGATCGCAAATCACATCCGAGTGTTAGAGATACTCATTGCTATTGGGTTGGTACATGTTCCCAGGCCTTTTCAGTTAACAGCTAAAAATTTAAATGTAAATTTTATATACACATATATGTATATACACACATGTGATAAATATATATGCATGTATTTAATATATTACTATATTTTGTATTACGTAATATGTGTATTTAAAGAGAAAAACCTCAGTGTGAGTTCATACTGATATTTTTTTAAAAAAGATTTATTTATTTATTTTAGAGAGAGAGAGCACATGAGTGCACTGGGGCGGTGGGGAGGGGTAAGGGGAGAAGGGGGGAGAGAGAATCCCAAACAGACTCTGAGGGCAAAGCCCGACTCAAAGCTCACAACTCCAAGATCATGACCTGAGCTGAAACCAAGAGTTGGTCACTTAACCAAATGCACTATCCAGGTACTCCTATACTGATACTTTCTTTAAAAAAATTTTTTTAAGAAAGATTTATTTATTTATTTGAGAAAGAAAGAGACTACATGAGCTGAGGAGAAGGGCAGAGGGAAAGGAGAGAGTCCTAAGCAGGCTCCATGCTGAGTGTAGAACCTGACTCGGGGCTCGATCTCACAACCCTGAGATCACAAACCAAGAGTTGGAGAATTAACTGACTGCATCATCCAGGTGCCCCCCTATACTGGTACTTTCAAATGAAATTCAGGAATACAAGATTTTTGTTATGTTTCAAATATTAAATCTGTATCTCCTTTGACATTGGGAATCATGGTTATCAAGGACGCAAGGGATAAGGAAATTACAATATCCTATATTTACTTATTTGCTTTATCCTCCATTACGTACAGAATCATCTCAAAATAATCATTCTAATACAACTACGGCCAGCAAGATAAGACTTTGTTTTCTGGTAAATATTGTCTTTGCTTTTTGGATTTTGTTATGTAGTTGTATTATCTGCTTTCATGTGGGGATTTGGGGAAATTCTTATCTGTGTTGCTGCTTATATAGCAGTATATACTAGCTCAGAATTCCCTTTTGAAAGTTCTGAAGTTTCCTTGGCTAATTAAACATATGTAAAGAGTAATCCAGTTGGCTGATTATTGTTTGGTGTAGGTTGTACTTTATGGTTTATTTATAAAGGCCATTATAGTACCATGAGTCCACGTGGTAGGCCTCTCCAGACTAATCCTACTGGGGATTCCATAGTAAGGTCAGGCAAACTATAATAGCAATTGGGAGGTGTCTTTGGAGTTGTGATCAGTAGAGGGGCCAGCATGTGGCCTGGAAAGGTTTAATTTAGTCAGTAATTTTCAGTGAACCTTCAAAACTTCCCAAATAAAGGTACAATTAAAGTCAAAGCAGTGTGATTGCTATCTAAATGCAGCATTAAGAAAAATACCCTATTGCTTTCTCTCAACCAGGTTGCTACTTCTGCACAGGAATTCTGGAGTGGCACTTGGAGTAGTGTATTATGTATTGTGTATTGTGTTTTGGTTGCCTGTCCCTCATTTCCCCTACTTCGGCATAAGCACACTATATTCTTTTTTGTTGTCGTTCAATTCATTAAAAAAAATTATGTCAAGTTTTTAGACTAGTATTAGATTCACAGCAGAACTAAGGGGAAGGTATTCACAGCAGAACTGAGGGAAGGTTCTCATTTACCACACAGACCTGCCTGCACACTTGCAGAGCCTCCCTCAACAACAACCCCACCAGAGTGGTATAGTTGTTAGAATTGATGAACCCACATTGACCTATTCTAGTCACCTGACATACGTAGTTTGTTATGGTTCATCCTTGGTGTTCATTCTTTGGGTTTGGACATGTATCCATCCTTATGGCATCATAGAGTTAGAGTATTTTCACTGCCCTAAAGATCTGTGTTCCATCTAATCATTTTTCCCTCCCCCCAACCCCTGGCAACTACTAGCCTTTTTATTGTTTCCACAGTTTGCCTTTTCCAGAATGTCATAGAGTTGGAATCTTATAGCATGTAGCTAATTTCCTTTTGAAGAATTATCTCTCCCTCTAGAAATTTTCTACCTTTAGGGGATTATATTCCCCTAGGAGTAGACACTCCAGCTAAATTAAGCAGACTCTTATGAAATTTCTGGAATTACTGGAGTGATGCAGAAAGGTCCAAGATGAGGGACATTTGGGTAGTGCACAGTAGGTTAAGCGTCTGCCTACAACTCAGGTTATGATCCTGGGGTTCTGGGATTGAACCCCGCATTGGGCTCCCTGCACTGTGGGGATCCTGCTCTTCCCCAACCCCACCACTTGCCCCACTTGCACACATGCGTGCGCTCTCTCTCAAATAAAAAATAAAATCTTAAAAAAAAAATGTTCAAGATGGTGGGGGATTATTCATTCCAGTGATATTGTGATGAGAATGTTTATTAATTCCCCTTGCCTTGAAGCTGCCCTGATTCTTGACCTTTTTCCAGCTTTTTCTCCTGTCTTACTGCTGGAAAATTTTGTGTGTTCTCTAATATCCTTTTAATACATTTATCTTCTGTTTAGAGTTATTCTCTTACTTACAACAAGCAACTGTATCTAATTCAGTGGTGATCCCTAGAGTATATTAGAAATGTTCAATCTATTTAAATTTCATTCCTTCTTCTAACAGTTTTCCTATCCTCCTTTCACTGCTCTATTGAAAAAAAAAAAATTGGAAATATTAGTTTCATAAAAAGGTAAAGGTATACCTGACCAAAGGACTCAAAAATAAAGCGCTAATTTTTATAAAAAATATAAAAAATTAAAATTTGCACTCATTCCAACAAAATGACATCGCACCTACCTGAGACTGAATGTCATAATCAGGGGGAAGACCTCAGGTTGACAAGGACAGCTAGGAGATGGCTAGTAAGTGATTTGATGATGCATCATTATAGAAACTTAGCTCAGAATGAGGTTGTTATCAGAATGTTACAGTTGCTAGTGGAGGGTAAATTGAACAACTTATCTTAGACAAGGAAGGGGAATTAATATTTATTAAGCAAGTCTTTTGTTTGACGTAAGCTTTGCATATATTATTTTACATATGCCTTTCATATGTTTTTTTCACATTATCTTCAAAATAAGTCCATTTCTTATTCATGTCTTAGCACCTTCATTTTATAAACAGAAAAACTGGGAATAAGAAAAGTTAGTTAACTTATGGTCCCACAACAAAAAAGTGACAGACCCAAAGTCCAAGTCTAAACTCAGGTTAACCTAAATCTCCTACTCTTCCTACTACATCATCAACACAGAAAATTGAATCTGAAACTCTAGAAAACAAACCATAGAAAACAAGGATGATGGATTGAATATGTGCAACAGCTACCACTTATTGTCAAAACCCAAACCTTTCTAAAACAATTTTTTTAAAGGCCTAAGCATGTGAAGAGAAGAGCAAGAGAGGAACAACGAAATTTGGGAAATTGATAAGCAGATGGAAAAATGGTAATTAACTAAGCAGATAGACTTAAGATAACTGAATCCCAAGCTGGCAGTGGAAAAGTTGAGTAACAAATTGATTTACACTGTTGAATCAACAAGGCTCAAGAATTAGAGGGTGCATGGGCGGCTCAGTTGGTTAAGCGTCTGCCTTCAGCTCAGGTCATGATCCCGAGGTCCCTGCTCAGTGGAGAACCTGCTCCTTCCTCTCCCACTGCCCCTCTCTCTTTGCTTGTGCTCTGTCTCTTGCTTTCTCTCTCTCAATAAATAAAGGGAATCTTTAAAAAAGAAGAATCAGAGCTGATACCTGTGTAAGTGAAAGGAGAGTGGTCTAATTTTGAAGCAATAGGCTCCCCAGATCTACATCTACCTCCACAGAGCTGTCTGATGGCTTGATCCCTTTCACATCCTGGAAGATTGAAGATACATTCTCATGGAGAAGGTGATGCAGAAAGTCACTGGAGGATTCTATGCACATTTGAGGACAGGGGTCATAGCGAAAGCCGGGGAAAGAGTTAAAGTTTGCATACTCAGTAGTGAAGTCACTGTCTTTCCCTGCACATGTTACTGAAAGCTGGCAGCCAGGCCCATAGCCTGTAGGTGAGGAATTCAGGCAATTATTCTCGGGCTATCTGAGCAGTCCATGGATCTCCAAGAGGAAAGATCTAATGATAGTATTAGGGATTCTTTACTGAAATAGCTTGCCTCATCAGAACTGAAGCCCATGCAAACTAGCCCCACTTTTGTGCTCAGAGCTTCTAATCAATGTTTAAAACATTTCTGAAATTTTTAATTGTGGTAAAAAAAAACATTCAAAATTTCCCATCTTAGCTATTTTGAAGTGTGTATCTCGGCAGCATTAAGTATATTCATATAGGTGTTGTACAGTAGATCTCCAGAACTTTTTCACCTGGCAAAACTGAGTATATCTTTTGAACAACTCCCCACATCCACCTACCCCCACCCCTGGCAACCATCATTGTTCTGTCTCTATGGATCTACTACTTTAGACATTTCTTAAGAGTGGAATCATGGGGTGCCTCAGTAGCTCATTTGGTTAAGTGGCTGCCTTCTGCTTGGATCATGATCTCGGGGCCCTGGGGTCAAGCCCTGCATCAGGCTCCCTGCTCACTGGGGAGTCTGCTTCTCCCTTTGCCTCTTCACCCCAATTGTGCACTCTCTCTCCCTCTCTCAAATAAATAAAATCTTTTTAAAAAAAGGTGGAATCCTATAGTATTGTCTTTTTGTGACTGGCTTATTTCACTTAACATGATGTCCTCAGGGTTCATCCATGTTGTAGCACGTGACAAGATTTCTTCCTTTTTAAAATTTATTTTATTTTTTATTAGAGAGAGAAGGGCAGAGAGAGAGAATCCCAAGCAGTCTCCACACCCAGTGTGGAGCCCAATGCAGGGCTTTGATCTCACAGCCCTGAGATCATGACCTGAGCCAAATCAAGAGTAGGATGCTCAACTGATTGAGCCACCCAGGTGCCCCAAGATTTACTCCTTTTTCAAGTCTGAATAATACTCCAATTTCTAATAAGCTTTTAAGATTTTGTTTATTTATTTGAGAGAAACAATGAGCAGAGGGAAAGAGAGAGAAGCAGACTCACTGCCGAGCAGGAAGCCTGATACAGGGCTTCATCCCAGGACCTGGAAATCATGAGCTGAGTGGAAGGCAGACTCTTAACCAACTGAGACACCCCTCTAATCAGCTTTTAATATTCCACCCACAAATGTGTGTAGATAATGTACCATTATCAGGCATGAGAGGAAAGCTTCTTGCATGAAAGACTGAGAGACACAAATAAACATAAAACATCAGATTCAGAGACAAGATCGCTTTTTGAAAGCTATCAATTAAAATGTCAGAATAGAAGATATCACATAGGAAGCAATAATGGAATAACCATTTATTTTTAAAGAACAGTAAAAACAAGAAAAAAACCCTCCAAATAGTTATTAGGGAAACTTCACTGGTAGAAATATCGAGCTGGGGAAATTTCTCAAAAAGTAGAGAAAAAGGAAAAAAAAGAACATGGAAAATAAGAGAAATAAGATAAAATTAGGTTAACAGGTCAGAATATCTAAAGTCCAAAATAATAGGAGTTCTAAGTGAAAGAGCAGGGGAAATGGAGGGGAGGTAGTCAACAAAATAACATAAAAAATTACCCAGAATGGAAGGGCATGAATTTTTCAGTTGAACGACCCATATAGTTCCTTACAAAATGTCACACCATCATGAAATCTCACAACGGCAGGGGCAGTAAAAGCACTTTGCAATTTATAAAGCACTAAAAAAAAAGAGAAATTAGAATGACGTCAATATCACAACAGTAGTGCTGAAAGCTAGAGGACAATGGAGGAACACCTTCAAAACTGTGATAGAAAATGATCTCCAATTTAAAATTCTATACCCAGCTAATTTATTAATCATGTATCTAATGTATATTAAACTTGTGAGTGCCAAGGCTCTACTTTATCATTTCATATGCTGGGTGCAGTTAGAGAAATGAATATAAAAGAAGATAGGTCACTTCTATTTCCCTTTTGTGTGTGTTAAAATAAACTTTTAAAATTATTTCAATTATTTAAAATTATTTCAGATTTGCAGAAAAACTGTAAAGATAGTACACAGTTCCCATCACCCCACACCCAGTTTGTCCTACTATTAACATCCTACATTAGTATGGTACATTTGTCATAATTTGGAAACCAGTGTTGATATGTTCTTACTTGTGTCAGATTTCCTTCATTTTTATCTTATCTCCTTTTTCTATTCTAGGATCCTGTCCAGGACACTACATTACATTTAGACATCACATGTCCTTAGACTTCTTTTGGTTAACATAGTTTTATGAACTTTCCTTATTTTTTGATGATCTTGATAGTTTTGAGGAGTAGTGTTCAGGTTTTTTTTAGATGCCTCTCAATTGGAATTTATGTGGTGTTTTTCTTATGATTAGACTGGGGTTATAAGTTTTTGGAAGGAAGACCTCAGAGGTAAAGTGTTATTCTCATTACACTCAATGAAGGGTACATAGCATCAACATGACTTAATCACTGTTAATGTTGACCTCGATCACCTGGCTAAAGTAGTGTTTCTAAAAGTTACTCCCACTCCCCCTTTTCTTACTGTATTCATTGCAAGGAAGTCACTATCTATAGCCTACATGTAGGGCATGGGAGTTAGGCTCCACATTCCTGAAGGTAGAATATCTATATAAATTACTTTAAATTATTCTGTGTGGTAGATTTGTCTTTTCCCTTCTTGTTTATTTATTCAATAATCTATTTATATCAGTACTAACCCCTGGATATTTATTTTATACTTTGGATTATAATCCAATATTTATATTTATTTTGTTGCATATTTCTTTTTGTAGTACTTTTTTCAGAGATGCTGTGTCACAAAGACCCAGAATGTTCCAGTTGTCTTTCTTCTAATCTATAGCCTTTAGTCTAGATCCCAAAGCCGATAAAATTGATGTACTGAAAAAAATGCTCTCTTAGTTGTACACAAGTCACAGACTTTTATTAAAATAAATGCAGTCAGCATTTCTGTTAGCAATGAAAACCGTTCTGTGGAAAGCATAGTGCCTGTGGAGCTTACGATCCATTCACTTACTGTAATGCCATTTCCCCTGAATTAGGTCCGTTGAGATGAATTTATGTTGTAGTTAACCTGAGCTGCTATAGAATTTGAGCCATTAAAATGCCTCTTACTGTACTGATTATCATTTGACTCATATCCCTGTCAAGCAATATATGTAGGGAGATGTGTTTTCTTTAATTTTGAAATGACTTTATAGCAGAGAATTATATTTAGAGTACATAGAGCTTCTTCAGCAGGTTTATAAAAAAACAGTTTTCAAAAGATTTAGATACTAACTCTGAATATTTCTTTTGAAAACAGATTTGTTGTTTTCATTCTTGAATGAATTTTTCTATCTGTGGTCCTCATGGACTTAGACTGTACGCCTTCAATCATATAAAGTACTATAATGGTTCAAAACAAAGACTCATGACAAGTCATTAACCTTGGGAAGTTAAACAGAACAGTGTAGAGTAGCAGAAGAAGAACAACTTTAATGTGAATGTTTCTTAAATTTCATCATTCAGTGTGAGGATTTATACAGGTTGATGGTATAAGTCATTTATCAAATTTAAGAAATTACCTTCTAGTCCTTGCTCAACACGATGACTTAAAAATTGAGAATTAATGTGAAATTAATCAAGCATTTTTAAAGAAACCATCATTTTTTCCCTCCTTTAATCTGTTAATGTGGTAATTTGCATTAGTAGATTTTGTGTCTGAATTTTCTATGTCAACCATTCTTGTATTCCTGGGGAAAAATTGGTTCATTGGTTCATATGAATACAAATTCTTTGTTCCTTGAAGACTTGGCAGTGCTTTCTTATAAAACCATTTTGGGCCAGTATCCTTACTGTTGGGCAGATCTTTTAATACTTAAAAAAGTTTCTTCTATGTTTATTGATCTGCATAGTTTATTAAATCTTCCTGAGTTAATTTTGTTAATTTATATTTTCCTAAGTGATCACTAATTTTATCTAGGCTTTCAAATTTATTGGTATAAAGTTATATTATCCTGAAATAAAGATAATCCTCTTTGTATACATCTTATATTATCTTTCTCGATCTTTTCTCAATGTTGATATTTGTGTTTTCTTTTTATTTAAACTTACCAAAATTTGTCTATTTTATTGGTCTTCTCCAGTAACCAGTTTTGAATTTACTAGATTTATGGATTTCTACTATTTTTTTAATAAGTAGGGTAACCCAACAAATAATCATTTTAGTAACCATTTGTGGAAAAACTTTTGACTGGGAAGGTATTGGTGATGGAAAAAACATCCAAACAAGTCCTGCTTCCCCTCCCCCTGACAAAAATAAAAATTTCGGGTTGCTTAAATTGCTCAGTTCTCTTTTTTTTATTAGGAGAGAAACTTTATTCCATAGTGGTATTCACAGATTTGCAGACTTTGAAAGGTCTTAAGATATATCCCATGAGAGTGCCAGTGGTGTTTTGTCTTTAATAAATTGTCCTTGACGGAACAGCAAAAAATCCCATGTACAAAAGATGACTGGTGCTTTAGTTATTACTGTCAACTTCTCCATAATGCATAAAATTATAAGGTGATAAGGAAAGTATATAATGGGCAGGAGAGAATCCCTTATGGGTAAACCAACTTATATAGCAAAATAGGTAAATGATTTTGCACTTAAAATTATGGATCCATTATTGAGTCTACACCTAAAATGCCCAGAAGACTGGCTTCTTAGTAATATTTAAAAATAGCTGTATCAGTTCTTTACTGCCTCTGGGGCCCTTTTATGACCATCCCTGCAGAAAAACTTCAATAATGAGGGAGAAAATAAAAACATTTGCATTCGGAATTAAGTTTTGCCATCCCTTTATGTTTCCCTTCTTTATTTTTACTGATATGCATTTGTGCAAACATGAAAGCCAGAATTGATTAGAACAATAATTTTGTGGTCCGCAGAACACATGCTAACAGCACTCTTTTCTGGAAGCTGGACATTTATCTTTCCAAGCCAGGCTAACACCTAATTGTCTCCACATTGTGAGAAGTGTAAAGGCCATCACGACAATGGGGCAGAAAGTTTAGCCAATTCGATTTATTTAACACCTCATAATGCTCTGGAGTTTTTCTTCACTGCCCAGGCTTGTAAAATTTATTATGAACCTTTAATCCCTCCCCCTGCTTTCCTGAGAGTTTTAAAGTGAGTATAAAACAACAACAAACAGAGTCTATAAAAGCATTTCCACTGCAGCCGCACATGTTGCCTTCATGTGCTTGGACTGCAGGCTTGTCAGTGCCTTTAAAAATGTGTTCCAAATGTGTTAGTCATTTTAGACAGTCTTGTCTAGATTCTGACTTTCTCGTGTGAAAGAGATGTTAACAGCAAGTCGACATTTGTGTGGATTATATTCCTCATTCTGTCTTTGCTTTTTAAAGATTTCTGTTATAAGGATAATATAGTCACACAATTAAAAAACCCCCAATATTATTACCTTTACCATAAAGACAGTACATTCACATGGAAAAAAATTAACACATTGTAGAAAAGACTAAACTGAAAGGTAAAATTCCCTTGTTTTCATGTCTATGTTTGCTCCAAGATACTTTGTCTTTTTTTAAGTGTGAGACATGAATTTTGACAACAGTGTCACTGATTACTTCAAAAGATTGGACTCTATTTACAAAACCAAAGTAATTAGTCCTCAGTAACCAGATTCTAATGGCAGAACAACAGCCAAAAATAAAACAAAATAAAAACCAGGAAAATTCCTATAATGTCAGGATTATTAGGTGTTATTTCCAAAGAGAAAAATGATGGCTTACTTCTCCTTCTATCCTAGTAAAGAATATACAGTGCATATTATTACTCTAAAGAGGGAAGATCCTTGCTTGTGAATGACACTGGACCCTATAAGTTATCGTACAAGGCAGACAAGGCATAAACCAGAACAATCCTGGATAAACCAGGGTATGTGGTCATCCCACATATATTGTCTATTCAGCTTTAGCATTGATTATGTACTGCTTCATACTGTTATTTTGCTTCATATATGAAGTCTTCTTCTACATGTTAACTTATTAGCAAGTAAGCTAATAAGCATCCAACCGAATGACTAGTAAGAATTGATGTGTATTGATAGGAATTGAATGATTAGTGGAAGTAATAGTAAGAATTCAATGTTTTTTTTTTTTCTATTTTGGTGGATTAACAAAGTCCTTAGTCACTTAAGATTTTTCTGCCTCTGCCTCCAGACCATCAGCCTCTTACTTGTAATTCTGTGGGTTGTTGGATTTTTCAGTCTTCTTTCAAAGCTTCTAAAATTGCACTGAGACACATACAGGAGGCCTCTCTACCTGATTCTGGGAGGTCTGGATTAGCTACTAATTCTGTGCCCAGAATGTCTGGCAACCGGTACCACTGAATTAATCAGTGGTCTCACCATATTTTCAAAATGGGTGGTGCTATTCCTGGGCTTCTATTCTATTTCTCTTGGGATAAAGTCATAGCATCTAATGCTTGTTTGCTTGGCATTCCATCCCAAACAGATGAACAAAAAGACAGATTTAAAGTGAGGCAGGATAAGAGGGAACAATGATGACTATTGGAGGGAATCACTTAATTAAAAGCTTTTTTTTTTTTATGGCAGAACTCTTTTTTTTTTTTTTAAAGATTTTATTTATTTATTTGACAGATAGACAACACAACTAGGCAGAGCAGCAGGCAGAGGGAGAGGGAGATACAGGCTTTCTGCTGAGTAGGGAGCCCGATGAGGGGCTCCATCCCAGGACCCTGGGATCATGACTTGAGCCGAAGGCAGAGGCTTTAACCCACTGAGCCACCCAGGCGCCTCTTGCTGGAATTTCTTTACTTGTCTTACTAAGTTTGAAAATGATCCTGCACTTACTCTCCCATCCCCCTCAGAGTTGTATAACAAGAGTCTCAGCCTGCTAGAAAGATTGCTGGGGAGACAAATGCTTGAGCAAATAAATTACTATAGAGCATTGTAAGAACAACAATAGACAGACTTAATGATGATTCCTGGAGAGAGTGACAAGCTCTGTGAGGGTGGGCGTGGTGATGGGGTGTGATGTCAGGGCAGGTGGCTCGTGATCTGGGTTTTAAGAGATGGATAAATCCATTTTGAAACATAGGAATAAAAGGATCATGAAAGACTTGTATGAGTGTAAAAATCCCATAATTGAAGTGTCGGTGTTGGAACTACTGTTAAAATTGATTTGTGTGGCTGGTTACATTCTTTCACAGGAGGTATGAAACTATGACTGATCTCTTTATATACCACATGTTTGTATAAAAACTGGTCCAAATGGTATTTGAGTGCTTTTACTATCTTAATAACTATAACATTATTTAAAAAGATATAAGAATGGTAAACATAATTAAAAATACATATCTACAAATATATGATATCTACATTATTTTATGTATACCCACAATTAGATTCTCATTTTTCTAGGTATCTGTTTTTTAAAAACTTTAGATCTCCATGGAGGTAGCATATTGCGACAAAGTAAGGTCTTTGAGGTACCCCAAATTTATAAACCTATGTCCAGAGATTATAACTTCCTTAGTGAACCATAAAACACATATGCTCAAGTAATTAAAAGTACTTATGGGGTTAAAGCATACTTGAAACTCCCAAACAAGTTTGTAAGTACTTTTCCAGAGAACCACTTGCCTAAGAAAGATTATGCCAGTTGTCCACACAGCAGTGATTTGCACCATTGAACTCAGAATACGTGATGACTAGCTTTCCTCAACATGGAGATTTGATCCTTTGTTTGTCTGCGATGAGAACATATTGTTGAATTGTGGCTTGGGGATACTGTGAGTTAGTAAATGAGGGAAGTAAGAGTTTTAATTTTCCTGGTTAAGATTTATCACCATTCTTTGATATTTCTATAACTAAATGTAGGATGTCGTCCCATAATAGTTTGATTTTCGTTGGTTCTCAGTGATATAGATCCACTGGTAGTTTGTGTAGAGGACTGACAGGTCACTGCCTTGCTTGGTGCATTTCATTGCTCTGGTCTGTGGCAAGAAGTGACTCTGGTCATCTTGGAGTGGGCTTATTCCCTTTGGTCAGTTTCCCTAGCTTTACTGCCTATAATGACTTTTTCTCACAACTTGATAAATCTCTTTCCATTCTTCAACCCTTTTCTTAGGGGAGAAAGAAGAGATGTAGAATAGCACCACCCTGTGGGAATTGTACTGGGGAGACCAGTGCAAGAACATGCTGATAATTCTGTCTACTCCTACTGTTGTCAGTAATAAAGTCCTTGATTTCTGACCTAGGAATCTCATGTCTTCTGCCAGCACCCATGAAACTGTGGCAGGCTAAAATGTTACTTTGCAAGTTGGTAAAATCTGACTCTATACAGTTCTTGACATTTCTTTTTCTTTCTTTTCTTTTTTTTAAAGATTTTATTTATGAAGGAGCAGAGCAGGGCTGGTTCCTATTGCTTACACCCGCCTTCTTGTGTGTGGCCCCCCGCAGGACCTGCCTCTGGGAGGGTCTGAGTGTGGCTCAGCCCTCCCTTGAGCTAATTAATTAGCCCAGAGGGCCTATGGGTTGGGTTTGGGTTAGTCAATTGGAACGCGGAACCCCTGCCTGGGAAAGAATATAAACCCCGCCTTTTGCCCGCCAAACTTGTGCGCCAATTCTGGCCAGGGTGATAGGCTAGATCAAACAGTTACCAAGCAACATTCTGTGTTACAATTTCATTGGCCACTGACCCCTCTAAAACTGTTGTG
>CM052810.1:103323289-103347300 GCA_028533885.1 Nasua narica | reverse complement strand
CATGAGAGGACAGAAGGTTAGAGTAAGAAGCAGACTCCCAGTGGAGCTGGGAGCCGGATGTGGGACTCAATCCCGGAACTCAAGGATCATGACCTGAGTCGAAGGCAGTTGCTTAACCAACTGAGCCACCCAGGCACCCAGTTCTTGACATTTCTTTCATAAGACGCTGTGGTCTAATTTCTTTGCCCACCCATTATATATGGGTGTTTCCCAAAGTTCTGCCTCTGGATCATTCCTTTTCTCTTTGCTCATCCTTTCCCTGGGGGATATTATTTAGTCTTGTATGTAGTTCTAAATGATAGAGGATCCCTTCCAAATCTGCATTTCTTGCTTCAAACTCTCATTTGAGCTCTGAACTCATATATCCAACTCTGATGCTCAGGGAAGCTCAAACTTAACATGTCTCATGCTAACTACTTGAACCTGCCTGTGTCCTCACCTCCTTTAAGATCTTTACCTCAGTTGGTGGTACAGTTACTTACCTGGATACTTAAGTGGTGGTCCTTGACTTCTATCGTGCTATGAAACCCCCGCATTTTAATCCCCAGTACCACTGATTTTCCTTCTTAAATCATTTTCACTTCCAGCTTTATTATCGCTACTCCAGTTTGACCCCCCCCCTCCACTATTTGGTTCTCAGTCACAACAATAGTGTATTAGCCAGCATTCTCCAGAGAAATATAATTTTATATACGTAAAGTATATATATCTATATTTACGTATCTCCAAGAGAAGATAGAGAGATGGATAGCTAGCTAGTTAGCTAGATTTATTATAAAGAATTGGGTTATGCGTTACAGAGGCTGGTAAGTTCAACATCTGGTGCAATGGGAGACCTAGGAAGAGCAGTATTTTAGTTGAAAGGCCATCAGGCTGGATGGAGCAATGTTACAGATGAAGTTCAAAGGCAGTTGGCTGGAGAATTCTCCCCTGCTTGAGGAAGGATTGGCCTTTTTATTCTATTCAGGCCTTCAACTGACTGGATGAAGCCTGCACGCAATATGGAAGTAATCAGCTTTACTCAGGTTTGCCCATTTAAATGTTAATTTTACTCCCAAATACCCTCATAGAAACACCCAGAATACTGTTTGACCAACTATCTGGGCACTTTATGGCAGTCAAGTTGACATATAAAATCAGCCATCACAAATAGCCTCCTAAATGATCTCCCTGTTTTCACGTTTGTTCCTTTCAAATTTGTCCTCCAAAGGCATCTATCCAAAAGACAAATCACACCACATGGCTCTTCTACGTTAAACTGTTCAGCGATTCCATATTGCCTCTAGAATAAAGTCCATACTGCTAAACTCAGCTAACACGTAAAGAGCTATGCTCTTCCTTTGCCCGTATCGCTGTGTATTAATTTCTTACCACTCCTCCCCTGACATACTGCGTTCTTTTGTGACACTTAGTGTTGTAATTCCTGGACCCATAAAGCCAAGACTTCTGTTCTCCTAAGTGGAATTCTTTCCTGTTTCCCTGGCACTTGCCTGACCCCCACTGCTCACTGACTCAAGGGTAACTCAGGGGTAAACCTGAGGAATATTCCTGGCTTTCTCTGATTCCCCAGGGCCCTCTTTTATGCATAATATGCTGTCCCTATTTTTACCATAGCTTTACAACAGTATATTAGAAATAATTGTTTGTCAGTCTAAACATGGGACTGACAAACCAACCTCTTTTATAAAGGAAGAGACTACATCTTATTTATCTTTGTAACCTCAATGTCTGAACAGTGTTGCTCAATAAACATTGACTGATCCACTGGCTGACTTGAAGTCCATATTGGAATGGGATGGAGAAAATAAAGGAAGAGAAAACAGAGACCTGCTTAATGAAAACGAAAACCAAAACAAAAATTAAAGGCACCATAAAGTTCTAGACTTTTTGAGAAAGTAACTTTAAACAACTTTGAACAAGTCAACAGCTTCTTGTTGAGCATTAAGAATACCTGGGCGCGGGGCACCTGGGTGGCTCAGTGGGTTAAAGCCTCTGCCTTGGGCTCAGGTCATGATCTCAGGGTCCTGGGATCAAGCCCCACATCGGGCTCTCTGCTCAGCGGGGAGCCTGCTTCCCCCTCTCTCTCTGCCTGCCTCTCTGCCTACTTGTGATCTCTCTCTCTCCCTCTGTCAAATAAATAAATGAAGTCTAAAAAAAAAAAAAAAAAGAATACCTGGGTGCCTGGGTGGCTCAGTTGGTTAAGCAACTGCCTTGGGCTCAGGTCATGACCCCTGAGTCCCGGGATCGAGTCCCACATCGGGCTCCCAGCTCCCCGGGGAGTCTGCTTCTCCCTCTGACCTTCTCCCCTCTCACGCTCTCTCTCGCTTGCTCTCTGTCTCAAATAAATAGATAAAAAAAAATCTAAAAAAAAAAAAAAAGAATACCTGTAAGGCAGCGCCTGGCTGGCTTGGTTGGTGGAGCATATGAGTCTTGATCTTGAGGTTGAGAGTTCGAGCCCCATGTTGGGTGTAGAAGGATTACTAAAAAATAAAATCTTAAAAAAAAAAATACCTGTTGGACCAGAGGCTGTGTGTGAATCTCTTCATCATGATCACAAGACCATTTCTGTCTCTGCTAGACATCCATAGAAGTTTGGGGTTGTCATGCAGGGATAAGCCTGAGAATTTAGGATGGCAATAAGTAATTGTTGTCACACTAGCAGGTAAGATCAGCTGACAGTTCAGAAATTATTATTAGTCATTATTATTGTTATTTTTGAAAGATTTCAAATGCCCGAGAACACTATAATTAGGTTTTTTTTTTTTTTTGTGACTTCCACTTAATACAGAGACATTTTTGCTGCAAGGCACTATTTAGTCCATATACCATATTCTGGGCACCTGAAACCATGGCAACCATGATTTCTGATCATTTGTAGGCAATTTAATTTGGCTTGAACATTTAGAGGCATTATTTTGCCAGTTATTTCTGGAAATGATTTAAAAAACACTTCAAAAGGCATCAATTTTTATTTTCTTTTCTTCTGAACCATTAACATTATCTTTTTTTTTTTTTTTTTAAGATTCTAGAGATAGAAAGTGATTTATAGCCATAAGGTTATCCATTTGCTTATGGACCATTTACTTAGTCTTTGAAATACGACTCAAAGAATATAGTAGGGCAGAGATAGGTATTATCTTTTATTTTATTTAAAAAAAATTTATTTATTTATTTTAGAGAGAGAGAAAAGGAGAGCATGAGCTGGAGGAGCAGAAGGGAGGGAGAGAGAATCTCAAGCAGATGTAGCATTGAGTGCGAAGCCCAATGCTGGGCTCAATCTCATGATCCTGAGATCATGACCTGAGCTGAAACTAAGAATTGGCAGCTTAACCGACTGTGTAATGCCCCTTTCTCATTTTCCTCTAAGCTAACACCATGGAGAGTACTTTAAAAAAAAAATTATTTATTTATTTGAGAGAGAGCAAGTGTGAGTGGGGGAAGGGGCAGAAGGAAAGGGAGAAGCAGGCTCCCTGCTGAGCAAGGAGCCCGGTATAAGGCTTAATCCCAGGACCTTGGGATCATGACCTGAGCTGAAGGCAAACACTTAACTGCCCGAGCCACCCCGGTGCCCCCAAAGTACTTTTAAATCCTGAAATGTGAACTGAGATAAAGACAGACGGTTTCTGATGGTTTTACATGTGTGTTGGAAAGTAGGATGGTACCATTATTTTTCAAAGCTTTTAACTGCAGGAAAAAAGTGTGTCCAATTTCTAACAAACATCTTTTTTTAATCTAGTATCACTGTAGCTTTTCCATATACATTAGCTGAATCATCTGTAGGTTATAAAGATTGGTGTCACAAACTAACAGGCTGGGTTTCAATCCTAAAAGCTCAAGGGGAACTGATGTCCTTCACAGGCTTCTCACAATTGGAATTTAGAAGCTCCGATTCAGAATGACTTAAGATAAATTCCCCACATTTGTTAAAACTTGTAGATATATAAAGAAATCTTTCTTCTATCCAAAGACAGTTTTGTTCTTTCATAGTCAGTGGGTGGGGGAGTGCTAGTACTTCTTGTTGATAAAATATTTATAAGGCAATATTTTCAATGTTATACAATTGAGATGGTAAACACATTTATATGAAATTTAATGAGGCCAAGTGGGAATGTAGTTAAATATCTTCTTAGAAACCGTGGCAAGTTAAAATGGAGATGAAAATTCCAAGTCATTTTAAAATAGGATTCAATAATTTGTTATCTTTCAATTTTTTTATAATTGTAGTGGGAAGTCATACAAAAAGTATAAATATTAAGATTCCTTCTGCTGATATTCGTTTGGCTTGTGAGTGTCTCTAGAGCTTCTTTTTCTTTGTTCAGACCACACACTTTGCTAAATGTTATCATTTGCATTTTGATAATACACTGGGTTTGTTAGTGGTAGAAATATCTTTATAAATAAATTAGAAGAAATTTTAAGATGTTTCATTTCTCTATGTAAACATCTTTTGGCACAAAGAGCCCCATGTCGTCAACAGAACTTTTATACTATGGTGGAGTTTTGTAATATGCAGTAGGAAGCATTAGTAATTGGGCAAGGAGACAGTGCAAGGAGTCTTGCTTTAACAAGACAATTCTCCATGGGCTGATGCCCTTCTAAGAAAATTCTATTAAGAACTGAGGTTTATTTTTAAAATTTTTTTTTATTTCAAGATCATCCTCTACATTGTAAGTAAAACCCATATCTTAAATATAAAATTGACTGGTATAAGTTATTTTAAAAAGTTCACTTTGATTTTTGAAGCAAGATTGTATGATAGACTTTTAGTCCTGCATTTAATTAGTTAATTACTTAAAAAGATTTTATTCATTTATTTAGTTTAGATGGAGGCTGCTGGGGAGAGAGTGCATGTGCGAGCCAGGGGAGGGAGAGAGAGAATCCTGAGCAGATTCCACACTGAGCGTGGAGCCCCATGTGGCGTTTAGTCACATGATCCCTAGATCATGACCTGAGCCAAAATCAAGAGTCAGATGCCCAACCAACTGAGGCACCCAGCTTCCCACCTCTTAAGCTCCCCCCATTTCCCACCTCTTAAACTTCAGTTTCTGTCTGCCTGACCATCCCCAATGTGCGTAGGGGAGCTGTTTTCCCTGAGTGTGCCTAGGATGCTCCCTGTTTGCCTGGCCATCCTCTTAAGTCCCACTAAACTCAGATGCCTTATGGCAGGAGGAGCTTGATGTTTGCTCTCTGAGCAGCGTTGGACAGTAGAATACATACTTGACCAGTGGTGCTGCGCAGCATCTCTTGGGTCCTGCTGATGGAAAGACTTCCTTTTGGCTGGACTGATGATTAAAAATTCAGTATCCTGAGGATCTGAGGCTACCGCACTGTACTTACTCCCCCATCTTGACTTCTCAGCCATTGTTATGTACTGCCTGGAGTGTTGAGAAAGCTGTATCTTCTCTCTTTGGCTAGAGGTACTCCCTTCCTTTCCCATTGGATTTGAGAAGTTGGAAATAGGCATCGAACCCCACTTGTCCTTTTATTGTGTTCTGTAAGTCTGTTTTCCTGGTGAAAGAAAACCTGAAAAAGAACCCTGCTCTTGGTCTTAGCTGGGACCTAGAAATTTCATCTTAAATCAGGCTCATTCCTTCTGCCTGATATGGTCATTGTGATCTCATTCCATTCATTATCTAATTTCTCAGTCCTCTTCTTAATGGGTCATCTTCTTTCCTTCTGATTTCTGTGGGCACATGACATCAAAAGTTACACAAATGATTACAAAGTAGGTGGGAAAAAAACCAAAGCTCTATTTCTTTAATAGAACTTCCTTTTTAAGCCACTATTCTCACTTGGCAGTGGAAAACAATCTTGTCACCTTTATGTATTCTAGTCAATTGCATTTTAAATGTTTCTTTTGTGTAAATATTCAGTCCGATTTGCATATTATTATCTTAGCTGTTCTGAGCTCTGTCTCCCGGTCTTCTCTTTTCCCTACTCTTAGTCCTCCTTCTGTTTCGATGGGCTCAAGTTTCCATTAGCTGGCAGTGGTAAGAAGAGAGGGAGTTTGCTTATGTGGATAGTGTGGTGTGGCAGCATGAAGGCTGGTCCACTCCTTTAGTCTCATTTCTTGCCCACATGCCAATGCAGTCCAGCCCTTGATGTCCACAGTTGAATCTCTAGACACGGAGGATGCCCAACATTGACTCTTCTGTTTGTCATGGTAGACGATCTTCTGTGTCCAACTGGTGCCTTTTATAGCATAATGCAGGGGATCCTGCAGAGGCAGCATTGCCTCCTCTCCTGTCTTTTCAAGTTTTTGCTAGTGTGGTTCTCTTCATTCTTTTTTTTTTTTTTTAAGAGAAGTATGCCTTTATTTTCTTGTTTCACAAAGTTGGCTGAAATGGTTGCTTTTTGGCGATTAGTCAAGGAGACCAAATCCCATTTCCTTGTCCAACTCCTCTGATTCTGCCCTTGTTTCAACCTTAGCTGGGGCTGCAGCAGGAGCAGGTGTAGCAGTGGTGGTCGTAACCACAGGGGCAGCAGCCACAGAGGCAGAAGGATCATCCAAGAAGGCCTGGATCTTTGCAGCAAGTGGGAAGGGGTCATCGGCCTCCACAGACAAAACCAGGACCCACTTGTATCCATTAATGATAGAAAGGGGCAGTGATGCAACCACTGGGTAGCCTGTCTGCAGACATACACTGACAACACTGCGGACACCATCCAGGAAGTGAGAATGCAGTTTCCTCAGTGATGTCAGGCACTTCAGGGTTGTAGATGCTGCCATTGTCAAACACATTCTGGATGAGCAGCTCAAAGGAGAAGGGGGAGGTGTTCAGCATGTGCAGCAGTATGGTTTATGGGCTCCCACTTTGTCTCTAGTCTTAATCAGCTGCATATTAGTCAGGATTTCAGTGGTGCTCCTGAAGATTTTCGTGGTGATGCTTAAAGCCTGGAAGATGGAAGACTTCTCGGGCCCCAGACCAGTGTGCTAGGCTGGCCTGGTGACTTCACATAGGGCTATGGCACCAGCTGGCACCTTTACTGGCCAGCAGCGTGTCCCTGATCTCAGTGAGGTCCTCCTTGGTGAGCACAAAGCTCACATTCCCCCGGATGTGAGACAACAGTTTCTCCAGAGCTGGTTGTTCTCCAGATGCCGTTGGATGGGCCTTGTGCATCATGGCGTTCTTGCCCATCAGCACAACAGCCTTCCCCTGGAGGGACATGAGAATATGCCGCATCTGCTGGGAACCTACATCGTGTGCTCCCACAGTAAAGCATTTTGGACAAACATCCAAAAGTTGGATGATCTTAAGGAAGTAGTGGACTTCTAGCCTTCCCTGTCTTCCGTGAGCATCATGGTGGCGTGTCAGGGATTGTCACATAGGGATTGAAGACAATGTTATTCTCACGAGGACACGTGGAGAGGCCGCCTCATTCTTTTGGCTGGCCTTTTTTGGGGCTAGCAAGCTGAATCAACTTGCCAGATACTTTCAAGTGCCTATTCTAAGTTCACAAAAAACCTGGAAATCCCCACTCCCTCAGACATCCTGCTTAGGAAACCAGAGGTGATGGTTATTCTTTCCTTTTTCTCTCTGCTGACCCTTTTCCCAGGCCTGCCCGGCATCCTCCTAGGTCTGCTACTTACTACAGAAGGATTGGCAATCCCCTCTATCCAAAATCACCCTCACATTTCTGGGGGGATGCTCTTAGGCACCCACCCTCCCCTTGGGGGTACAGTAGGAAGTGAGGAGTGGGGTGTCCCAGATATGTCTTTTATTTTTTTTTCTTAAGTATGATTTTGTCCTCTAGAGGATAAGGATAGGAAAATAGAATAAATCTTCATGTCCTCTCCTTACTTTTTATCTTACAACTAGCTAGATGTGCACTGAACAGTTTGTAATCTGAGTCTGTGTGAGTGTGTCTGTATGAGTGTGTGTGTGTGTGTGTGTTTGCGAGTGTGTGATGGGTGTTTGTTTTGAAAGCAGAGAGTTGTTAAGGGGAGGAGGGAAGCTGAAATCATCACTTTATGTTTCAAGTTGTAGGTTGATAGGGATGACCCATTAGGGAGAGAAGACTTGATCCATGGAGAGGAGAGAGCATTGCTGGAATGATTCCTTAAACAGGAAGAAGGGATGGTAGCTAGTGCTCCATTGGTCTGCCTACCTGGACCTTTTGCCTTTTGCTTTTCAGCTGAAAGTTTCCTGCCTTGTTCATTCTTGCCTGATTATTGCTTTGGGTGTACTGAATAATGTAGCAGAGTCCTTAAGTTAAGGATCAGAGAAGAGATCAGAACTTTTGAGAGGTCCATATTTTGGATGTCCTAGATTTTTCACAACAGCTTTGTGTTGAGAGTTTAAAGTAGCAATATTCAATCAGGAGAAAGCCATAAAAGCTTACAGATAAGGTTTTTTACAGATAAGATGGTTAGGTTTGTAGATTGATTTGTTTTCCTGAACAAAAATGCAAACTTCTCCCATAATGGTAATTGTTAGTGCTGGAGTTGGGAAAGCAGTTGGGGCATGAACTCAGGATAAGTACAGAGGACAAGATGGTCAACATGGGAACAAGTTAGAGAGTGTCTTATTGAAAATTATATTATTTTTAAGTCCAGTGAGTTGTTGTAACATCACATTGAAGGATATTCTCACAACTCCCTGAACATGTAAATTATACAGCAATCTTTCCTGTCTGGGATGAACATGTGCATCTGTGCTTTGCTTTCCGAGAATGAAAATTATGCTTGTTTTACAACTGCATAAAGCTTACCATAACTGAATGTGCAGGTGACTGCTTTAGCATACTGTTCTACAAAAATGATGTTCTGAGCTTGGAAAGAAAAGGGTAGGAAATCTCCTTAGGCTTCAATTGCTGAATACACAGAGTCTTTAATAGATTATTTAGACATATCAAGAGTCAGAAGTGGGTTTCTTTTAGTGGAGGGATATAACAGACCAACAGGGCTGGCATCAGAATGTTAGGAAGACACATCTGGGAACATCCAGTTAAGAAAATGGTAATGTTAGGAGATCTAGCAAGACACAAAGATGTCCAAGTGGAATGAAAGAGAATGTAAGCAGGAGGCTCTGATGGGGCTGGAAGTTGAAGACCAGAGGGGAGGGTAGAACAGAGATAGAGGGTAATACCAAAGAGGGGCCAGGTATCCAGTGCGGAAGGCAAGCCTGATCAGTCTCATAGATGGAAACAAAATGTTAGCTAGAAGCCTGTAGAGAGGTTACAAATAAAGTGGTCAGTATCCAGGCAAGAAATTCACTAAGTCTTGTGGGTATGAGAAACAACAAATAACATGAGCTCAAAATAGGATTCCAAAGCTCAAAACATTCTAAGACAGAGACCAGGTATGGTCTTGATGTGATGGAGATAAACAGGTTAATGTGGCTAAAGTGAGTAAAGTGGTCAGGTTTTTCTAACATTCGGCTACCTAGAATATTTCACACACAGACACACGCACGCACACGGACGACTAAAAAATTAAAGAACAGAATGTTCATAAAATCTCTTAGAAGTAGAAATAAAATATGAGTGATTTCATTTTCTTTTTGCTTCTGTGTGCTTTCTGTTAGGGTCCATGATCAAAGGAACGAGACTGATACAAAGCGAAGGTCAAGCAGAGCTCTATTTCGCGCCAAGCATCGAGAATCATACTGGCCGGTCAGGGTCGTCTCTAGGCAGAGAGCGACCCCGCCTGGTCTTACAGGCTATCTTTTATAGGGCAAAACCGCAAACCGACTGTGAGCTTATCCTTATTGGTCAGAAGCAGTGGGGTCAGGGGAGGTTACATATGTGTTCTTTACTGATTAGACGTCTCCACCTGACCTGACTTCAGGAGCAGTGGGGTTAAGGGAGGTTGCATATGTGTCCTTTACTGATTGGACGTCTGCACCTGGCCTGACTCGCCCTTGTTCTTCTGGGGGACTGTCATCAGGAGCCAGCAGACCACATTTCACTGGTGTCCTGGGCTTATCTTTCTAAGTAAGTTCCTCCAGGCTGACTTTGTTCCCTTAGGGCAAGGTTAGCTTGTGTTCACAACAAAATGTCTGCTTAGACAAGATGGAATCACTTAGGCTAAGCAGGTCCTAACACTTTCTAAATTGTCTTCAACGAATGTGTTATTTAATAATAAAATAATAAAATAATAATATGAAAATTAAAAAAAAATTGACCCAAATGAATTGCAGTTTATTTGCAGAGTTTGAGAATTTGGTATTTTGTTCAGTGACTGGTGACTGATCTGCCTAGAAGGGGCACAGATGTAAAGCTAAATTATTGCAGGACACAATAAATTCTCTTGGAATTGTGTAAATTTCCATATTCAATCTGCTTGCCTTTTATTATTTGAGGACATTTCTTAGCGGACTGGTAGAACAGCCACTTTCTTCTGAAACAGTCATTTAGGTTGGATCTATCTGGGACAAGATGAAATAAGAGTTGGAAATTACTGAACTGAGGTGATTAATTGGAAGGATTCAAACTGAATAAATTAAGATTGGACCCCAGTCCCTGTACTCAGCTGGATACTTTTTATTGGCCGATTGAGCCCATAATGGGATAATGGAATAAGAAGAATGTTGGGCTTTGTTTTTTAGTTCATTTTGCAAATGAGAAAAGCCTTAGGCAAAATTCCTTTTGTTCTTAATGCCAAAATATTTCACCATTAACCCAACATAAAATGTATTAGATAATAATTTTTAAAAAATACTGGACCAATAAACCTCGTAATTTTTTTAAACCTTGTAAAATTTAAAAATGTTTTCTGTCCCAAATATTTTCATTAACCCCAGTGATAGAAGTAGAGCCAAAGATATTAATAATGAAAAGATAAACAAATCCTTCTCAGTTAAAGCTTTTATTCATACCTCAGGAATTGGGTTATAAGAAAATAAATATTTGGTTACATGAATGAAATTGACTATTCAGATGTATCACACACACATATACGTGACTAATTTCAATTCTCTGGTCCAGTTGGAAAATCAGTTTGTATAGCAGTCATGATTTTAACCTGTTCTTGTTCATGTGCGTCCTCTGAATTTTGGAAAGGCAGAGTTGTGTTAGGACAATAATTGGATGGTTTGGCCATAGACTTGGATGTGAGATATAACTCACATGCTTTGTCTTTAATTAATGCAAGGCCAGTTATGTTTAGTAAGGGCTAACAACAAATGGGCCATTGTCATGTTCAGTAGAGTCATACCACCTTACCATGGGTTGGTGGGTAAAGATCACAAAGGAGCCACTAAGGAATATAATGATGCTAAATAGACCTTAAATGTGCTATTCCCCACATAAGCACCAATTGAGATTGTAATATGGAATTTATCAGGACTCTGCTAATTACAAGTCCTTTCCACTCTGTGCTAGAGTGACATAATGAACCTCGTTTAATATTGTCTTTAACATGCTGTGAGCCCAGTGATTATTCCCATCCATAAATACTCTCAGTGTGACCCCTAGGTGGGCGGTGGACATGTATGTTTTTTGATTCAGTTATTTGCTCTGTCGTGAAGGCTTTGGATGAACTTACTCAGGCTGAATGGAATTTAGTTGTTAGGAGGACAGGTCTGGGATGGTTAGGCCCAAGTAGCAGCTTTCATTTATGTTTTCCCATCTTTAATGTTCCACTTAACAGATACAACTCCTGATGACTCCAGCCCAGAAGTACAAATACGCCGTTTTATCCTAGTTGATCTCCCATGTATTCCCACAGGCTTTCTTGCTTCTAGTTAGTGGTTGTGAGACTGCCCTAGTCACTCCTCTTTTATGGGTGTGTGTGGGGACACGGAGCCCCAGCATCCACTGCCTGCCGCGGCCTCGGCTCCCCTGTAGCTCCGTCGCTGCTGGGTTGGTACTGGAGCATTGACTGGGTGTGGGCGCTGAGCCTGGCAGAGAACTTGAGTCATTAGCATGGCTTCCCTAAACTTCCATTCCAAAGTGGGGTGTCCTTTCCTTTTCTTTTTCTTTGCAGGGGGTTAAGCTGTGCAGGCCCCGGGTCCAGGCTACATGGAATCCCACAGAAGCCCTGGCCCTTTCTGTATAATCTTTTATTTTTTGTTCTAAGCCACTGGGAGAACCTAAACAAGTTTGTCTTCATGCCTTCCCCATGTCCTTCTGCATCTGTTCATGTAGGATCAACTCTCAGATTCCCTAACCAGTGAGCGCAGAGCTGGCAGACATGCCCGCAATAGCTTCTTGTGAGCTGCTATGAGCTTATACCGGCCGACCACTGTTTATGGGTATCTCACACTTCGTGTTGTGCCCCTAATTCCAATTAGAAAGGAAGTTAAAATTCAGGGGAGTCAACAGCACAAAGGCATACCTTTCTTAATGTGGTAGAAATGGTCCAGAAAGTTGCACCCGAATAGAATATTTATTAATCATAAGGGAGGTCATTATTTCAGAGAAAACCGTAGTGAAAAGCTTAGTAAAGCAAAGATTTAAAAAAAATACATTTTTTTCAAAATAAACTTGTCTCTTGATTTATCTGATTTATACACTTGGGAGTTTATATTTCACATTTTCTTTAAAGTAATACATGCCTGTAAAAACAAAACAAAACAAAACAAAACCTAGCAGTTTTATGGTGGGCTGGGGCTTGAGCAGGGAGCTCTCAAGAGTCTTTTGTTTGTGCAGTTGTCTCCTTCCCTTCAGATGGAAAGATGACTGGTTTTCTTGGCAGGTTTTGACAGGCGCCTAGGAGTCACCTGCAAGGACGTGTTGTTTTCTGTGGGAGAAGCTGCATTTCTGCTTCATCATGGACATCCTCTGTTCCTTTGGACAGCGGCATACGGAAGTGGGAAAGCTGGGTTTGGGCACTGGTTCTACTCTAGATGGCTGCGTGATTTGAACAACTCACATGGCCTCTCTGAGTCTCCTTTTTTAAATCAGTAAAGTGAGAAGAGTCTGCCTAAAGATTGCTAAATTTGGATCTGGTGGTGCAGTTGAAAAAAACAAAAATAAATGGGAGTGTCCATCTCTGAAACCACCACCCAATCATTAATTTCCCTAGTCACATTCAAATGCTAACTGCTAAGGACACATGTGCATTTATGAAGCCAAAAAATGGCACAGAACTTTTGGGAAACTTACATACTTAACAGAGCTAAACGGTTCATGCCCAGTAGTTGCAAACTGCATTCTTGAGTAATGGTGGAATAGATTTTCTCAGGTGACAGCTTAAATTCAGTTCAACTGGGACTTAATTAAGGAGTGCTGCCTGTAGTCATGAGCAATTCTGTGGAATAAAATCACTGAAGAAATAGAAATTCTCCAGAAAGCGTTGCTAGTCTTTGGCATTGGAGGAATAATCTGGTTTAGTTGGTTTGGGTTCTTAAATTTGAAGGAGATTCCAGGCTCTTTTGAATGGACCAGGGGTGAATCCCAGTGGTGTTGGCCTCTTGGAAAGAGCCAGGGAAGTTGATTTTGTAACTGGGCTGTTGGGCAAGTTCCCGAAACCAATTTTCTGCTGGAAACAGTGTGTATCCTTCTGGCTACAAGCTGCTTGAGCAATGAGCTGTCACATTTCAATGCAGAAACCTTTTGTTTGGCAACGAGATAATTTTAGTTCTTATTCTATCAGGAATCTATTTAGAAATTCAGCATAAGTGCATTTGGAGTATACTAGCTTCTTCACAGGGGACCTAAGGTCCAGAGCGTGTGTGTGTGTTTCTTCTTTCTCATCTGCTCCTCCTTCTATGCCATGTTTTGATACAGGAAAAAGAACACCAAGGGCAACCTTGGAAGGTGGTTCCCAAAGCACAGTATGTGCAGAGTGCAGGGAAGCACATCCACTCCTCGCCTTACTGATGGAAGTCAGAGAATGATTGAGAAGCTGAATCTGTGTGTAGCCGTTGCTGAGGTTTTGTTGGCATCCACTGGCTTTTGCACTAGATAAGCTTTATCAGCCTTCTCAGCTTTAAACATCTAAGATACTAAGACAAAACTGAAGTATTATAAGAGATGTGCTTGGGTTAAAATTGCTCAGAGGTCTACAAAGACAGACCTTCCAATCGTCTTTATTTTTATCTTTGGTTTTAATAGTATAAAATATTTCCCATTTGTTCTTGCATGCGACTAGAATGGCCGTCAAGCACATTTTCCGATATCATTTTGTGATACTCTATTGCTTATGTAAGGAAAAACAGACATGACAAAATTATATTCCTTTTAAGATGGCTTAGATGCATGTCTTCTAACACAGAGCTTCGTGTAGAATGTAATCTTAACAGAATCATGGTGTCTTCCTTCCTTTCCGAGAAATTCCTGTCTGCTTACCTTTATTTATATACCAATAGAGACCAAACTGCAGCTTTCTTTACATTTCCTTATATTTTCTCTGTTCACCTAACCCCTTTGAATTCAACAACCCTTTTGAATTCAAGCAGAGTGTGTAATTATTGCACCATATAGAAACAGTTGGGGGAAACAAATGGCATAGTGCAAAAGGTGTAATTTTTGATGGTAAGTCATCCAGAAAAACATGGAAAGAATGTTCAATTTATTTTAAATATCTTAATACCATTGCCTTTTTTTCTTTCAACTGTGCACATTAAATTCTTTGTGTGACACATGGAAAATTATTAAACACAAGTTTATATAAAAATCCAATAGAAGTTGCTATAAAAATTAAAATGTTCTAATTTAAATGACAATAGGAAACCAGCAGGGTTTTAGGTATTTATTTTCTTGGTTCAGCTATGTGATTATAACTAGAGCCAAGACATTTTTGTTTGTCAGCAGCTCAAATAACTTCTTATGTTCTTTTTTTTTTTGGTTCTTCAATCTTAGAAAGATACAAAGGTGAGATTCTGGCCTTATCGAGCTCCGGCATATGAAGTAAGAGAGAGAGTGTGTGTGTGTGTATGTGCACACGTGTGTGCGCGCATGCATTCAGGTGCATATGTTTGTGTGGTGGTAGAATGGAAGTACTACTGACACTTTGATGTTAATTTTATCTGAAAGTCTGATATCTAGAATATAGAACTGTAGCAATGTGAAGATAATGCACTCACAGTCATGTTAGCGTATGTATGTTTGCGTATATGTGTATGTATACCTTATAAATTTATAAATGACATGCTGACATTTAATTTGGGAGCTAAGACTTTCAAAATAAGCAGAAGTATAATAAATGGAGAAGCATTATTTTGAAGTGTCTACTTCATTTTTTAGGCTATTTGGCTTTTATTAAATCCCTGTGCTCAACTATGGATTTCGCCCATGTTTTAGCTCAGGCGCTCTCAAGCGCCTAGGAATCTCAATCTAGGGAACTTTAAAAAAAATTCCAATGCCAAGGCTCCATCTCTGGAGATTCTCATGTAATTGGTCTGGGAGCGGGACTGGGCATTGCTAATTTTTAAAAGCTCCCTTGATGAATCTAATGTGCAGTCAGCGTTGACAGCTACTGTTTTAGCCATGTGTTGACAAGTAGTTACGGGCAATATCTAACAACCACCACGTGGTGATCTTGAGTTCCCAGGGATCTTTCGTGCCATGGTGACTGTGGAGACCTAGAAAAGCTGAGGTCTGCAAAAGGCTGCCATCTCTAGTTTCAGGCAAAAAGAACCAGGAAGCGCAATGCAAAGGAAATGACTCAGGAAGGATTAGGCATTCAGTGATGAGCACAAGGTTATAAGGCGAGGTGGAGTTGGGCCTTAAGCCCAGATCTTCTGGAGTGAGAGGGTTGAATGTGAGTCTGGAGTCGAATTGCAGGCATGGGTGTGTTGGCTCCTACATTAACTGGCTGGTTGAGTCATGATGGGGATGTCATTTATTTGTCATCTGGTAAAGGTTTTGGAACACTCGACTTTTGAGCCCGTTATGTTTGGGGAAGAAAAATATAGCACCACTCTCAGCCTTATGTGGCAGGTCTTAGTTACTTAATCTCTTTTGGGTAAAGTTTTCATACTTATAAATTGGAGATAATAATTATTATGCCTACTTTATAGGTTGGTTGAGAGGATTAAATGATGTAATAAATGTAAAGTCACTTGTGACAGTACCTCACACATAGTATCTCCTCAATACTATTATTATTTTTTTTACTATTTTTGTTATTTGACTACACATTCTATTCTTTCTGTTTTACTATGCCATTTACTCAGATTCTGTATATAAATCTCAGGTTTTTTCTCATGACCTGGAATCTTTTGCTCCTAGGAGAGGACACTAAATCAGATTCTTTTCCTTAACATTTAATCTGAATGAGGGGCTATTTTTCCATTTTCCTAAGAACAATTCCTTGGATGGCTTCAGTTGCCTTTCCTCCTAAGCCAACTACAGATGTAGAAAATGTGTTTCTTATTGCTTCCTTTTCCTTATGTATCAGACATAAAAGAGGTTAGGTATAAATAGAATTAATATATATTTATATAAGTGCTTTGAAAATACAACTGTTACCATAATAATATTAACTATCATATACTGCTTACTATATGCCAGGTATAAAGTATTTTACATAAAATATTTTAAACACTTTTTATTGTGGAAAATTCTAGACACAAACAGGAGTACCTGTGGATGGAGAGTGTATGAACCTCCACATACTTATGTTTCACTTTTAACTATTATTCCCTGATGGCCGTTTTGTTTTGTCTATAGCCCATCAACCCCACTATCTTAATATCATTGTTCTCTAAGTAGTTCAGTATGCATCTCGAAAAGATAAAGACTTTTTAAAAAAGATTCTCACAGTACCAATATCACACAAATCTAACCCTTATAAAAAACCTTATGTATTCAGAAATATTAGTATTCCTGTCTTAAAGATGAAGAAATGGAGGCACAAAGACATTAAGTAACTTCCCCAAGGTCACATAGCCAGTAAGTAACCGAGGTGGAAGTTGAAACCTGGTGGTCTGGCTACATGGTCTGCGTTCTTAACCACTTTGATGTCCCAGCCTCTCAAATGAAAATAATGCAGTGTACAATAATTTTATCTCAGTGCACATGAAGTTTTGGCGTTTTTTTTTTAAAGATTTTATTTATTCATTTGAGAGACAGAGAAAGCGAGAGAGAGCATGAGAGGAGAGAAGGTCAGAGGAAGAAGCAGACTCCCCGTGGAGCTGGGAGCCCGATGTGGGACTTGATCCCGGAATTCAAGGATCATGACACTCGGCGAAGGCAGTCGCCCAACCAACTGAGCCACCTAGGTGCCCAGTTTCAGCATTCTTAATGTCTTAACTAGATGAGTGTCCTATTGGGCGTGACGATCTAAGTTTTCTTTCTGCAGTTGAATGGACTTGGTTTGGGTTTCAACTGACTTGGGTTTGAATTCTGCCTCCATCTCTTATTAGCCATGCGACTTTGTGCTCATTATGTATCCTCCATAAACTACAGATCTGTTGTCTATTATATGGTGGTATAACAATGCCTACCTCATGAAGTGATCATGAGTCGATATATGCAGAATGCTTTGCACAGTGCCTGGCAATGGGTACTTATACACTATAATACGGGCACATAAATTAGGTACTTAAGTATCTCTAGGAAGACAGGTGCATATTTCCAAATGTTTCTAGTATTTAAGTATTTAAATGCTAACATTCAGAAGTGGTTGTTCTGTTTTGTTTTTAGAAAGAGCATGCACACACGGTTGGAGGGAGGCAGAGGGAGAGGGAGAGAGAGAATCTTAAACAGGTTCCAAGCTCTGGGTGGAGCCTAACACAGGGCTCGATCTCACAACCTTGAGATCATGACCTGAATCGAAATCAAGAGTTGGACGCTTAATTGACTGAGCCACCCAGGCGCCCTCCCCTGCTTTTTTAAAACCTTTGAACCACGTGGTGTACTTGATCAGATCGCAGATTGATTCTCCTGACTTGATTGGTTAGGCAGCGATCCCTTAAATGGTCAAGAAGTGCCTTTGAGGGGTGCCTGGGTGGCTCAATGGGTTAAAGCCTCTGCCTTCGGCTCAGGTCATGATCTCAGGGTCCTGGGATTGAGCCCCGCATCGGGCTCTCTGCTCAGCGGGGAGCCTGTTTCTCCCACTCTCTCTGCCTGCCTCTCTGCTTACTTGTGATTTCTCTCTCTGCCAAATAAATAAATAAAATCTTTAAAAAAAAAAAAGAAGTGCCTTTGATGAAGACTTAGTGCAGCGGATTTAGAAATGCCTCCTCATTTCTAGCTGGGAAGCTGCGGCCTTGTTAAAGCAAAAATAAATGTTTTAATATATTAGCTCATATAAGCAAAAGAACATAATTTTCAATGAACGATGCTTCTCTCTTTGAGCTACTGTGAAGTCATTTGTCAACACCCGTCCTCAGAAAACAGCGAACATTCTCACAGAACATGCACCTACATCTTTTGTTGCTGGCTTTTCCCACTCCAGCCTTCAGCTGGAACCCACGCTGTGAACAATAGGATGAAGTGTGAAGAATGTTAAGACTGGGGGAGTGTAAATGTGTGGGTGGGTGTGGGAGCCCCTGTGTGTGACCGCTTTCTACAATTAAATATAAATTGTTTCTTAAATACCTAGTAGTTTGGAATTTATGTGCATTTCTGTATCTTGCTAGTTTGGATAATCCAGGGTTGATCATGCACAGACTTAGTTCAGGGTATTTTTCCTCTGCTCTGCAACATCTGATATTTAGAAACTGCTTCTCCTTCTAGATCTTTTTTATTTTTTCCGTGTTCGTATTAGTGCTTCCCAGGATTTATTTTGAACAATTCAACCTTGTCAAAGAAGAATCGTGCTTTCCTAATATCGTACTTAATTGTGTGCACTGTTACTTCTAACCTGTGTGATTGATATACCTTGCACACTTTGTCAACAATGGCATTCCTTTTCATCTTCCCACTAGGTCAGAATAACACCTTATAACCTTGTTCTGTCTCCTTTCTCTTCTTTGTTAGGTAAAAATGAAAGGGTTATTTTGATTTATAAGTAGCGGCTTAGCTTGGCTCTCACCTTCAAGATATCCATGCACAGCGAAGAAAACAAATATATTTTGCTCTATAAACATTATATTAGAGAATTTTCTTCGCATGTCCTTGAACTTTCTGCCCCTTGCTTTGGAATCTCGCCCTCGCCTGTGGAAAGGGAGAAGTGTAGAGGATGTGGGTTCTAGGAAATTCTTTGTTGAAGCCAGGTTTTTTTTGCCTCCAGCACTATATATTTGGAGGACTGTTGCTTGCCTTTCCTATAGTTGTGACAAGGTAATAATTCATGTTGTCTGATCAAACACTTGACAGGGCTTGGATGTCAGGCCAATCTTTTAGAATTTTGCATTGATAATTTCTGAATGAAATAAAGTCTGCAAATTATATTCAGTCTTGGGAACTTGATCCTGGGCATAAAATTAGCAAATTGGGAATGGTTTGTACTTGGATGAGGTTGGTTTTGCATTCACCTGATGTTTCATTTTATCTTTCTTTCTGTCTTTCTATCCATCCCTCTCTTTTTACGGTCACTTTTTTGAAGGCGATACTTTTTATATAATAAAATGCATCAATTTTAGGTAGAATTTATTGACAAATGTATATATTGAGGTAACCATCACCCTAACTAACTTATAGGACATTCCATTATGCCTGATTTTTCCTTATGCCCCTTTCAAGGTGATAAGAACACCTTCAGAGGCTGTCATTCTTAAATGCAGACACATCATCAAACCCCAGTTGTAACTGTGTGGCTAAGACTAGCTTTACTTTAAGGAAAGCAACATTCACTATAATTACTTTATTGTAAGTAGAAACAGGCAGGCACTAAAGGAGTTGACACTCTTGACTGGCAGCCCCGGGGTGGGGGGTGGTGGTGGAGGTGAGTGGATGTTGGGCAGCAGCTTATCTGCAGCAGTTAGCTCAGGGTGCTGGCCTTGACTTTCCGTGCTTTAGCAAAAGGGATGAATTACAGTCAGCTTCTGCAATGAAGGACACTAAGATGACCCAAAGGAAAAACGTCACATGTAGTAGAGGTCAGAGAGCCTTGCCGAATTGTTATTCAATAAATGCAAGCTTGGTAATTGCTATTCAACAAATGCAGGTTTGGTCCAGAGACCAAAGGCAGCTGCTAGGGAGTGAAAAGATGTTAAAGGTATGTGTTCCCAGGAATTATTTTGGGAGAGTATGCAGAGTGTATAGAGTATACCGGTCAAGGTTCTGACCCTTTGGTAAATCAAAAAAATTGTGCGTGGGCAAGGCAAAGGTGGGACTTGATAGTGGTTGATTCGTGGGTGGGGGGGTGAGAATGAAGGCGAGGAAGCTGGTGATCCCCATTAAACAGGGTTTCTCTTTGATGAGATAGGTCTGAGTTCTTTCCCCACCACATCTCTGTGGGCGTTTGATAGTGTTCAGACAGCTCAATTAGAGGATTTTGATGGCTTTAGTGACTCAATCAATCATGCGTAGTAAGGTTCAGGCTGTTTGCATGCTGTAATGTGCTGATGAAGATGGCAATGAGCGCCTTCATTACAAGAATGGTGGGATTGCAGCCGGGCAAACACTAGAGCTATTTCTCATTTAAGTTGCTTGTACACAGTTGGATCACAAAAGAATAGTTTGGAAGACGGAACAAGATGGAAGCCTCGGTTTACCCATATGTCCAAGCCTTACTTATTTTTTGTTATTCCATTTATGCAACATTATTCAAGTTGAAGTACGTGCAACTTGGTCCAAAGACATCAAACAAGTAGGACTTCTCTGGAGAGTGGATTCAGAGCAGTTAAAATGGGATTATGTAAGGAAGTAGGGAGGATAGTGCAGTGATACTGTGGTAGAATTTCACGTCCAATTTCAGGATAATTTTCCAAAGTGAGAGGAGTCTAGTGATGCAAGAACATTGTGCAGAGTCTCCAGTAAGTAGGGGCCCACTGGTGTTTTCTGCCTTCCTGACAAGGAAAAACGCTGGTGGGTCAGTTGATGCTACAGGGTTTCTGTGGATGCCCAATTTCCCTTTGAGATTGTGTGTCATCAGAATTCAATCCATTGATTTTTATTTTGGTGTTCCTCTGACCCTCCTCAGAAATGGAGTGAGCTGTTCCTTTTACAGTGTACTAAAATATCCTTTATCCAGGACACATGTCTGCTTATTACTCTTTAAATAAGTAAATAATTCTTAAATATATATGCACTTTTTTCATACACATGTGCTTAAATTACCAACTGTTTGTTGTTTTTAGAATCATTTGCAACAAATCACTGTGTTTGATGGTTATAGTCCTCCTATGAACAGGCCTGTTATTTCACTTTTAGTACCTGCTAATTCTCCTACGACCATTGTCCTCAATTCATTTCCTGGGAGACAGGGTAAGAAAATCCCAATTTGTCAGGATCAGAATATTACACAATTTGAGAAATTTTAGTTACAGTTTTTTTCCAACTAAAATAATTTCAATTAAGCAAAATACAAAATAATAAAACCCCAAACATACAACCTTCCTTTCTGATTCTCCAAATCACATTTTGAATATGATCCCTTTCTCTTCCCCCAGCCTATGGGAAGACTAGTTTTTTTCTCTGTTTTCATACTTTACATGTGGCTGGATAATAAGGACCTTAACTTTCATTTTATAGCTAAAGACCTTGACCTGTTGGTTCTAATAAAGAGTTATGAATCATGCCCTGCTAAAATGACCTCACTTCCCCCCTCCCCTCTCACCCCGATAAATTCCCTTGGTGGGTGATAAAACAATGGATTGAAGCAGACACATTTGGTCTCTGTTAAAGCTATTGACAGTGATTTCTCTGTGACAAGCTTTATACTTAGGGTAACCAGATGCTCCTATTTTGGGGTCCATCTTGTAACATATTCTCTCAGTATCCCAGGAAATCCTTGGGGACCAGCAAATTATCTCCTCTGTGCAAGTACTGTTATATAATTTAGCTCCATCCAGGAGAAGCTGTGAATATAGGGAGGGGGAAAAAACACAATGGAAAAGCCACCTTTAATTAAAAAAAAAAAAAAGATAACCAAATACCATTTGCTTTCTCTTTGTCCATATGTTTAGCTTCCTACAGTGAGGGACTTTAGAGGTGGGCTGGCAGCTGTCTGGAGGACATTAGCACTTGTCCCTCTTCCTGTCTTGTTTCTGAAAGAGTACAAACTGTGTGAGCCATCTAAAGGCTTAGGGAAATAGCCTTATCTTAGAGTTTATTCTGAGGTCCAGTATTCTCAGTTTTTTTCTGATAAATGTATTATGCACTTTTCTCTTGATGATGCTATAGCAGTTAAAAAGCCCTTAAAAATCAACTCGCACACCCCCCTAGTCTTCTCACCCTAGGCTTTAATGCCTCTAGGGCTACATGTTTGAAGAAGATGTTTCTGAAGACCAGTATATTTATTTATGTTGTGGAAAATTTGAACGATCTGTTCTAGATTATAGTTTTTCAGTCGGATGATTGGTATTGTGCTACCTCTTGAGAGCTTCAGCACCCTACTTCTTTGTCCCTGACCCCAAGTGTCTTTAACTGGACTCTAAGTTAATGCTGGTCCCCAACCACTGGGCACTTTCCTTAAGGGTATTACTGTCCTTGGTTTGCTTCTGGTGGCTCCCTCCCCCTTTTGTTTATCCTCCAATATGGTTCGAGTGTTCCCACTTTGCTTTACCTCTCCACTGCTGTCTTCTGCTCCCGTAGAGATCCAGAAGTGAAAAATCTTGCTCCTTAGGCTGATTTCATGGATGTTCAGCATGTTCTGGTAGATATCCAGCTCACTTTTGGGGACAGGTTGTAACAGGATCTCCTACTTCTCTGCCATCTTGCCCCCCTCCTCCTGCCTTTTCCTTTTTTAAGACCAATAATAAGAATAAAAGCACTAAGAATATTGTTAAAACTGCAGTCTGCTTTACTTCTTAAAACATAGATGGGTGCTTCTGTGTAAGCTCCCAGGAGTGTGGAGAAATTCGTCTTGATTCCTCCAGGTGAGTTGCCTGGGAGCCCAGAGAGGGCAGAAAGTGTATGGCAGCCCAGAACTTTCTCCTCTTTAGCCTCACCACACACCATTGCTTCTGTTACACAGGCGAATTGCACAGTTGCCAGCCATAGAAAACAACATTCCCAGAAGACACCATCCAATTTCATGGAGGCAAGGTACCTTTTTTTCTACTGCTTCAAGAATATGATTTCCTTTTAGCAGTGATAGGGAAATGACTCCTGAGAATTACATGGCAACCTTCTTCTCACCAGCTGTGAGAAGTCTAGTCTGTGGGAGCAGATTTAAAAGAGAACTGTTTGTTTCTGTTTCTTCAGGGGAGAAATTAGTGTTGAAATTGGATGATGCTCTACCCTAAAGCCATTTGATATCTCTAGCACAATGCCTGGCGAAAAGTAGCCATTCAAATATTTGCTGGATTAAAATTTCTGTATTGAAAATATCTATGAACTGGAAGAAGAAAAATAGTGTTTAAAATATTACATTCCAATAATGGTTGTTGTAGGAAGGAGATGACATAATTAATGTCAATGCGTGCACACACATTCAGAGTGTTTATATACAGGCTATGGAGATTTCACATTTAATCCTTTTATGATTGGGTAAAATTCCCTTGTTTTATATTTTGACCTTTGACTATTTCCTTAGTTTACTTTGGAACTGGCTCTCAGGATCTAAGTTTCCTATATGTAAATATGCCATATTTAAAAATTATTTTGGAAACCTTTATATAATCTCTCAATTTAATTTTCTGAAGTCTGCTTTTGGCAAAAAAAAAAAAAAGGATTATCTATGTACAGTGGAGGCATAATTTGAACAAGGTTTTTATATCATTCAAATTAAATTTAGAGAAATAGAGAACAGTCCAAACCTCTCATATGATAGAAAACTAACTACCAAGTTTGGTGAGATCTTACACTCAGAAGATTAAATTCAGTTTGATTCAATTTTACTTAATTCAACTCACTGAACATTGCTTTAAACTTTGCACCAGACATTTTGCTAAGTGATAGAAATACAGAGTTGATTTAGGTACAGTTTGTACCCTTTAGCAGCTCACAGACTGGTGGGAGGGTCAATGATTCCACTAGAATCTGTCCTCTGTGAGAGCAGAACTTTGTTCTATTTATCTGTGTATCTCTAGTGCCTAGCTTTTGGCACAGAGTTGGTGTCTCAGTCTGCT
>CM052810.1:103298931-103322789 GCA_028533885.1 Nasua narica | reverse complement strand
TCGATCCCAGGACCCCGGGATCAGGACCTGAGCCGAAGGCAGCTGCTTAACCAACTGAGCCACCTAGGCGTCCCTGCTCAACTGATTCTTAATAAAAATACAACTCCACAAGTGGGAGCAGAAATGCATCCTACAAAGTAGTCAGTTAGCTGTTAGTGGGAAAAGAGTTTAGTAGATTTAGCACAAGATTGAAGTGGCCCGTGGAACCGTGTTACTAGCAACAATCTACACTGTGACAATAAGAAACAGCATGTAAGATTTTTATTGGGTGAAGATGTGTGGCTCATACTTTTAATATAATTTTAAAGGAATTTCAAGAAAATATAAAATACAGCACTTAAGCTTTCTTGACAACTCAAGAGGGATTTGTTTATTTGTGCCAGGAGAAACAGAATAGTATAAAGAGGACTTGATTTGGAGTTGGAAAACCCATATTCATATCTCAGCTGTCATTCATAGCTGAATCAGTATGGGCTTCCCTTGAATCATCGCAGTGTGCCCAGCTGGATGCCTGAAAGTTGTACCATGAATAAAGACTTAGACTCAGCCCGTAGGGTCCCATACTGAACCATTATGAGAGGAGCTTTTGGAAAAGGCACCAGTTTTGTAGGAAATTTACTGCATCATTCAGAGCTCTCCATTACAAACAATAGACAGCGACTCTTTTTTTTATTATTTATTTTTTTTCTCACCAAAGCACATACCCTCCCCATTGTCCATCACCCAGCCACCCCATTTCTCCCACCCACCTCCACTCCAGCAACCCTCATTTTGTTTCCTGAGATTAAGAGTCTCTTATGGTTTGTTTCCCTCTCTGGTTTCTTCTTGTTTCATTTTTCCCTCCCTTCTCCTATGATCCTTTGTCTTATTTCTCAAATTCCTCGTATCAGTGAGATCATGTGATAATTGTCTTTCTCTGATTGACTTATTTCGCATAGCATAATACCCCTAGTTCCATCCATATCGTTGCAAATGGCAAGATTTTGTTTTCATGGCCGCATAGTATTCCATTGTGTGTGTGTGTGTGTGTGTGTGTGTGTGTGTGTGTGTATCACATCTCCCTTATCCATTCATCTGATATATATATATACACATATATATGATATATATATATCATATATATATATATATATCATCTCTCTCTCTCTCTATTTCTCTCTCACATTCTTTATCCATTCTTCTGTTGATGGACATCTAGGCTCTTTCCATAGTTTGGCTATTGCGGATGTTACTGCTATAAACATTCGGGTGCCCGTGACCCTTCAGATCACTACATTTGTACCTTTAGGGTAAATACCCAGTAGTGCGATTGCTGGGTCATAGAGTAGCTCTATTTTCAACTTTTTGAGGAACCTCCATACTGGTTTCCAGAGTGGCTGCACCAGCTTGCATTGTCACCAATAGTGTAGGAAGGTTCCCCTTTCTCCGCATCCTTACATCTGTCCTTTCCTGACTTGCTAATTTTAGCCATTCTGATTGGTGTGAGGTGGTACCTCACTGTGGTTTTGATTTGTATTTCCCTGATGCCGAGTGATGTTGAGCATTTTTTCATGTTAGATAGTGACTCTTGAGTAATAAAGTAGAAAAAGAGTTTATAAAAAAAAGCTTATCACAGAAGGATGTGGGGGCAAATTATAGAATCCTTGGGAATGCTGCAGTGCCAAGACGGGCAGATATACCAGAATCAACATCTCAAATCATGCACCAGAACTGGTCTTCAGCTGCCACCGGGACATAGATGCCCTCATCTGTACCACTTCTGCTCCAGAGTATTGCTTTTTATCACAACCACAGCCAGTGCTGACTGACACCACTGTTGTCAGGGACTCAGCCTTGTAGCCACTGCTCCCTGCTCACTCTGCGTGTGTGTGTGCACGTGAGCGTGTGTGTGCGCATGAGAGAGAGAGGGGAGGTTGCAGGGGAGAGAGCGGTAGAGAACCCTATCCTTTCCTATTGAGTCCATTGTTCCGGAGTCCAGTCTGGTGTGGATAGGTCTCTTTTTGATTGGCTACTAGCTTGAGCCTAGTTATAAATAATGCTAAGACAAGTAGTATCTAGCATTTTTAATATCAATAGCAAGCTCTTCAGATAGGAATGAACTAAACATAGAAAAAGTTTAGGTTCTGAGCTGCTAAAAATGAATGTCACGTATCCACCGAGGCACCAAACAGCCATGCCGAAGCCACCATGAAGGGCAGGGATTCTGAAAAGATTCATACAGAAGTGAATATAAAGTGTCCAGAAAGGAGAATCAGGATGATTTCTGTCCTCAGTTTAGAAGCAGGCAAGCCACTGACCCCTCCAAGGCTTGAGGGAGTTCTCTTGTGGCGACAGCTTAGAACGGCAGTTTTCCAATCGTTCTCAAGGTAAAGATAAGAATTGAGGTGGGTGTCCAGGCCTTAATTAGCACTTTTTAAGGGTGATGAATGAGCACTTTTATCTGCCCGCTGGAATGGAAATAGGAATAGGATGTATCCCTAATGGGATAATGGAGCTGTGCTACAGTGCTTTAATTTCCCAATTTTAGTGGAATTTCGGCAGCTGTGATTAACCTGACAAATCAAGCAGGGGATGGTTTGAAGGGATCCAAACAGCTGAGCCAACCTGGCACTCCTTCCGCAGCATCCTTGAGGGCCTCATCAGACAATGGCTCGGCTCCACTCTTTCCACTCTTGGTACAAATTCTCTGTCAGGCTTCCAAGGCGAGGTCCCAGTGATGCTGAATGCTGAAGCCAGGGCCAAGATTCTCCTGGCCGTGGTCCCCTAGTGTGCCCGTGGAGGCTGTTTCTCATCCTATTTTGGAACAGGCTGCAGTAGGGAAGATTTCATTTAGAGATAACCAGCCAGCAGTTATCACACCCGAGGCGGCCTTCGGATTAGTGGCCATTTATATCTATAGCAAATATTTGTTGAACACCCACGATGTTAAGGACCCAGGGTTTGTACCTTGGGGGTGAGAGGGAGAAGAGGGGCACTCAGCCCTGACTTCAGGAAGGTGAAAGGAAAGGACTAACAAGCATAGTGTGTGGAATTCTGAAAGGAACTCTTCTATATGTTAAGGGAAACAGAAAAGTTTCCCTTTATATCTTGGGCTGCCGGGGACTGTGAAAGTCCTTCCTCCTGGGGGAGCTGGTGATGTCTGTCAGTGAGCTGATGGGCACCGGATCTGCCTGGCACCATTTTCGAGGGTAGATGAGGCTCCCAAGCCTCAGTCCAGCCTTCTGGAATTAGCTGCAGCCAAATCCCAAATCTCCAGGTGTGAATGTCAGATCTACTTGGGATAGCCTGGTTGGCGGTCTTCCAGTTGCCAGTTTTTTTCTTTTTTTTTTAATTTAAAGATTTTATTTATTTATTGGAGAGATAGAGTGAGCGAGCACGCGAGAGCATGAGAGGGGAGAAGGTCAGAGGGAGAAGCAGACTCCCCATGGAGCTGGGAGCCCGATGCGGGACTCGACCCTGGGACTCCGGGATCATGACCTGAGCCGAAGGCAGTCGCTTAACCAACTGAGCCACCCAGGCGTCCCAGAAAGTAATTGGATTTTATTTTTTTATTTTTTTAAAAGATTTTATTTATTTATTAGAGAGAGAGAGAGACTGAGAATGAGAGGGGAGAAGGTCAGAGGGAGAAGCAGACTTCCCGCAGAGCCGGGAGTCCGATATGGGACTCGATCCCAGGACGCGGGGACCATGACCTGAGCCGAAGGCAGTCGCCCAACCAAGTGAGCCACCCAGGCACCCTCAGTTGCCAGTTTAAGGTTAAAATAATACTCTTTATGTTTCAACTTCTGCCAGCCTGTCTCCTTTGGCCTATTTTGCCTTGTTTAAGTATGCAGAGAAATGAACTCAGGTGATCAAAAGAACTGTAATGAAGTCAAGTTTCTATTTCAATTGCTTTGAATCTGAGACTCATAAAGAGAGAAACTGTTTTGGGGTGCCTGGGTGGCCCAGTTGGTTGAGCGACTGGCTTCGGCTCAGGTCATGATCCCGGAGTCCTGGGATCGAGTCCCACATCGGGGGGTCCCAGCTCCGCAGGGAGTCTGTTTCTCCCTCTTGCCTTCTGCCCTTTCATGCTCTCTCTTACTGTCTCTCTCTCTCTCTCAAATAAATAAATGAAGTCTTAAAAAAAAAAAGAGAGAGAGAGGAACTGTTTTCCCTGGCTTCTGCCAACTCTTGTCGTAAACACAAGAAAGCTCATCCCCTGCTTTCCTACTGTGAACAAAAGCTTCGATGCTATTGAGGATGGTTCTATATACATCCCATCGAGGATGAGGAAGAGATCCTTCAATAGTGAAAATTCTTGAGCAAAATTTTTGGGGGCTTTTATGGAAAAGTTCCATGTACTTCATGGGGCAGAGTACGAGTGCTGTGTGAGGCGAAACTCCTGGCTTCTCACACATGACAGTGTTTACAAGCACTAGCAAATGCTCCGCTATGTTTCTGTGCCAGGCGCCATTCTAAGTGTGTCCGTACACTTCCAAACTGTGCCAGATTCCATGAGATTGATTCTGTTATCATCCCTCTCCCATTCAGATGAAGAGACTAAGGTGCCTAGAGATTAAGCACTCATTCCAGGTTCATGCAAGTAAGCCTAGGAGCTGGGCATGAACCTTTAGCTCCTGGGCCAGACTGGGTTTGGGGGAGCATTTTTCTTGGGAATAGAGGAGACACAAACTATTGGATGGTGGTTCTCTGCTGCTGTGGGCCGGAATTCTGTTCTATCATGACCTGGTTGGACCACCTTTGGGTTCTGTTGTACAGAGATCAGCTGCCCTATGTAGTGGGAGAAGAGATGGGTGTAAAAGGAACATGATCTAGGGTGTCATTTGCCTTTTCTTCCTATTTTGGTCATTCTCAAGATCGTCTCTGAGTTCCCTGAGGTCAGGGATGATGTCTTATTTAGATTTGTAACACTTCAGTAGCCAGTGCAATACGTTGGCTTGCAGTGCGTCATGGAAATGACTGAATGTCCCTTCCTAGTCTGGCCTACCTATGGAGGGTGAGCCTTCGGGCTGCTATTGGAATATTTGCGGAGATTACTCATATGTATAGATGTGTCCACAGATTCTCTAGCACTTTGGGCATTATTGGTGATATCGATATTTCATGTTAATGATTTGGTGGAATTTGCAGTTCCTGCAGAAGAAGACAAGAGTGCTTTCTTGCTTGGTTGCTTGCTTTATGACCTGGTCTGGTGGTCCTGTGCCTAAACTAAAGATTCCCAGGACTGTCCTGACATCTTTTATTGTAGTGAGAGATGAGGTCTGTGATGCAGATGCTCTATTCCAATCAAATGGGGGGGTGTATATTGGTAAATGAGCTCTTTATCTTTCCTATTGGAATGCCGGTTTTATGGGGAGAAGGACAGTTATGTATCCAGCTAAAAATTGTCACTTTGCTGAACAACTAGAGGCGGTCATTTTTCAAAGTGCCACCTAGTGAAATTTAAATTTGGTTTCATGGCAAGCTTTAGGTTTCTAATACAGGTACTCTCCATTCTTCCTTACTTTGTTATTCTTTCTGCCTGCAATAATGACACGAGGCTGAGGATGCAATATCCGCCTTTTTTCAGTGAAACACTAAGCAGGAAGACTGAATTCAACATGCGAGGGATGGCAGAGCAGGAGACAGGAGTCTGGGGCATAGACAGCATACTTGAAAAGCTGCAGCAGATCTGGACTGCTCCAATTCAAATTCCTTATTACGTGGAAAAAACAAACCTCGTGGTCAAGATTTCTAGAAATCAGAATTTCTTGGGTGACTTTTAGATGAATATAATCCTTCCTGATCCATGTGGCATCTTCAGAACTTAAAATTAGTAAAATGTTGAAGACTGAAGTAGAAGTTAACAATAATCATTGTTCAATGCATGGAATTAACAACTGGCTGAAGGAGCATATTGTAAACATGCTTTTTAAATGAGAGAATAACACGTTTCCAAATAATGTCATCAGGAAGACTTTGATCTAAAGAACAATTAGTATACATTAAGTTTTTGAGAATTATAATATGAGCTGGAGCTGTCCCATAGTTCACTGAGAAAGCATTCTTAATCTGGGGACGCCTGTGTGGCTCAGTTAGTGAAGCGGCTACCTTCAGCTCAGGTCATGATCCCAGAATTCTAGGATCGAGTCCAGAATCGGGCTCCTTGCTCTGCGAGAAGCCTGCTTCTCCCTCCACCTGCTTCTCCCTCTGCCTGCCGCTCCCCCTGCTTGTGTTTGCTCATGACCTCTCTCTTTTTCTCTCTGACAAATGAATAAATAAATAAATCTTAAAAAAATATAAAAAAAAAAGAATTCTGAATCTGGAGAGTAGAAACTTTGCGAATTCACCATGGATGAGTAGAGGATGGACTTTGAGTCTAATTTTTTTTTAAAGATTTTATTTATTTGTCAGAGAGAGAGAGAGAACGCACGCACAAGCAAGGGGAGCAGCGGGCAGGAGAAGCAGGCTCCCTGCAGAGTAAGGAGCCCAATTCTGGAGTCATCCCAAGAACTTGGTATAATGACCTGAGCCAAAGGCAGATGCTTAATCTACTAAGCCACCCAGGCGTCCCTGGACTTTGATTCTAAACACCAGTACTAGTTATAAGACTTATATGTTCATCAGTGGGCAACAGTGTTTCATCCAGTTCCCTCCTCTGTGGGCTTTGGGCCGGCAGCATCAGCATCATCTAGGAAGTTGTATAAATGCAAATCCTTGGGTCCTATTACAGACCCACTGATTTGGAAATGCTAGGGGTGGGGTCCAGCAATCTGTTTTAACAAGCCCTCTAGGTGATTCTGATGCAAGCTGAAGATTGAGAATCAGTGCTTAAAATTACTTTCCATACTTTAGATTAATTTCCATACATTAGGCTAACCAGGACTGTTTCCCCCACAGTACTAGGGTCATTAACATCTTTCTGATATGTGACTTGGTCTCCTAGTGACCATCTCCAGAGGGAATATCCTATGATGGTAAATTAAGAAGTTGGCATTCTGCTTCCTAAATCAATGTCATGTAAAATGTAGTCCTTTTATCCCTGGAGCCCTAAGTGAACCACTAATACCATGGTTCTAAACCTGAATTAATCTATCTTACCGAGGGGAGATCAGTCTAAAGCAAATGACCTCTTTTTGTTCATCTGTGTTAAGAGCACTTGAATCATACTGGAGTTTATTTTTTTAAATTTAAAAGGCATAAAAGCTAAAAAATGGGATTTGCTACCAATAATCTGGAATGTGAACAATTCAACATTAGCTAATTGGCTATTGACTCTTAGTAGACAAGAGGAAAAGAGCAAATAGGTCTTTCTGGATAGCTAAGATGATTTGCTGGTTTAAAAATTTTATAAAAGGTAAGTTAAATTTATCAGACACAAAAAAGGTAAATAATATATGGGAAGCTTTGTTTGTATATTTGCTTATACTAAAAGCTATCGGAATTAATAATTTACTTCTTCCCTCATAGAAAGTCCTTACAATGAATTGTACCTACCTTTAAGTTAAGTCTGATTTGATTTATTGTGGAAGGTAATATCTTAAATCTTTTCCTGTTTCATGCCTGTATTATAATTTTTTGTCCCAGAAGATGAAAGCAGGTACATGCAAAAGAGGAATTTGATACTGGTGTAGCTTATGTTAGAAAAGAACAGGTGCATGAATGAAACATGTTCAGTAGGAGTTGGTCATCTTTTTGATTAAGATGTTTGACTTTTTAAAAAATCTATTTATTTATTTATTTATTTGACACACAGAGAAAGAGAACAACAGGGGCAGCAGGGAGAAGGAGAAGCAGGCTCTCCACTGAGCAGGTAGCCTGACGTGGGGCTTGATCCCAGGACCCTGGGATCATGACCTGAGCCGAAGGCAGACGTTTAACTGACTGATCTACCCTGGCGCCCCAAGATGTTTGACTTTTAAGAATAAAATTAACTTCTGATTTTATTATATGGGTATTTTCTGGTATATGTTTATGGGTATTTTTAGATGTGGTTAGGTGCGTGGAGATAATATAACTCAGCTAAACATAGAGAGTAGTAAGTGCTAATGAAAAATAGATTGAATCCTTATTATACGTCTGCTATAACAATATATTTAAAAGAGCACAAGTCCATCTGTTCTCAACTGTAGCATGGCTGCAAGTGTATTAATACACTTCCATTTCAGGCTAATATCTGTGGTTTTGTTGAGGATTCAAAGTGTTTATGTCAAAGATCATAGTAGTGTATGTCATAAATGATGGACTGATGTTCACTTGGTAGGCACCATAGTATCCCCATCACTAAATGTTTTAACTGCCACTTCTGAGAAAGCACAATCCTGGGTAGTATACAGCAGAGATGGCATGGCTAAGAAAAGTGAATGAGGGTAATTGCTCCATCTTGTCCTGGGACTTGGGAATATTTTCTCTCTTAGATACGTCCAGATAGGATACAGTGTTCTGATTCCAAGCTGAGAGTCCCAATAATGGAAAATGATACTTTGAGTAGGGAGGAGAGAAAATCATTAAGTGCGGAAAGTGGAGAGAAAACCATTAAGTGGGGAACGTGGGTAGAAGTAGACTAAAGATGTAACGTGAAAATACTAGGGCAGGGTCAAGGGAAGTAGGCATGACCAGGGTATCAAGATACTCCCTAACAGGCCTCTCCAGTTCATCTTTACCCATCTTCTGGGCCAGATGTGCCACTGCATATATCCCTACTCCCAGTTGTCTCTATTGCTGTGTCTCCTATTTTATAGAGACCTTCTGTTGGCTGGTGATAGAAGGTTTTAAATCTAATAATCAAATTACCCAGCTGTAAAAGTATTTATGCCACAGGACCCTGTTTCAAGCAGGTTGACTTTGACACTTTCTCATAAAGGTACTTCTGAGTCTACCTTCTTTTCACTTTAAGAAAATAAATACATAGAGAAGAAAAGCCTGGGGCAATGATTTACTCAGCCTCTGTAGACTAGTGCACAGAAGCAAGATGCATTAATTGGTTTGCTGACCAAGGCAGCTCTACTGGACATGAACCTTGGTCCTGCTCTCTGAGCTGCGCTGAACTCTGCTCGTTGGTTTTCCTCCAGCAGCTCCCAGAACTTAGACACCAAAAGACAGTCTCACTTGTTATTTGCCAGCATTCAATGAAAACACATCAGGTCTGTTGTCAACATATATAGAGAAAGATCAGCTTTCTGAGCGAAAAATTCCGATTCACAGTGCTAAAGAAGTTATCCTATCAGGAACTGCCTTAGGGAATGAAGTGAACCCCAATTTGGAGAGGGGGCTACCTACTCTTCCTTTTGGATTAATTCTGTCTTTTTCTGTCTTACACCTTGGTTTCCCATTTGATTTTGTTTGATGACAGTGTTCCTATGCTAAAATTAAAGTGTGAAAATTTTGATGCAATGGTTATTCAATTTACCAAAGGATTTCTGGTGCAATTAAAGTAATTCAGATAAAAGCTTGTATTAAGTTCCTGGAACCACTACTTTTCCCTAGATGCTTGGACTCTTTTGTGGAGTCTGTCTTTGGTGGCCAGATATCTCATCTCACCACCTTCCACTATTTTTTTTTTCCCTCAAGGGCTCTGCTCTGTAGAGATGCACATAGTTTAGCCAGCTTGGATCCTCTCTCCAAAGTGGGCATACAAGCCTATGAGTTTGGGCCTCTGAGTGGTTTGGACCACTCCATGTTCTTTATAGGTCTGTGAGCTCCATGCACATCAGAGGTTGTGACTAGATGGAAAGTGGAGAGTGTCATCTGTTTCTTCTGGTTAGATGGCCTTAGACTTAGCTCTAATTCTTCTGGAGCACACACACACACACATGCACACTCACATAGACATATGTGCACGCACACACGTGTAGTTATTAGCTCCTTTGAAACTTCTAAATATCTTCTCCCTATTGTGTTAATCTCTTCAGTTCCACTCTCAATTTCTGAATGTGATGTTAGGATGATTGTTGTTTTTCTATGTATAGATTAGCTAAAGAGACTGCTAAGCTTCTTTTTGCTATAGTTGTAATGCAAAGACTTGTAAACCACTATGCTTATAGTTAATATTGTGGATGCCATTTCCCGAGCATTGTATTGCTTCCTAGGCTTCTTTGTCCCGTGTTAATCTGCAGGCCTTTCCCTGGAACAGGTGGCTCCACTTTTGACTGCCTGTGGCCCTGAGTGCCCTTGTCATTGGCAGCTACGGTGTGGTTCTTAAAGCCTTCCTTTTTCCACGGTCTGTGCCATCGGTCCACTTAAGCCAAGGAATCCTTGGTCCATTCCCCACATCTGAGTTCTGTGTGGCAGAAAGTAGTTCTGCGGCCTAGGAATGGATCTTTGATAGTTACTTTTGCGGTGGTGCCTTTTGATATGGCATTCTGGGCAACTATCTAGAGAGCTTTTAAAAAATATCAAGGCCTAGTTTTCCATGTCTGGGAATTCTGATTTAAATGGGGGGGGGGGGCGCCTGGGTGGCTCAGATGGTTAAGTGACTGCCTTTGGCTCAGGTCATGATCCCCAAGTCCTGGGATTGAGCCCCACGTCAGGCTCCAGGCTCGGCGGGGAGTCTACTTCTCCTTCTCCCTCTGCCTCTCCCCCTGCTTGTGCTCTCTCTCTCTCCGCCTCTGTCTCTGTATCTCTCTCAAATGAATAAATGAAATCTTAAAACAAACAAACAAAAAAACAAAACAGTAGGGTGGGCCCAGGCATTAATATTTTGAAAATCCCCCCATGTGATTCTAAAGTTTGTCCAGAACTGAGAATCACTGTCTTATGGTTAGTAGGGTTTTTAGATGAAAATCACCCAATTACTGTCAGTTGAGGCCTCCCTAGGTCTCTAGTGCTAGACAGTATAGTTCTCAAAGTGTGGTCCCCATGCCAAGAGCACCAGAAAGACCTGGGAGCTTGTTAGAAATACGAGTTCCCTGGGCCCACCTCAGACCTACGGAATGACAGCCTTTCCCCCCCCCCCCCGCCTAGAGAATCATTGCTTGAACCCACCATTTTCATGGCTTGATTATTTTCAAGACATCTTTTAGATTCCACATGTTCTCTGGGCCTGTTCTCACTGAGCCCTCCTCTTCCAAGCCTTGTGGCTGCTCCTTTGACCTACCACACTGAAATTTAATTGAGACACTTCTAAGAATCCACTCAAAAAGAAGCATTTGTAAACATGCAGACTTTACTGAAGGTAAGTAGAAGAGTAGGAAGGTGGTCTTTATGTTCACATTCCCCATAAGAAATGATAGCAATGGGGGCCCCTGGGTGGCGCAGTTGGTTGAGCGACTGCCTTCGGCTCAGGTCATGATCCCGGAGTCCCAGGATCGAGTCCCACATCAGGCTCCCAGCTCCATGGGGAGTCCGCTTCTCACTCTGACCTTCTCCCTTCTCATGCTCTCTCTCACTCTCTCTCTTTCCTAATAAATAAATAAATAAAAAATCTTTAAAAAGAAAAAGAAAGAAATGATAGCAATGGCCTATGAGAAATTTCTGTTCTCTCTTTTTAGCTGTATTGTCCCTTGGGGCTGTTCTTTTGACCCTTGGGCCTTATGGAGCTCAGCTTCTTCCCTTCTCGTTAGCTCCTTTGGATCTTTAAAATATAATCTTTCTATTCCTTTTCAGTTTCCCCTTGCTAACTTGCATTCACAAACCCGTAAATGCATATATGTAGAACCAAAAATATCTGCCCTTTAATTGGATTTACTCTGTCAGACAGCAGTTACAGATTACACATTTTTTTCCCTGTTTATTTTCTGCTATAGAACCTGAAGCTAAGTGGGCTGTCTAAAGCAGATTCAGTTCTCACTGCCACGGAGAGAGTATTAAATATCATCATGGTAGCTCTCCTCCCTGTTTTGACTTGTTGCTTGATCCTACACACTAATAGAATCAAGATAGTGCCAAAATAAATGACTGAAACATGAAAAATCCAATCCACTGGTTGCTTTGCATAAGACCAAACCACCAATTTGACAGGTTTTTTTTTTAATATATTTTTTCCTCTAGAGCTGAGTTTTTGGGGGTGAGGGATGGTGTCTTGCAGTTAGAGCCTTTACTCCTCAGTCACTTCAAAATGATGAGTCTACTTCATTTCCAAGTGGGTGATAAGGAAACACAGTACTTCAGAATTAACAAAGATGGGAAAATTCTTTAAGGGAATAGATCTCTAAATGCCAAAGGGGAAGTTGAAATTTGTATTAGACTTCTCTCGAAATAAGAAATGTTGATGAATAAATCACCTTGGTAGTGATTCTGAATGTGTCCAAGATGAGGAAGTTTTTATTTTACTTGACAAGGAAATAAAGACAGTGAATAGATTATTCAGCGGACTGCTGATGTGGCTTCACATCCATCCTGGCAGGTGCACTGTGCTTCAGTATACATGATAATAGCTTAAATGTAAATAAGGTTAATGAATTTTAATATTCCTCTGAATCATGTATTCATACTTCCATTTGCATAGTGACTTATTCCTCAAGTCCTTTTGTAAATATTGTAATGAAATAAACATAAGAGGCGAGCACAAAGGAGTGCATACAATTAGCTCAGCATACAGCCCTCCATGAAGGCAAATTGGAATCATATCGCAGGATCGCAGACGTCAGGGATGGACGAGTCACAGAAGTCAACCGGCTGATCCTTCTTTTCTAGTGGGGAATTATTCTGTTCAGGAGGTTTTCAAAAAAGTGATTTGGTTTAACTTTCTGTGCCTCCAGTGACAAGGTTTCTGAACTTGCCTTCAATAGAGTATCTGCTGTGCTTCCCTCGGAAGCAGTCGTGGTCCCGGGATGCGGTGTAATGGATGAGGGAGAGCACAGGTGCCTGCCCCAACCACCTTGGGCGTAAACATTGTCAGAGCCGCGGGGGCGGTGGGCAGCCTCTCACCACGCTCAGTCCCCAAGGTTCGTCTGGGAGGCACTGCAGTACAGAGCAAAACTCACTGCCTTTAAGCACCGCTTCCACTTTTTCTATTGCCAATTTTGGGGGGGAGAAAAAAGAGTTACACTTTCTCCTCACTGCTGTTGTCCTGGCAAAGATAGGACATTGGTCTTAACTCTTGCTGGTGAAGATTGCTATTTAAGTTTAAGGCATTTAAGGACGATTCTATTTTCAGCTTTTTCTTTACTCCCGAGCCATTGTATAGAGTGACAACATTTGAGATGCCTGTTCTTTGCTGAATGGACTGTCCTTTGTGCCACTCCGCGCCTGCGCCGGTGCAGGGTAGCAGCGTGGGTGCTGGGATCCCGTTGAGAGCCCAGAGGCGAGGATCAGGGCACCCACATTCAACTCCTGTGGGTTAACAGGAATGTTAATAGTAGCTCAGTCACAGTTTTGTCGATCGGGTTAAGTGAGTAACTACCTTTAAATTTTGGTATAGTGCCTGGCATTGCTGAATGCTGACAAGCTTTAGCTCTCACTAGTTTCTGCTTGAAATGCCCTTTTTCCTGCTCAGTAAAACTCTTGTGCTGGGGGTCCAATGTTGTTATACCACTTCCCTAGATTTCTAGTTCAAGGCAGAATAAATTGCTTGTTCCTGTTTTTTCTCTGACACATTTTACCCATTTTTGCTACTGCATAGCATTTATCAAGGTGTGTTAAATTTAATCCCCAAATATTTCTCTTATTCCTAAGCTATAAAATTACTTGAGGGCTGGACCATATTTTGTTTATCTATTTATTATCCTTCAACACCCCAAACAAGCCCTGGATGTTGCAGGGGTTTGATATTTATTTACTGGATTAAGCATAAACAATATAAAAGAACCATTCCTTTTTTTTTTTTTTTTGGAATAAGTCTGACTGAGCATTTAGCGTATCCCAGTATTGCTCTTGACATGTGTACATCAAGAGAGTGCTTATTGCTGTCTTCTGACAGCAGGACCTGAGTTATTTGTGAATGTAATTGTGCTTTATAAAATGGGCAAGACCAGGGGGATGCAGTCAGAGGGGCCTGGGACTCTTGTTGTTCTTTTAGAAATTGAAGTCAACATTTGTGAGATCTCTGGCTGTTGTTTTTGAATAGCCTTTGCATTTTTGGGGCAATTCCTACATTATGACTGTCAGTGTCACTTGCAGTGAGGTCATAAGTGTAGGATGCTGGGCTTCCAGTGAGACACACCTACTGAAACTTTGGTTTGAAAGAACGAGAGGAAAAAGGTCAATTCTGACTTCATTTTCTGGTTATGGATGCAGCGGACTTTCACGTCTGGTGGAGGTGGTAAGAGGTAGCACTTACATTGGAGGTGGTAGCAGGTACAGCAAAGTCAAGTCCTGGAATTAATTCATGGAGGTAGCAGCATGTCCTCAGTTCTGTGGCATTGTTTGGGGTGGTTTTCTGGAAACTGAGTCTGTAGCCTCCTTATGATTTTGTAAATTGTCTAAAATCCTTCATAAATTTCTTTTCTGCTTACATTAGCCAGATGACACTCTTGTTTTCCACTGGGAACTGACTAGTAGAACCTAGTTCTACTAATGAACCAACTACTTTTGTCCAGAATTTTCAGGGGGTAGTGATGATAGTAATAATAATATGGTTTGTTTGGAGCTGAGGACTTAAAATCAGAGCAAGATGTCAGTAGGTCCCTCCAGATTTCATGTGATCGTGTCAGTTACCGAAGGCATGTTGAAATTATATAGTCCAGTTACTTTGAGTCTGAAAAAAACCCATTTTCCTATTTGTAAAAGGCTGGACCCATATAGCCTGAAAGGTGCCTCCAAGTTCAGCCAAGTAACATATTCTTTTCTACCATCATTGGAGGTTACAGAGCAGGAGTATGAGTGCTTTCATTTGGTGTCTGCCTAGATCCTCGAAAGCAATCTGGTTACGATCAGCAGAGGGAGCTAGAATCAGGAATCGAAAGCTGAAATAAAATGAAGCAGAGAGTTTCCAGGGGGAAAATTATCCAGCATAAAAGGAGGTCAGGAAGAGTTCAGTTAGGATTTTCTGAAGGAGAAAAAAGTGGGAGAAAGTAAAGGGATCAGAAAATTATTATAAGAGAAATAATAGATCACAAAATCGGGAAGAATTAAAAGATATGATTAACAGCTGTCACTTCTTCCATTGACAAAGCTGGTTAATTGCCCGTGTAATCCTAGTATATAATTTCCCACCTAGTATACTTCACTCAGGAGAATCATAAATGAATTGCATATGTTACTTTTGTTAAGCTGCTAAGGATACAAATCCAGGCAATGGTTTTGACTTAGAAGGAACAACAATGGTGAAAACTTGACTCGTGCGTACTTAGGAAAGGGGCTTTACTATTTGCAGGTTGAAGGTGCTTTAAGCTGGGGTTAAACATGGGGATGATCTTGTCTGGCCTTTCGTTATACGGATACAAAGCTAAGGCCCACATAGCTGCCCTGGCTTGCCCAAGACAGGCTTCTTGGGGTGCCGTGTATTGTGACATACAGGGAATTCAATATTATGTTCCTTAAATGTTCCATTTATTATGTTCAATAAATGTTCCTTGCTTTGGAACAACTACACCACCATCACATAGCAGTTCCTGAGTCTAAAAAAAATCTTCCTTCTTAGGTACACGTTCAATTCCTCTTCTCCCTCCTTTATTTACTCAGTGCTTGACCATTTGAGGAAAGACAGTGATTTCCATGTATATTCCCATCTGCATAGGACAGAGGCAAAGCCTAATAAACAAATTGCTGGGATGTGTTTCTTTATCTCGCTTCGTTTTTGTCCTTCATTCCTGGGATGTGTTTATCTCACTCCTTCGTTTTTGTCCTTCATTCCTGATTCTTGACAGATATCAAATTCAGAGAACAGCAGGATGAGTGCAAAAGGCTTTCTCACTCTTTCAAAGCTTGGGCACACTTGGATATTTCTTCAAAATATTCTAGTCTGCATACACTGGCAAAGTTAAGCCTCCTTTCCCTTGCATTTCAAGTGTACAGATTTTTTTGTCTATACTAAAGGATTTTTGTTGTTGTTGTTCTTCTATGTGTCTTTGGATTTTTAAAGATTTAATACATTCTAGGTGGGAAACAAGTTTGTCAGATTCAGGCATTTGGCTGAGTCTTTGAGCCGGTGAGAAAAACCTGTCTAATACCACCCATTAGCAGTTCCTATATTGTGGTAATCTACAGGACCAGAATTTCATTTCATTATATTCTTCGTGCTGGCGTCACTGTGCTGTAATCCTATCACTGTCATTTGCCACCCATTTCTTTCTGTGATTTACTTGGATTACTTTAGTGATCATTTGAAAATCTTAAAGGAATAAGAAGTTATTAAAACAATTAAAGGCATTTTCCTAGGTCAAGCTTTTTTCTGTCTTAAACTCGGATTTCGGCTGTGGAAACCAAAGCTTATCTATTGGTGGAATAAATCATAATTGTTGTCACATTTTTGGGCTTTTCTATTGGCATTTCCTTTATGACCTTTAAAAAAATGGGAAGATGTTTTCTTGGGTGCGGTAACAATAGACTGATCTTAAAAGCACGTAAGATGTCATTATTTTTAAAAACACTTACTTATGGAAGTAAGTTTGCCATAAATGTGGGTAGGATAAAAGGGACACTTGCTCTTGGGGTGCCTGGGTGGCTCAGTGGGTTAAAGCCTCTGCCTTCGGCTCAGGTCATGATCCCAGGGTCCTGGGATCAGGCCCAGCATCGGGCTCTCTTCTCAGCAGGGAGTCTGCTTCCTCCTCTCTCTCTGCCTGTCTCTCTGCCTATTTGAGATCTCTCTCTGTCAAATAAATAAATAAAATCTTAAAAAAAAAAAAAGGGACACTTGCTCTTGAGTGTCAGAAGTAATAGTGCTTACCTGCTACAATCCTTCAAAAGGTAGAACCTGTGCAAGGAAGAGTCGATTTGATTTCGACTGTCGAAGACTTGTTTCCTTGATCCTGCACTTGTACAGCCAGTTTTAAAAGTCAACCTTTTGATAATTCCACGGTGTTGTTTTCCCAATGTTAAATCTTTCCATTTTAAGCCACTGGAGTCTTTTGATGTCTTTCTAAGGTCTTCCCAAGAATATTTATATTCCCCACTGTGAGCTCTGCATCATTATCAGGTAGTCAATGGGAATTGATCTTTGTCCTTCAGGGATTTGACATTTGCAGTTCGCAGTGATTTCTCTTGGATCTCAAGGTCCATGATATGTACCCACTGCAATTTTGAAATGGTGTGAATTGAGATGGGGTAAAGGATAGTAGGTGGTAGCCCAGTATTTGCTTCCCAGTGAGCCTTGGTAGCTGCCTAGCTCCTCTATTTTAGTATAGTTTTAATGCTTTGTCATCCACTAATTTTCACACACAATGGCTGTATGTGTGTACGTGTGTTTGAAAATGATTATTGAGTGAGAGGGTGAAACTTGAGTGACATGAAGATCTGCCTAGGGAACATGTACCTTTTGATGAAATATGTTTTGGAAGAGAATGGAGGTATCAGAAATGAATGTGATTAAAAATTGGAGAATTTATTAATATCTCGGAATGTGTACTTATATCAAAAGGTTGCTTTATATGCATTTTAGAGAAATCTAGGAATTATACGGAAAAGGATAGTGTTACTTCTCTGCAAACATAACCCTCTGTGACTTACCTAAGATATCTCCCAGCTTCATGTTAAATTATTTATTATTTTAATAGGCTTGTTCATTTGTTTATGTTGGATAAAATAAATATTATAAAGCTCCAGGAGTTATTAATACTATTTTCTTTGAAAAATAAGCTTCATATTCAATTTGAGTATGCAAATAGAAATGGCTGAGTCAGTTTATTCAGAAGGATGAATAATATTTTTTCATAATCTTACGCTTTGGTTTTGAGAAATCCTTATATTCATACAGATGAGCTAGGTTAGAATATACATGATGAGCTTCACAGATTTGTTGGTTAAGCAGTTTAACTGCCCTGAATGGGGATCATCTCTAAAGATAGCTGCTCATCAGGTATGGCTGCAAAAGAATGAGAAATGTCATGAGCCTTTCCTGGCTCTCTCTGGCCTAGAAAATGATTTCTAGGGGATCATATTGGCCTGCCTTGATTCCAGGACAAGGGTGAATCTAAAACGTAAGGGAGAAGGGGGATTAAGCATTGGCACTACAAAGTGCTGACTCAGTTGGTCCAACAAAAAAGTCCATTATACCACAAATTTCTTCTACAGCATAGATGTGGAGAATCTCTACTGTGAAATTCTACCCTTATCACACTGACTTAACAGGATAACAACTCATCTGAAGTAGGGGCTGTGGTCAGCTTAGTATCTTGGTAGCTTGATCTTAAATTAACTAGATATATAGGCCAGCTCAAAGCTGGCTGGCTGACTTGAAAACATGTGGAGGATTTACTATTGGGAGGATGTAAGAAATGAAAGGCAGAGGAAAGCAATTTTTATAATTTTTTTTTAGAGAAAGGAAGCTCAAGTAAAAGTTGCAAAGGGTCTTTTTTCTTTTCTTTTTCTTTTTTTGGTCTGTTTGTTTTGCACTGTTAATTTGATCCAATATTTCAGGGGGTGCCTGGCTGGCTAGTTGATAGAGACTTTGACTCTTGATCTCAATTTCTTGGGTTCAAACCCTGCATAGGACTTATTTAAAAATAATTAAATAAAAAAATATAACAAAAGAATCCTGTCTTTAATTTTGATGATCCGGTTACTCATTTTTATGTTTAAAGTTCCCTTGGGCCATCTGTTTATGCAAAAATTGAAAACAATTTCATGACTTGTTTCTAAGTCAAGCATTTAGAGAAAAGGGCTCATCTTTTGTGTTGAAAACCTTTAATGTTATGCACCTTTTGGTTTCCTTAACGAGATCATAAGCTCATTGGTTTACATCTGACTTGTTTGAATCTTCACACCACCCTACTGGAGAGTTCTAAAGGGATTTACACCTTAACATTTTGTATACTTTCCTTAGAGTTTTTGCTAGGATATAAAGTTATATCTACACTATTATTATAGTGATGTAAAAAGGCCAACACAAATGCATAGAAGAAAAAAATGTAGGAAAATACCTACATAAAATATTAAATTGAACATATCAAGATTATAGAATTAAGGGTGAGCCTTTCCTTTGGTCTTTTTGGGTTTTAGATTTTTTTGTACCACCCAGTAGTGGAAAAATTCATCTATTAAAAATAAAATATACTTCTGGGACACCTAGCTGTCTCAATCAGTTAAGCATCTGCCTTTGGCTCAGGTCATGACCCCAGTGTCCTGAGATCGAGCCCCAAGTCAGGCTCCCTCCAGCTTCTCCCTCTCCTTCTCCCTCTGTTGTTTCCCCTGTTTGTGCTCGAGCTGTCAAATAAATAAATAAAATCTTAAAAAAAATATACTTCTTCTTCTGGCTATAATAGAAAGTTGCTATCAGATCAGTCCTCTCACCAAGAACAGATATACATACACACATGCACACACACACACAGAGCAAGGACTCCAAGGGCCAAGACAGAAGAGAGAAACACATTGAGGTAACCCTGGAATTCTCTGCCTCTTCCTCCTACAGGTTTTTTCTGATTTGTAAGGAAGGATGAAAGGTTGGGTAAAGAGTGGAGGCTCTGGGTTGTTGGCTTTCTCTTGGTACTAGGGAGGCAAACCCCCCACCAAAACCAAAACCAAAACCAAAACCACCCATCCTCAAAGCAAAACAAAATCCCCCCAAACCCAAGTAACCAACCAATCCAAAAAACTCACTGGAATCAGAACCCACTCAGGAAGAGTCGCCGTGGTAAATGACTGAGTTCAGACTGTTGAATGACTACGGACACTGGAATGTGCCAGAAAGAGACAAGTCCTCTCAAGACTGCAAACTAGTCTCAGCTCCTAACTGGGTCTGCCTGTGGACTAATTGCTTTTGGAAGGAAAATTAAATGCTCTCCAGAGGAAGCTAGTGTATTCTCTCTCATTTTTCATACACAATCTATGGTGATTAAGAGTTAAGTGGGATGCCAGGAGACAGAAGCACAAGACTAAAAACCAAAGGAAAACAGATAATGTATTTGTGGGTGATCTAGATTTTAGAGTTATTAGACGCAAGCTCTAAAAATGAGATGATTAATGTACTCAAGAATGGAGGTGACACGATAGACAACTCCTGAAAAAGAATCATGAAAAAGCAAAACAATTGTGTTGGACTGGAAGTTTCTAAGGTCTCTTTAGGTTTTTAAGAAACATTGTTTCTTAACAATGTTTAAGCATTGCTTAACAATGTTGTTATGGATGTTTTTTCTCTTACTTGCCTTCTTTTTTGTTTTCCTGGTGGAGGCTTCATGTCTCTGATTCTTTACTGTTTCCTTTCTGGTGAGCTCATCCACATCCAGAGGCCCACCTCACTCATGAAAATTCTAGCTATATTGAAGAATATATTCCCCAACTTGCCCTCTTGCCTTTCCCCATCTCCCGAGTCATTTCCTATTCTGTGGGCTGGCACTGGGTAGGGATTTTTAAAGCAAATTCTATTTTATAGCTTGCAGACTTTGCTTTTTCATCTTTGGGAAGTGTGCTTATGAACAGAGAATGGACTCTGAACTGGTAGTTTAATTCCTAGCTCTGTTTCAGTCTCTCTGAAAGATCTGGGACAGACATAACCAAGCCATCAAATCATGGTTTCCCACTGAGGCCAGATGTAGATTTAGAATCTTTCTCAGCATCCCATTCAAATCAAGGCAGCTAATACCAAATGATTAGGGTTGCCTAGAAGTGAAAACTTATTTCCCCTCCTTGAGACAGATTATCTCTGAAAGCTCTCTGGCTCTAGAATTCTACAGTTACATCTAGTAGTTGGTTTTTAGTTGCTGTTAGTACATTTATGTCTAAGGAGCTTGAGCGATGGGTAGCGGTGGGAAGGGGTGATGTGATTACAGTTACCGACACATTTATTTGACTTAAAATTCTGTCTCTACATTCACATTTTTCTGCCCTGGATGATCCATTTGATGAGATAGACCTTGCTACAAAACGTGTCAGTTGTCAAGTTGGTTGAAAGCACCTTTTCAATCTGCTGCCTTTTATGGTATTGGACACAGGCGAACCCAACCCCCGTATCCCTCAAAGTAGCGCCTCATCAAGCTCCACCAGCCACAATTTCTTCCTGCTATCTGCAGCCAAGCGCTGTTGCTTCCCATTGATTTACACCTCGTCCATGGTGCAGTCCCTCCGACTGCTCTAAGGGTCACAAGCATGGCTGCCTGTGCCTCCAGTGTCGGTAATGATTTCCAAAGACTCCAGAGAACAGAAGGGGAAAGACTTTGTCCTACCAGAGAGACAAAAGCCATTTTTTTCTTGACTTTTTGAAGAACTGTGGTAAAATACATACAACATAACTTGTCATCTTAGCCATTTTATTTTATTTTTATTTTTTGTTAGATTTTATTTATTTGAGAGAGAGGTGAGAGAATGAGAGAGTGGGGGAGGAGTAGAGGGAGAGGGATAAGCAGACTCCGTGCTCAGCGCAGAGCCCGACAGGGGGCTCAATCCCAGGACCCCGAGGTCAACCTGAGCAGAAACCAAGAATTGGCTGCTTAACTCGCTGAACGTCCCGGGTGCCTCTCATCTTAGCCATTTTAAAGTGTACAGTTCAGTAGCGTTCAGTATATCATATTTTTGTGATATAACAGATCTCCAGAACTGTTTGTATCTTGTAAAACTGAAACTCTGCACCCACTAACCAACTCCCCATTTTGCCTCCTCCCAGCTCCTGGCAACCACATTCTACTTTCTGTCTCTACAAATATGACTAGTCTAGGTACTTCATGTAGTGGAATCATATAGTAGTTTGTTTTGTTTTGTTTTGTGACTGGTCTGCTTCACATCGCATAATGTCTTCAAGGTTCATCCATGTTGTAGCACGTCGAAATTTTCTTCCTCTTTAAGGCTGAATAATATTCTACTGTATGTATGTGCCACATTTTGTTTTTCCAGTCATCTGTTGGTGGGCACTTGGGATGCTTCTGCCTTTTAGCTATTGTGAATAATGGCTTTTAGCTAATGTGAATATGAACATACCATACAAATATCTCTATGAGACCATGGTTTCAGTTCTTTTGGGAAATAGCATATGATCCAGGAATTGTATGATAATTGTGTTTGCAATTTTTCGAAGAACCACTCTACTGTTTTCCATAGTGGCTATATCATTTTACATTCTCACCAATAGTGTGCAAGGGTTCTAATTTCTTTATGTTGTTACCAACACTTGCAATTTTTTGTTTCTTAGATCATAGCCATCCTAATGGGTGTTAGGTGGTGGCAAAACCTTTTTGTTGAACTAATGTCTTATTACATTTAAAATTACTTTTCTGCAATTGTTTATAACAAATATATAAGGTGAATAACAGATACAGCCAAACTTATTACACTGTTGCTAGTCACCAGTCTTTATTTTTTATTTATTTCTTTAAAAAGAGATTTATTTATTTTAGAGAGAGAGAGTGCATGCATGCATGTGAGTCCAAGTGGGGGAGGGACAGAGCGAGTGGGAGAGGGAATCTCAAGCAGACTCCCCACTGAGCATGGAGCCTAACATTGGGCTCGATTCATGACCCAAGAGATCAGGACCTGAGCTGAAATCACAAGTTAGGCTCTTAACTGACTGAGCCACCCGGGCATCCCTAGTCACCACTCTTTAAAATCCTAGTTTTGAATAATTTCTTTTTGAAAATTTCATGTCAGTTAATCTACTATGTAGTAATTGGCCAAGGAATCAGGGGCCTAAATGAGCCTAAAGATAATATTCCATTTGTAGTCAAGTTAGGGCCTCAGTGAATTTGTGAATTGTAGCAGGCGAATGGATTGGAGGTCAGAATAAAATCATTAAGTTCTAATATTTTTTCCAAATTCAGTAGATCATATTCATGGAGGTGAGAGCTATAGCATATTCTTCCAGGCTGTTTCAGAAGATATAAGTCTTTCTAGGACCATGAGGCCTGAACTTCCCCCACACCCTGAAAAACACTTGATGTGCTGAATAAATTAAAAAGCACATCCACAAGGTTTGGTGATCACCATGCTGTAAGACAGGCACAATTTCTTATATGAAATCATGTGTTCTTTGAATTTTGAAGATTGTAGACATCTAAAGAGGGTTATAAAAAGCCCAGCACTGACTTTTATTTGTTTCAGGACTATTTTAGCATTCCAAAAAGTTTTTTTAATCCAAAAATCCATCATTATTTGTTAAGGATTTAGCTATTCCTGGAGTTGTGGATTGACGGTATTTCAGAAAGATGAGTCAGGAGGAGGGAGATCTGTCTTGCCACAGCTGGGTCTGTAATCAGGCCTATTGTCCCCTTCTAGGCAGCAGGAGAGGCTGGTGCAGGTGTGCGCGCAGTGCCTTTACCTGCTTTCACCCCTGCCAGGAGGGGCAGCCCTTCGCTGCCTCTTAAGTCTGTGATCTCGTCCTCCTTCCCAAGCATGGTGTTCTGTACTGTCTGGCCTCCCACTTTGATGGGTTCGTGACCTCGATTAAGATAGGAAAGCCACTGAAGTTTACCTGGGGGAATTCTGACTTCTAGTGGCTGTGTTTCTGAGCAACTTTCTGAGGAAAAGCCCAGAGTTTTGAAACTGTGAACCTAGTGAAAGACATCAAATATTGAATAGCTTATAGGTAGGCTATTATGAAAATTAATAAGCTTCGTTTTTCTTATTTTTCAGTTCCTTTTGGAAAGAAACTTCAATACAGTGTTTAAAAGACATTTGTATATGGAACATTTTAGACCTAAACAACATAAATAGGGTCCTGGGCTTCCATGTACCCACCATCCAACTCCAACAACTGTCAACATCTGCCATTTTTATTTTATCCTACTTCCTTCCACTTCCTGCCCCTAACTCAATAGTTTGACAATGGATAAAAGGAACATGGGTTTTTAAAAAACTTAGTTCATCACCACAGATACCCTCCCCAATGTCTATCACCCAGCCAGCCCATCCTCCACCCC
>CM052810.1:103269504-103298431 GCA_028533885.1 Nasua narica | reverse complement strand
TTTTTTTTTAATTTTTTTATTAACATATAATGTATTATTTACCCCAGGGTACAAGTCTGTGAATCATCAGGCTTACACATTTCACAGCATTTGCCATAGCACATACCCTCCCCAATGTCCATATCCCTACCCCCCCACCTCCCAGCAAGCCTTAGTTTGCTTTGTGAGTTTAGGAGTCTCTTATGGTTTGTCTCCTTCCCCATCCCATCTTGTTTCATTTCTCTTCCCCACCCCCCATAACCCCCTGCCCTGCCTCTCAAATTCTTCATATCAGAGCGATCATGTGATAATTGTCTTTCTCTGACTGACTTATCTTTTTGAAGGGCACAATTCAATCCACAACTTACAGCAATGTCTACTCTTGCCAAAAATAATAAGGTTACTAAATTGTGACAAACATTCACCTTCTATTTTGCATATCTTAATGATGAAGATTTATAATTATTTATTTGCAATAGTATTCATAATTCATTATTGAATAAAAATACCAACCTATAGTATAGTAGGATCATAGTTATAGGATATTATACAAAATGTCTTTAAATATATACATTTATTGAAAAACATTTGGAGGGACACCTGGGTGGCTCAGTAGGTTAATCATCTGCCTTTGACTTGGGTCATGATCCCAGGGTTCTGGGATTGAGTCCCACATCAGGCTCCTTGCTCAGCAGGGAACCTGTTTCTCCCTCTGCCTGCCACTCCTCCTGTTCATTCTCTCTCCCTCTCTCTCTTTCTGACAAATAAATAAATAAATTTTTTTAAAAAGACATTTGGACATAGCAAGTGTCATTTTTACAAAAAAAAATAATAAAGCTTTAAATTTATAAGCTGGTCATGCTTTATGCTTTTCAAAATAATAAAAGCAAAAGCAAAAATAAAAACACCATTTTAAAAAATATAGTTTTCTTTTTAATATTGGTAATAAATAAAGATTTTTTTTTTTACATATAGTCTTTACCCTTCTAAAATTTTTGGCTTATCAATAATCAAAGACAAAAAGAGTCTTACCTTCTTCCTCATAAAGGAAGAAATTCCTTCAGTGAAATCCAAAGTAACTTTATTCAATAGGTCACTTTGTGTCTCTTAATATTATGTGAAAGATTGTCCCTATTGTGTTCCTGCTAACTAGATTGTGACGAGAACAGAGATGACATCAGGTATTCGACCTTAAATGAACCTACAATAGCGAAATCAGAAAAGCAGTGCAAAGAAAAAAGGTGAGCCTGAGGGCAGAACAGAGACCCAAGCACGCCCTGTTCAGCAAATCTGCAGGGACATCCTTGGCTGGGAACTGAGATCCGTGGTCAGTGGGGCATGCAGCTTCACTCCCTCCACCTGTCTTTCAGTGTGTCATTACTGCAAATTAAATAATTCAGTCAAAAGCTAAAGCATTTGCTGTATTGGCTGCAGAACCTCTTGACTCCAACATGTGATATGCTTAATTGAGTTCTCTTTCACTGAAAGTCAGAATATCATGGAGTTCAAACCTGAGTTTCTCAGACCCTCTCTGCCCCATTTAAGAAGGATGAGTGTATAGAATCTGACACAGTTGACTTTTTCACTGCAAAGGAAGGAAGTTCCTTTAAGCCTAAGAAAGCAAAACCATCTGGTATTGCACAGCTGTGGAAATACTGCCTATCTAATTATTTATGGAGGTACCTATGATTTGGTCTTGCTATATCCCAAAAGACTTTGAAAAAGCAGAGTTTCACAGGGGCTTCAGATCAATAGCTTCTTAACTGTTATTTTGGTTCAAGATTTTTCTCATCAGAATGAAGAATGGGAAAATCCTGTTTTCATTAAAGAAACGCAGAAATGTCATCCTAGTTAATGTGGAGGCATGAGAGAGGGCATGCTGAAGTAGTACTGTACAAAAAGTGATTCTGTCTTTCTATAATCTTGGCCTTTCAATTCCACCAATCAGAACAAGGGGAAGAAATATATTTAACAACAAATGGGGCATCTAAGCATCCAGCTATTTATTGTCTTATGATCTTTACAGGTTGACTACTAAGAAACAATAATCCACCCTTTTAAAGTAAAAATCATAAAAATATACAATTTTAGAGTTTAACACTCGAAAGAGACTTCTCGCTTCCTGTAAGTGCAGATTAGAGTTTGGGGGGGGGGGTTGTCTTTGTTTTTTGCCAGAAAAAATCTTCCTTCTGAGAACAAATAGAAAACTAGAAAGATATTTTTAAAAAATATAATGTTTAAAGCATGAGAGAGTTTCAAAAACAGTGACATTTAGAAAAGCTTATTTCACAGAGAAAAGGAATACAGCGAAAATAAGCTCAACAGTGGATGGGTTGCTTTTGACCTGAAGGCTTTTGTCAATTTAACAGTGGTGGTTTAAAGGCTGAGTCTGAGAGGATGAGAAGCTGAGTAGAACTTTTGACCATCTGAAGTAGCCAAGGAAGGCATTAACGGAGTTTGGAGTATACTAAGGAAAAGGAATCTTGATAAATTGTCAAGACTTTCAGGAAGGACCCCTGAAGTCCTGTGGTGAATCTGTATACATAGGGGTGAATCAGACAGAAAATACAACTACCCCTCACAAATACTGAAGCCCAGCTTTGAATCGTCAGTTCCTGGCTAGATTAAGGTGGCATTCCCCTGCCCTAACTAACTGTTAGAAACACAAACAAATCCCCTCTTTAAAAAAGAAAGAAGAAAGAAAGAAAGAAAGAAAGAAAGAAAGAAAGAAAGAAAGAAAGAAAGAAAGAAAGAAAGAAAAGGAAATGAAAAAGGAAAAAGGAAAAGGAAAAGAAAAAAGGAAAGGGAAAGGAAAAGAAAAAAGGAAAGGGAAAGGGAAAGGAAGACAGGAAGAAAGAAAGGAAGAAAGAAAGAAAAGACAAAAATCATTCAGAACCAAAGTTTTCATATATGATGTCTGGCATTAAATTTGAGGTTACTAGGAAACAAAATCTTGACCAAAATCAAGAGAATAACAGACAATATAAACAGATCCTCAGAAAATTTACTGGAGTTATTAGACATGAATTTTTAAAACTATAATTAATAGCTTCAGGAAATTAGATGGCAAGTTGTTGGATAATTTTGACAGAGAAATGGAAATTATAAAAAAGCACCAAATGACACTTTTAGGACTAAAATATAGAAGCAGAATTAAGAGCACAATTAATGGATCTAACAGCAGATTAAATAAAGCTGATGAGAGATTCATGAACTATAAGGTAGGTCAGGAAAAAATACAGACTAATGCATAAGGAAACAAATAGAAAAATACAGAAATGAGCATAAGAGGAATATGGTACACATATGTGTATCTGGATCCCCAGAAAGCAAAGGAGAAGAAAAAATGGAGCCGAAGCAACACTTAATAAAATGATTTTCCACAACTGATGAAAGAAACCAATCCACAGATTTGAAATGTTCTACAAACCCTAACAATAAATGCAAATAAAAGAACACATAGACACATCACTGTAAAACTGCTTAAAATCAAAGACAAAACATAATTATAAGTAGCTAGAGGGGAAAAAAAGATGATGCTACATTCAAAGAAGCAAACAGACTGACAGATGACTCCAGAAAAGAAACAATGTAATCCCAACGAGTTGGAATGACATATTCAAAGTGTAGAAAAAAAAAAGTGTAGAAATACCCCTACTACATCCTTAGTTCCATTCTGCCTCACTCACACCTAATAAGAAAATCACATCCAGAGGGGTTAAGTATCTAGGCCCAGATAACAAAGCAAAGCCAGACTAGGACTTCAGGTTGCCCACCAGTGGCCTAATTCACCTGCATCCTTCCTCGTTGTTCTACTTATACAACCACTCAAAGAAAATAAAGAACATTCTACACATGTTCAACAAAGAAACTACTGCTTTTTGTAACCAATTCTTATCAAATATGTATTATGGATCCCTGTGAAGAAAATCCCCTTTACAATACCCAACTGCTAAATTTTGACCAAGCATACTAACTCATGTGAAAGCATACAGATTCCATTCTTGCTCTTTGCAAAGAACTCTTACTCGGAAAGGGCCTATACTAAAAAAATACCCTAGCATATAAGCTCCATCGTTTTATTTCAATTGCTACATTCCTAACTTGTGTGGAAATTAGGTGAGGGGGGAGCATCATTATTCTGTGCATGTGACCTTGTATTCAACCGATTACCTTTCATTCCAGTATCTCAAACAGGACACACCTGCATTTCTAGACAGCCTCAATAGACCCATTTTTTTAAGAAAAAACTTCAAATATATAACAAAGATCTTTTGGTGTATAAGAACCTCCACTTCTAAGTCATCTATTCCGCAGCTCCAGCAGTACAGATTTATAAATGTCATTCTTCCTAAATGCCACATCAGAAAACGTGGCCTTTCAACATGCACATGTGTGCAATTCAGAACAATGGGGGGCCTCTTTAAATGGCTTTCCCTGAATACATTCGGAGATACAAATTGCTTTGCATGATGAGAGAGATCAGCAATACTTCTCAGTTTTCTAAAACATTATTTCCATTTTTTACATAACTGAAACACTTAAAGAGGCTCTAGCAAATAAAATGGAGGTGGCTCATGTTTGGAAATATAAAGGTAATCACACCTACTATAGGAATCTTCTGTCAGGTTTATAAGAAAGAATCAGAGATTGTAATGCCTAAGGATTTAATTCAGGGAGTGTGAGAGCATTTTCTGTGTCACTGACTTAGCAGTGCCCTCTGATTTTCTCACAAAATGCTGCAAGAACACTCAGGGTACCAAATGAGTAGGGAAAAAAATACTCATTTTACTGCTCCTAAATATAGAACTTTATATCACTGACTAATATCTTAAAACTAGTCATTACCTAAAAAGTCTCATTATTTTTATTAATTGCAGCTCAAAGTTTGCCCTTTAAGTAAGGTCCATGAGTGGGCAAAGTCTATTTTTGCCATTGTTGAGTCCTGTACCTTTGCAGTAGCATCTGTTTTATCATTGTCTTCCGGTGCTAAATTTACCCGTGTGTATGCCAGATGGAGGTGACTGCTCTAACTCGACGTGGTACCTGTCAGCAGTCCAACAATCTAAAGGAGTTAAATTACTCCATCTGTTCTTCCAAATTGCCCAGAGACTGCCCCTCAAATGTTCGTGTTTTTGTTTGTTAATAAATAATAAAAGGACACTTTGTCAATTATGTGACTTGACGGATTCATAATTTGTGCTAAGAAATTTCTGTCAACAATGAGTGAATCAGCCAAGAATCACTTATTAAGTATCCACTACAGTTTTTATTGTACCAGTTACCAGAAGATATTGGAGAAAATAACCACACCATTTAGGAGGAGAACATACCCAGAGAATAATTCATGGTTCAAGCATCATTAGACATCATAGCTAATAGAATACTATTATAAATTATAGGATCCTGACGATTAAGGGAAAGACCAATATGCAAGGAAAATAAAATTTTTAAAAATAGGAAATCTAAGAGATCAAAATAAGAAATGAACACGATATATGGTTGCTTGGAAGTACAGATGGCTGGAGGTGGTCCATATTTATTTAATCCACAAATACTTTTTAAATGTGCACTGCATGCATGAAGTACCCAGGTGGTGCAGTCAGTTAAGACTCTGACTCTTGATTTCAGTTTAGGTTATGATCTCAGGGTCCTGGGATCGAGCCCCATGTTAGCCTCTAAGCTCAGCAGAGTCTTCTTGAGATTCTCTCTGCCCCTGCTGCTCATGTTCTCTCTCTCTAAAATAAATGAATATTTTTTTAAATAAATAAATAATAAAAAATAAAACAATAAATGTGGACTGCATGCTTCAAATTATGTGAAGGCAACAGTGTAAAAAAGAGAAATAGGACACAGATCCTGCCTTCCAAGAGCTTTCATGCTAGTAGATATAATAAGACACAATCATAAACATCTCTAATAAAACAAGAGCTAAAAATTGCCTCATTAAGTGCTCATGTTAAAAATTACCTTAGGGGCACCTGGGTGGCTCAGTGGGTTAAGCCTCTGCCTTCGGCTCAGGTCACGATCTCAGGGTCCTGGGATCCAGCCCCACATGGGGCTCTCTGCTCAGCAGGAAGCCTGCTTCCCCCTCTCTCTCTGCCTGTCTCTTTATTTGTGATCTCGCTCTCTGTCAAATAAATAAATAAAATCTTTAAAAAAAAATGACCTTAAAAAGTTCAAGGTAAGCTATGAAACAATGTGACAATAGCAAGACTGGTCCCTTTTGCTAAATGTGATATGATAGTCCCAGCAAAAATAATCCATTAGTCTTGCTGACCATCTCCTCCAACATCTGACTTTAAGGCCCTTAGTATTCTCTACACTATCATAGCTTTTCCTTTTTTTTTCTTTATTTTTTTTAAAGATTTATTTATTTATTTGACACAGAGAGAGAGATCACAAGTAGGCAGAGAGGCAGGCGGGACGGGAGCGGGGGGGCGGGGAGGGAAGCAGGCTCCCTGCTGAGCAGGGAGAGAGCCTGATGTGGGACTCCAACCCAGGACCCTGAGATCATGACCTGAGTTGAAGGCAAAGGTTTTAACCCACTGAGCCACCCAGATGCCCCTAGCTTTTCCATTTTCTTAACGATGATTAAATGCAATAATGACAGCTAAGAAATTGTTCTGGTGAAGTTTCCTTTAACATGCTAGAAATAAAAAAAAAAAAAAATGCTAGAAATAAACAAAACCCTTTTTTTTTAGACACTGTATCTGATAATCCACCGATGGCCTACAACTGGTATAAAGGTGTATTACTTCAACAGAGGCAGAGGAAGCGCCAACCACAGCCACTGTTAAGAAAAGTGAACACAAACCAGATGTCTCCTGGAGTCTACATGTCTTTTGAGGCCTAAATACAAGCAGTCAAACCCTTAATTTATGCCCTGTGAAGATACAAAGCCCTCTCGTGATCTTTAGAGAATTTCTTAGGAATGTACATTTTCTTGGTTGTCACCTCCAGTTTAAACTCCTAAAATTTTTGAATTAGTTCTATTAAGGAACATCTCACCATCCTGTTCACGCATCCGGTTTAATTTCACACTACATTTGATCTAATTATGAAACTGTTTTCCTTAATTTCCCTCAAACCAATCATTCCTATGGGTATCTATATATGGAAAAGCCTGACTGCAAATCTGGGAGGTCAGGGAATTTGTAAGGCCACAGCAGAAGCAAACCAAAAATGCAAGTTTAGATATTGTTGCAAAAGTAACTCAGCCATTTGCACAGCTAGGATTTCAGTCGCCTACCACGTTATAGTCCACTCTCGCCTCACTCCCTCTTCCCTTCCCTCTTGTTGCTCACCCCCAAATTGCTGCTTATTTCAAATGCAGGGCAGTTTGTTATCTTCTTGGCTCCTGCCATTCCATGAACTCAGAATTTCCTCCTTCACCTTAAAGTGATTTATCAAGGTATTTTCACAAACAAAATCTGTTCCCTTCTTAAGAAGAAGAATTCTGGTATCAGTCATTAAAGTTATAAAAAGTTTAACCTTGATACAATAATAATTCCTGAAACTGGCAGAGTAGTGGAGAAAGTGATAAAGTCACACATTATTTCCAAGTTGTAGTATCAATTTGTATCACCTCTAGCAATCTAGTTACGTATATTAAGAGCAATAATAATGTTCATGCCTTTTACCCTGAAATTCCACCCCATTGAACTGTGCCTACTTCACAGTAAAAACTCAATACATAATAACTATTTCATTAGTTATTATTCTAAGGAAATTAAATTTATAATCATTGAATGCACAAAGTGTGTTTTTTAGCATCATATATTATGGAACAATTTGGAAACAATGGACCTAATAATTAGTAGAAAGTTAAATAAAATACTAATATTTGATAGAATTTAATGAACCCCTTAAGCATCTCCATGTTGCTACCAGGCTATATCTCTATCATCTCAGGAAATTTTTTTGTGAAAAACATTATCAGAAAACAAGTTAATATTTAAACTGTGATTGAAATTATGCAACTAATATGTACCCAGATAAGAATTGGAAGAAAACATGAACAAAAGAAAAATAAAATGTTATAATAGTGTCTATGGGCGTTTTAAAATTCCTTTGTCATTTCCCTTGTTTTGCTGCCTTTTATATAATAAATAAAAATCATAATAGCTTACTATAACCAACAAGTTCTTCCTCCAAAATGATTCTACTACAAGTCAATATAAAATTTTGATGAAGATTTTGGTTAGCTTTCCATAAACAGAGACTTTATTTGAAAGACAGTTGACAAATCTTGTCCGTACAGAGGTGGATACACCATGGTCCTTAAGAAGCCCAGTAGAACAGAAAGGTGGGCTTTACACCTGATCTTAGCCAAAAGGCCAAGAAGCGATGAAAGGTGGGCTTCAGAAATAGATCAGAATTAGAATCACTGAGAACCTGCTTTTTTATTTATGGAATGAGGATAATGATACCTCCTCCACAGTGTTGGGTTTGGATTGAACAGACACTGTCTTTCTTTTTTTTTTTCAGCCATTGTCTTTTTTAATGTCCATTACAATGAGCAACATCAGGCACACAATAAGCAAACTTATACACAGTTTGCTTCGTAACTTAGAATTTCCTAGAAATGCTCTCTGATCATATGCTTGCATTTAGAGGATACTATAATCTTTATCCTATACATTACATGGAGAGCTCAGCTATAAGGCCTGGTAGTGTTTAAAATAGTAGTGTTCCTAGATCCTGGTGAAATGGAAGGCTTGCCTCTCTTAAGCCCTTCCTCCCAGGCTATTGTCTCTAAGGTAGACTGTGCGACACCCCAGGTGTATGCAAATATTAGGATTTCCACTTCCATTTATTTACATCTTATCCTTTTAAAATTTATTCTGTGTTTTACAGTTTACATATTCTTTAATAATTAATTCCTCAAAATAACATATAACATAATATATTATGTATTTTGAGGGTATTCATTCAAAACTTCTTAGTGACAGGTGTTTGAACAAAAAAGTTTAAGAAAACATTACTCTGGGGGTAAATGAAAAAAAATTTCACTAAATTTAGTTTCAACAAAAGCATATCAGATCAACTATCTGATAAGGTATCCAACCATCATCTCAACTCAAGCATCTGTACTTGTTCAGTTCTGCCCTCTCACAGCCTCTCAATATGTATCTAGTGACTTTCTTCCCCACCATCACCCTGTAAAGCATCCAGGCCCTGTCCCTATCCCTACACTTGGGCTTTTGAACATCCTGGGGTCTTGTGAGATATATCCACAGAGAATAACTAGAGGAGGTAGGGAGCTTACCCAAAGTTTTTTGGCATGAATGGGTGTCATTCCTATCAAACAAATACCAAGGAGAAATGAAACAACATGTTCTCTGCTTTTGGTGGTAGACTCTCCTTCAGAAGCTCCAGAAGTCAATGAGAGAGAGAGAATCTCATCTCAATGAAGGCCAGGCCTTCAATGAAGGAATAAGCCAGTGGGGACACATCTTACATGAATATATGATCCAGGTTCACTCACCTAGCAGTTCCAGGACTTTCTCCTTTCTCCCAAGATCAGCTTACAGTCTTCTTTGAAAGAAGCACTTTTTCCTTCTCCCCTACTTGCTCTTCTTCTTTTGCTGCCATTTTGAAACTTGTAGCTCCCAGCTGCTATGACTTCTATCACCATCACTACTAAATCTGCAGAAAACAAGAATAAAAACAATAATAATGATAACAGATATATCACCAATTGAGCACTTACCATATGTCAGACATTGTACTAACTCAATATTGAGTGAAAGATGCTAATAGATTCAAAGATACTCTTAAGAGAACCAATCCAGGAACAATTTTGTATCCTTTCCTATCTGAAAGTGAACTCTGTATTGTGAACTCTTCACAGGAGTTGCTACTGGCAATAAACAGGCTAAGTAAGGGTTGCTGAAGTTTTTTATTTGACCTGGTTTTGTTGTGTTGTGTTTTAAGTGTAAATGCCTTTGGCCATCATAAGGCTCTAGAGGTTGCCGAAGTTCCTACCTCTATATTGTCTTGCAACTCAACATCATATGATTATGTTACCTTTTCAGCTCTTTAAAACATTTGTATCTTGCTATCCTATTACATGTGAGTGAAAAGCGTCTTATAATGGATATTTGAAGCTTTTAGCCAATTAAACATTTGTATCTATGATGAGACTGATGAGCCCAAGGAATTGAGGAAAATGAATGGAAAAAGAATCCTTTGTGATTTAGTCGTCATCTTTTACTATTAGAGAATCTGTGAAACTCAGCCTGAGTAACTTAAGAGACAATTTTCCTTCTTGGCAGGGCCATTTATGCAATTTGTAAATCTCAATGCAAATGACTATGTGGGACCCAATGTTTCAGGAGATAGAAAAAAAACAAACAATGGTCAGGAATGTTTTTAATTTGATGAAACTGTAAGCTCATAGATGCTTAAAATCAATGAATATCAAACAAAAAAAATGATGAAAGGTATAACATGGCACATTATAATTAAGTTACTTAAAACCAGTGATAAAGACAAAATTTTAAAATCAGCCAGAGAAGGGGCGCCTGGGTGGCTCAGTGGGTTAAAGCCTCTGCCTTTGGCTCAGCTCATGGCCTCAAGGTCCTGGGATTGGGGTCCTGGGATCAAGCCCCACATCAGGCTCTCTGCTCAGTGGGGAGCCTGCTTCCCCCTCGCTCTCTGACTGCCTCTCTGCCTACTTGTGATCTCTCTCTGTCAAATAAATAAATAAGATCTTTAAAAAGAAAATCAGCCAGAGGAGGGCTATGTGGGTGGCTCAACTGGTTAAGCATCCAACTCTTGATTTTGGCTCATTTTGTGATCTCAGGGTTGTAGGATTGAGCCCTACAATGGTCTCCATGCTCAGCTCAGAGTCTGCTTATCCCTCTCTTTCTGCTCCTTCCCCCACTCCCTTGCTCTCTCTCTTTCAAACAAATTTTTAAAAATAATAAAATTTAAAGACTAGCTAGAGGAAAAAAAAAGATACATTTCACACAGAGGAAAAAATATAAGAATGGCATCAGATTTCTCACCAAAAAACCATGCAAAAGCAAAGACAGTGAAGCAACATTTTTAAAGTAATGAAAGAAAGGAACTGTCAACCTAGAATTCTATACCCAGTGAAAATATATTTCAAAAATGATACCAAAATAAAGACTTTTTCAAACATAAAAAATGAAAAAATTCATCACCAGTTGACCTATACTGCAGAGAGACAATAACACCAGGTAGAAACCTTCAGCTAAATGAAAGAATGAAGAACAGAAATAATAAATACATGGGTGAATATAAGACAGTATATTTTAATTTCTTTAAAAGACAGTTGGCAGTGTAAGAAAAAAATAATGATCAAGTACTATGTGGTACTTTATATATATGAAGAGGTAAAATAACACAAATAGAACAGAGCCTGGAAGGAAGACCATAGAAGTGTACTGCCAGAGGATCTTTCTCTGTACATGAAGTGATATAATATTACTTGAAGTTAGGCTTTATTATATTAAACCCTAAACCCCAATGCAACCCCCCCACACAGAAACATAATACCTAATAAGCAGATAAGGAAAAAAATGGAATCATAGAAAATAATCAAAAAGAAGGCAGAAAAAAAGAAGACAAATAGAAGGACAAATACAAAACAAATAACAAGATGATCGATTAAAATCAACCAACTCAACAATCATATTAGATGTTAATGGTTTAAACATTGCGTTTAAAAGGCAGAGATCATCAGATTGGATTTAAAAATAAAGATCCAACCACATACTGTCTACAAGAAATGCACTTTAAACACAGACACTAATAGGTTAAAAGTAAAATGATGAATAAAGATAGACCATACTAATGCTAATCAAAAGAAAGTCCAAGCAATTATATTAATATCAAACAAAATATTTTTCAGAGCAAAGAATATTACCAAAGACAAGAGGATGATTCCATAATGATAAAGAGGCCAATTCACCACAAAGAGAAATTATCTCAAAGGTTTAAGCACCAAATAACAGATCTTCAAAATGTATGAAGCAAAACCTAATAAAACTGTAAGAAAAAATAGTTGAATCCACAATTCTTTTAGAGATGTTACCATTCCCTCAATTCCTTTCTAGGGCACATAGATTATGTACCAAAATAGACTACTTTCTGGGCCATAAAACAAATCTCAATAAATTAAAGGTTTCAAAGTTTACAAAGAATGTTCTTTGACCATAGTGGAATTCAATAAGAAATAACTAAAAAAAATGTGTACAGACAATCTCCACATATTTGGAAGTTCAATAACAAACTTTTATATAAATCACTGGTCAAAGGAAAAATCAAAATGGGATTTAGTGTTTGGAGCTAAATAAAAATGAAAATACAACATACATTCATTAGATGCAGCTAAGGCACTATTTGAAATGATACCTATAGTTCAAAATGCCTATATTAGGAAAGAAAAATATTCTCAAATGAATGACCTCCAGTTAAACCTTAGAAACTGGAAAAAAATTAACCCCATATTAAGCAGAAAAAATGGAAACAGTAAAAGACAGAAATCAATGAATTAAAAATGGAAAATAGAGAAAATCTATGAAACCAAAAGCTTTTTTTTAAAGATCAAGAAAATTGATAAACCTCCAGCCAGACTAGAAAAAAAGAAGACACATTACTAATATTAAGAGTGAGAGAAGGGATATCACTACAAACGCTATGTATAATAAAAGGGAAATAAGGGGGAAATAAGAAAAAAATTTAAGGAAAATAAGGGAATATTATGAGAAACTTTAGGCCAATAACTTTGACAAATTTAGATGAAACAGACAAATTTCTTGAAAGTCTCAAACAACCAAAGCTTACTCATGTAGAAGACAGGTAGTCCTTTACCTATGGAAGAAATAAAATTCACAGTTAAAAAGTATTTTATTAATTAAAAAAAAATCCTGGCCCAGATAGCTTCAGTGAGGAATTCTATGAAACATTAAAGTAAGAAATAATACCAGTTCTACACAAACTCTTCCAGAGAATTTTGCAAAGTTGGTTTAACAACCAAAAATTAATCAATATAATAAACCACATCAACCAACTAAAAAAGGAAAACCATATGACCATCTCAATAGATTATAAAAAGCATCTGACAAAATCCAACATCCATTTCTGATAATAATCCTTAGCAAACTAGGAATAGAAGGGAACTTCCTCAAACTAACAAAAGATGCCTATGAAAAATCTACTACCTAAAATGCTAGTAATAAACATTAGGAATAAGAATATCCATTTCAAGACCCTTTCATTTAGCATTGTAGTGAAGTTCCCAGCAAGTGCTGTAAGGCAAAAATACATACATATATACATATAATAAATGGCACCTACAAATAAACGTATCCATTTTGGAAAGAAGTAATATTTATTTGCAGATAATGTGACTGATCATCTATGTAGAAAATTCTACAAAATTCACCAAAAGTCTACTAGAATAAATGAGTTTAACAAGCCTGGAAGATACAAGATCTGTGTATAAAAATGAACTGCATATCTACATACCATCAGGAAACAGTCAGAAATTAAAATTTTTAAAATGCCTTTTACAGTAGCAAAAAAATGGAAAAATATTTAAGGATAATTTTGAAAAGAGAATTGTAAGATTAGTCAACTAAAAACTATAAAACAATTTCTATGTTTTTGCTAGATATCTCTGATCCACGCACTACATCTTGTGCATGCTTCTTATTTATATCTGCAATCACATGGGAAATTGGGAAACAGGAAATGATGTCACCAGGGTCTCCAATAGAACATTCTGGCTGGACAGGCTAGTACTCTCTGTGATAACCTGCTCCAGAAATGGTTTCACTTATCACGAAGTAATTATACTGTTGAGTACCAGAGGCAAAAACATACTTCCAATTTTTGAAAATTCTCTTCTCTGGGTTTTCCAGATTTCCTATTTATAATAATAATAATAATAGTTGTTATTATTATTATTATTATTTGCCAACCATGGAGGAGGTGGTGACATTAGTCCTGTCCCAAGACAAACACAGGAATATTGTATTCATTTTCCAAACATGGAGTAAAGGAAGGAATATTTGAACTACACAGCTCTTTTCAAATTCTGTTTTATTTATTTAAAAGACCTACTGGGAAGAAAACATTTATATAATTTTGGAATTCCACACTCCAGGGCTTTTCTCATAACTGGGCCACAGTCCCCATGCCTTTAGGCTGTAGACCTGGAGTCTTGTTAACTGTTCCCTTAAGACTGGCCTCATGCAAGTTTTTCTCAGATGTATTCTCATCTCCTGCATTCACTTTAACAGACATAAAGTAGGAAAATACTCAAGGAAAACATTTCAAATACATTATTAATAAGTAATGACTAGAGGTTTTTCTCAATAAATTATCATAAAGCTTTCTAAGGCCAATTGAAAAGCCACATGTGAACAACTTTACATTCTTCTACCTATGGATATTTTATAATCAATTATAATAGCATTATATACCTCATTTCTGCCATAATATATTCAATTATATATTTAACATTTCCTGCTAACCTTTTTAAACACAGGAAAGCAAATCCTACCTACCTGATTGCTATGTTTGTCTAATGCATATGCTATTCTCATTATCTTTAATTCAAGTGGACATTTGCTTTCTTTGGTTACATTGCTGGGTAACCAGTTGTGTACCTGATTTGTAGATGCATTTAAACTCCTATGTGTCAGGGGATTGATTCATACATATTGTTGTCATTATACTTTATCTTAACAATTTATCTCTCCCAATAGTATCATAAAGTAGGTTGGTAAAACAACCCTCCTTTATAGGAACCCAGAGACATTACCACATTGCTGGGTGAATTTGTGCCAGTTGGTCAGAAGTATCTTAGCCCATGTGGTTCTAACCTATTGCATATCCCAGACCTACCCCACCTCCCAGGAGAGCTATAATTTTGTGGGCTGTTATAGCAAAGAGTTAAAAAGATAGATACCATTTTGAAAAGTACATTTATAATACAGGTCATTAATAATTAGCAGTACGAAGTAATTAGAAACTACCAAGCATAAGGGACCTTCTCCAAATATATTGTTCTTTCATAGTTAGCTCGTGTGATTATAGAATAGGAGAAGTTAAAGAACATAGACTATTTAGTATAAGGTTTGGAGTTTTAGGGGTGTTTTGTTTGGCGTAAGCAATGGACTTGAAGAGTGAAGCATAACTTGAATTGAAAAAAATGAGCATCTGTGTTTAATTAAGCGCATTCTGAAGAGTACATATTAAGCAATGTGATTTTAAGGCTCTACTCATTGTAATACAACCAAGAGCTGAGTAAAGAGTGACTCGGTCAGCTTATTGTTTTGTCTATAGACTCTAATTTTTGTTTTCACTAAACTGGTTTCTTTGAACAGGTCAGTAGTATTAATTTTAATATACACTTATTTTCAGAAGCAAGAAATTTTTCTAAAACTACAGGCTTGGAAATCTACCTCAGTTTCATTTACTAAAAGTAGAAAAAATGACCAAGTCTGTGTAAAAAATATCTTAAATATTTTCAGACCTGGTCAATTCTCTCTGTCCTATTAATTCTGCCTCTCTTGTTTTTATTTTTCCCTGAGTTAAAAAAAAAAATTGATGGCCCCTTTACAGGCCTATTCCACCTTACATCAAATCCTAAATGTATTACAAGGACAGCACAGAGGCCCAGGGCCACCAAGTTTGGTCTTTCTGTGGCTCCAACACAGGCATAGGAGCATAATCAGCCCAGGAACTGAGACCAAATTCTCCACTGCCCAATGGCAGAAATTTTGGTTCAAACCCCTAGAACTAAATATTCTCTCACAAATTACCTCAAGATGGGGTGCCTGGGTGGCTCAGTTGGTTGAGGGTCTGCCTTCAGCTCAGGTCATGATCCTAGTACCCTGGGATCAAGTCCGGCATCGGGGCTCCCTGCTCAGTGGGAGTTGGCTTCTCCCTCTACCCCTCACCCCACTCTTGTACTTTCTCTCCCTCTTTCAAATAAATAAATAAAATCTTTTCAAAAAAGTATTAGAAAAGCAAACAAAAAACATCAAGTACCTCAAGATCTTTAATGTTTATCCACAACAGGTGTAGCTGCATCCGAGGCTAATGTTTAAGCTCTAGCCTAGAACACACCTGTACAAATCAACTTTGTACAACCAACGTTGAGCCAAAGGAGTTTCAGTTAGTTCAAAGAGCAGTCAACTCTTCTTGGAGAACTAGGTCCAAATATATCCACAAAATTTAAATATACTTTCTGTAAATATATCTATAAAATTTACCAACTAAAATAATTTCAGGCTTGCCATTTGTTTACTTGCTGAAGAGCACAAAATTCTACTAAGAGAGAGAGAGAGAGATCTTATGACAACAATTCACTGGCCCTAAGGGTGAGAATTTTCTTTTCAATTTTTACTGAAATATAAAAATTGAAATATATAGAGTGAGAAAAGTACATATATGTCCACTTTGATGAATTTTTTTAAGCTGAATATGCCTATTTAACTAAACTAAGAAAATGTCTTAACTCAAAAGTCCCTCTCATGCTCATTGCCCTGGGTCTTAATTATAAAACAAAAAACAAAAAAGCACTCTATGAGGTAGACATCACCATCATTCCGGTTTTACAGATAAGGAAACTGAAATATAGAGAAAATGTTACTTGCCTAAGGCCACAGTACTAGAGTTTTGGCACTGGAACCAGGCTGTATGACCCCAGAGCCCAGGCTTTTTTACCTCTACACCATGATTTTCTACTCGTGTATCCATTAAAAGCTGATACAAAATCTTAATTTTTCTTTAGGACAGAAGTTTCTGTTAAAATGAACCAATTTCTCCCCCATGCCCCATTTGCTTCCCCAGTGTTTATGCCACCTGCAAACAGAAAAATAAGAGATCAGCTCTTGGGGGCTATTGGCAGCTATGGAACTTGAGAGACTCAGTACATCTTTTTGCGTATTTTACCACTAGACAGTCAAATAATCACTGGGAGAAATTAGATTCATTAACAATTACTGTATCTACCACCCATGGCTGCCTTGGGGTAGGAGTCAGATGAACAGAAGGGGCCCTGCAGGTTCCAGACTCTATGTCATCCAGTCACAGCAGCCAGTACCTGGTAACACTTGTAATATAAACATACCAACCCCACCGAGGGATCACCTGCTGAGGGAGAAGTGGGGCTCATCAAGTGCTCTGAACTGCGCCGATGTCATTGAAACACCTAGGGTGAGGAATCCGAAGGTCAAACCTCCTTTAGATGTACCGATGGCCATTGTTTTAAAAGTACACCTCATTATTTCAGACACATCTTGTAATGTTAAGGGTTCATACTGATGGAAATATAAATGAGAAAATACTTACATCTCTTTACTAAGAAGAGTATCCAAATGCTAAGTATCACCTGCAAGACTTGGTTCTGACCTGCAGAGGATCTATCATTCTTTCCCTCTGCAAATATTCATTGAGCACCTACTGTGTGCCAAGTACTATCTGGATGTTTGAGATGGAATGGTAAAAAAAAAAAAAAAACAAAAAAAAACAGACAAGGTATATTCTATCAGACTATTACCCTGCTAGTTCCATGGACAAACATCAGCACATCTACTCCCCAATCCAATTATCTTCTTTACATGAGGCTTCTAAATCTTCTTTGGTGAGAAATGATTTTGTGTGTCATCTAAAATTTGTTATTGAATCCTAGGCAGAGACAAGAGTTGTATGTATGGTAAGAGTTGAACAGGGCTACATAACAAAAAGCCCCATCATAATTCCATCCTGGGTTCTCTGTTTAAAATGCTACCAAGGGAGCACTTGGGTGACTCAGTTGGTTGGGTGTCTGCCTTTGATTCCTGTCGGTCCTGGGCCCCGTGTAGAGTCCCATGTTGCTCATCAGGGAAACTGCTTCTCCTTTTCCCCTCTGCCTGCCACTCCCCCTGCTTACGCACTCGCTGGATCTCTCTCTCTCTCTGTCAAATCAATGAATAAATCTTAAAACAAAGTTTTTTTTAATAAAATGCTACCAAATCTTTAGGGAGGGGCAGAGCCATGGCAGTGATGGCCAAGATCCATACAGCCAGAACTCTGAAGGTGGGTACACAAGTTCTAGCTTACTTAGCTTCCTGGTATGAAATACACAACTTAGAAAGTTCTCATTCATTTGTGATATCAAACAATACTTTGACTTCCTAATAATTACATGGACTTACACTAATGGCAATACTTAAGACAAAGACTCTCAGTCAAATAAACCCTTGGCTGGAGAGTTAAATACATAAATAAAAACACAATGAAGAAATGTACTAAATTTTTTCTTGCTAAAGGTATTATTCTGTCAGTGTTTCTAGACAGATGGGTGTTTTCAATAATAAATCAGGAATAAACAGATTCATTTAGGGGATACTTTCTTCCTGCCATAATCACCTCACTTAACATTTTGCTTATATATGATTGGAAATGCTAAAATAAAATGTCAAGTATATTTTGGAAATTAGAATGTAAAATAAGCAGCTGGTGATATTACAGTCTTAATGTGGCAGAATAGTCTTTTCTTTCCCTTTCATTCCCTTTTTGCCTTACCTTTTCACTTCTTCCTGGGTGGGAGGTGAAGGTGACAGGTAAAAAGAAAACCAGATGGAAATGATTTTAGCATAATAATTGTATAGACAAGATCATGCTGTGGTGATAAATGCCCCCAAGATCTGAGAGTCTCAGAGCTACAAAGGTTTATTCCCTGCTCATGCTATGGGTATTTGGAGGAGGCTGTGCTCTGTGTCCTCTACAACCTGGCACCCAGGCTGAAGGAGCAGTGCTTTCTGGAATGATGTTGCAGAGAAAAAGAGAAAATAGTTGAAGCACAAACTGGCTACTAAAGTTTTTGCCAAAGTGAAACACATTAATGTCAAATTGTATTGCATGAAGCATGTCACGTGGCCCATCAATGAGGTGGGGAAATATAATGCTTCCCTGGGGGAAGGGAAGAAGATACTGGTAAAAAACATAATCCAGCTCAATAATGCACCAAAGTTTTCCATGAAAGGCAACTTAAGTAAAATTAAGTTTTCTTAGCTCTTAGGTGGTTCATTCTGATGAACCTAAAGGACCTGTGGCAGTGAACAATATAGAAGGACCTGGTAATCTATTTATGGAGTGGAGTCCTGGAGGAGAGCAAGATAATTGAAAAAAATATCAAAGGCCTTGGGGAAGGGAAAAGATAGATATCTGGGAAAGAAAGGATTCTAGGATGCTAGGATGCCCAACTCTTTCAAACACCCAATTTTGCCTCTAATATGCATGCTTCCTTATTCTACCAAAATTGAATTTTCAGTAGGGCTTATGACCTTTCATAATAAAGATAATTCCCAGCCTCCTTGCTGCTGTTGTGGCCATGTAACTAAATTCTGGCCAAGGACATGTAAATAGAAATAGAATATGACAGCTCCCAGGATACTCCTTCAAGAGAAAGTACACTGTTACCCTTTGGTCTGTTTTCTATCCTATCTTTTGTCCTGTTACCTTTCAACAATGTTGCTACTTGAATTTCAAGCATGAGTACCACACCCAGGAGTCATGGCCTTGAGATGGAACAAAGTAGGCAAGGCAATGCTCTTGCTATTTGTCATCAGCCCTCTGTACTATGTCCATTCCAATTTGATTTTTAAATAGTTAAATTAAGAAGATTTTTAAAATTTGTCAAGGGGATGCCTGCGTGGCTCAGTCGTTAAGCATCTGCCTTCAGCTCAGGTCATGATCCCAGGGTCCTGGGTTCAAGCTCTGCATCAGGCTCCTTGCTTGGCGGGAAACCTGCTTCTCCCTCTCCCACTCCCCCTGCTTTTGTTCCCTCTCTCACTGTGTCTCTCTCTGTCAAATAAATAAATAAAATCTCTTAAAAAATGGTCAAGGAAGTATGCATAAAAGAGAATGAATTTAAAGTGGGTCTTGGGCACCCCTGGATGGCTCAATCAGTTAAGCATCCGACTCTTGATTTCAAGTCAGGTCATTATCTCGGAGTCCTGAGACAGAGCTCTGAGTGGGGCTCCCTCCTCAGCAGGAAGTCTGCTTCTCACTCTCTCTGTCTGCCCCTCCCCCAGCTTGTGGGGGGGGGGGCGTGCACGCACGCGTGCACACACACACTTTCTCTCTCTAAAATAAATAAATAAATAAATAAAGTGGGTCTTTAAAAATCCAAAGACTTTAGATAAGCAGAGTTAAAGAAAGGAAAGGAGAGGACAGTAAATTGACATTGGTCAAGCATCTCTTAACAATAATTTGCGATTTCTGAGCACTTCCTCTATACTACGCACTTATGCTAAGCACATTATTTTATTCAATTCTTGTGACAATCCAGAAATGTCAGCATTATTATCACCGTTTTCAGATGAAGAAACTGGAATTGTGTAAAAGCATTTAAAAACTTGCTCAGATTCAGACAGCTAGTAATTGGTGGGGCTACCGTTTAAGCCCTGGTTCCTCTACTACATAAGCTCATCTCTGTACATAAGGCAGAAAAATACACATAGGCACTCTGGAAGAAATGTGCCTGACATTTTTTGAAGAGGCAACCTACTGGAACCAAGTTCATTTTAGGGAAATACTAAAACATTCTCCTATCAATAGGTGGATGCTCTTTAAATTAAATCTAAATTTAATATTGATTTTTCAAGAACACAATTATGAGGATACATCTGCAACCAAAATAAAATTACAATATGCTTTCCAAAGTCAAGCAAAAATATGTTAGACTATGTGTATTTACAAACTATTTATGCTAATATTCCTCTCCGTCTATGTAGAAAATTAAGCTTGCTATATTCTAAATGAAGCGTGCCTTTAGATTTAGGAGGATTATACTATGCTTACATTTCAAATACATACTTTATACCATACTTGCTCAACCATCTCAATTATCTTGTTTAACTTTGGAATAGTACCTATATTTGCAATATGCTTTGCAAACAACCTATTACTCCAGTGTACTTTTATTGAGCAACACAACATAAATAGAAAAACACTTGTGAAAACAATCTAGGTCTAATAGAATGTTTTGCTGTAGTTACTAACTTTTGTTTTCAATATTTTCATCAACGGTAGAAATGACTGCTGAATTTGTAGTGTTCAAACTTTCATTTGAATAAGCAAATGTAATTCTGTGTAATATCCTAAATACAATATACATTATATGCTTCTTTAGAGAGCTATAATTACAGAGTCTCTGCCTATAATAAGTAAACCTGCAATTGTCTGGCATTGAGATGCTTCAGTGAATAAAACAGCTGTTTGAAATTAGGAAATTTCCTCATTTTCCCACTTTAAAGCCATGCATTTTCAATAATGATAGGACTTCTCCAGATACATCAGACTGAAAAGAACATTGGTGTTTTATCTGGATACAAACATGGAATCTACAATTTTTAAAACTGGAAAATACTGAAAATGGGTTATGGTTGACAAATATCTAACACCAAGTTCTGCAGTGGGGGAAGTAATGTAGATTGAAAATGCATTCCTTGCACTTCTAGATATTTACCCAAAGGACACAAAATATACAAAAATACTGATTCAAAGGGACACATGCAGCACTATCAACAATAGCCAAATTATGGAAAGAGCCCAAATGTCCATTAACTGATAAATGGATAAAGAAGATAAAAAAGAATAAAATCTTGCCATTTGCAACAATGTGGATGCAGTTAGAGCATATTCTGTGAAGCGAATTAAATCAGTCAGTGAAAGACAAATACCATAGGATTTCACTCACATGTAGAATTTAAGGAATAAAACAGATGAACATAGGGGAATATTTAAAAAAAAGAGAGCAAAGAAATCTAGAAAACAGACTCTTAACTACAGGGAACAAACAGAGTTGTTAGAGGGGAGGTTGACAGGAGATGGGGTAAATAGTGATGGGTATTAAGGAGAGCATTTGTTGGGATGAGCACCAGGTATTGTATGTAAGAGATGAGTTACTAAATCCTACACCTCAAACTCATACTGTATGTTAACTAAATGGAATTTAATAAAAACTTGCAAAGAAAAAAAAGAAAATGCATTGCTTTTTCTTTAAATTTCAGAGGAAGTTTTTTTATCTAAATGGTATGTTTTCATAAATACAAAGAGCTTTTCAATCTAGCTTCAATAGTGATTCTTGGAGTTTATATTTTTCTTTATATAAATCCATAAAAGAGGTGCCTTGGTGGCTCAGTCAACTAAGCATCTGCCTCGGGCTCAAGCTAAGAACCCAGGGTCCTGGGATAGAGCCCCACGTCAAGCTTTCTGTTCAGTGAGGGTCAGCTTCCCCCTCTCCCTCTGCTCCTCCTCCCTGCTCTCTCTCTCTCTCAAATAAATAAGTAAAATCTGTAAAAAAAAATAAATAAATCCATAAAAGTATAAGTTTTGTTCAAACTCACTTTAACCATCATTAGTGGAGACTCTTATTAGAAGACATGTAGGGGCGCCTGGGTGGCTCAGTGGGTTAAGCCTCTGCCTTCGGCTCAGGTCATGATCTCAGGGTGCTGGGATCGAGTCCCGCATGGGGCTCTCTGCTCGGCGGGGAGCCTCCTTCCCCCTCTCTCTCTGCCTGCCTCTCTGCCTACTTGTGATCTCTCTCTGTCAAAAAAATAAATAAAATCTTTAAAAAAAAAAAAAAAAAGAAGACATGTAAGAAGGTCAAGGCCATACTGGATATTTCTTGACTTGGAAATAACAAAGAACCCTTTTCAATATATGTATTACACTAATTATTCTGATAAAATATATTTCTCCTCCTTATATCTTCTGTCATTTCTCAAGTTGGTATCTGTCCAACTTTCCCAGGCAAGCCTATGAAATAGGCTGTAGTAAAATCAAAAGACTCTGGTTTGGTTTCATATGCAAACACATACACATTCCCTCTTTGGGTGCTTCTCTGTTCTCCCGGTGTGAAGTGACAAGCAACTAACACTCATGAGAACACAGACAAGGCTGTTCTGGGTGCTGCATACGTCCAGCTTATTAAATAGGCATCATCATGATTTCAAAAAGCAGTTTGAATTTTTTCATGCCATGTAGCCAGTGACAAAATCTGACCCAAATTACCTTTGGAACAATCAAAATTCTTTTACGAATACACTTTTTAACGTCCTCTTCTCAAGTTGTGGAGATTGAGACATTACAGTCATTGCCATGAACAATTCTTCGTTGGGCCAAGTGTTTTCTACCCGCCTGCACAGTGTATTCATGTCATACTTCAAAATATATAAAACATTAAGTTAGCGAGAAGAGCCAGATTTCTACAATCATCAACCTTTTACATACTTCTTTAAACACAGTGTGGGTTGAACCCTTCCATTGTTTCATTTTGTATTCTATTTACCCCCACCCACTTTGAAATTTTTAAAATAAACAATTAAGAGGAAGACTAGTCGAGAAATGTCATCAATAAAGAAACCAGTTCATGCTTAACTACAAAGACCAAGCAATGTGGAAGGTCTGCAGCAGAGCCAAAGAACAGGTTTACTGTAGAGAAATAAGTCCAAGGCCATTAAGTAGAAAATGCAAAACAGACAAAGATGAGTGGAGGCAGAGGGTGAGAAGGAGTCAGGAAAGCAAAATTCACAACAGGGTGAACAAATACAGTGCTCTGTATTTCCCTCTTCTCTGAGGACTTCTTGTCCAAAAGCATGGGCAGGTTGAAATCTACATCTGTGTCAAACTTTCAGTGAATGCTCTCTCATATTGCTGGTGGGGGTACAAATATTTACAATATTTCTGGAAAATAACTGTCATCAAGAACTTTTGAAATGTTAAAAAAATAATAAATTTAAAAAAAATTTGGATCCCCACTGGATGAATTCTTAAAAAAAAAAAAAAATCTGTTCAATTCTAAAAAAAAAATCTATTTTAAGCAAATACTTTCAAGGGAAACGACATCATGCACAAAGATGTTGTTTAAGGATTGATTGCTTACAATAAACAAATGGAAAGAATAGCACACTAATAGCACAGCCATTAAATAAATTACTTTTCCCAAAGAATATAGCTATTTTAAGTGAAACACTCTTGCCAAAAAAAAAGAGAGAAACTGTTCATGTTGAGTAAAATGCAGTATGATCAACTACGTCAAATAAGCTAAAACTCAGGCAAAATGTGAAAAGTGTGCATGTTGGCTTTTCTTTCAGTGGTAGGGTAATGCTTCTACTTTTCTGTATTTACCTGATTATTTATAAATATATTACTTTTTGCAATGAAGAAACTCTGAGGCGTGCCTGGGTGGCTTAGTTGGTTAAGCCTTCGGCTGAGGTCATGATCCCAGGGTCCTGGGATGGAGTCCCTCATGAGGCTCCCTGCTTGGCGGGGAATCTGCTTCTCCCTCTACCTTTCCCTCTGCTCTTCCTCCCCCTACTAGTGCATGCTCGCTCGCTCTCTCTTTCTCTCAAATAAATAAAATCTTTTTTAAAAAAAGAAAATTCAGGGGGCCCCTGGGTGGCGCAGTTGGTTGAGCGACTGCCTTCAGCTCAGGTCATGATCCCGGAGTCCCGGGATCGAGTCCCACATCGGGCTCCTAGCTCCATGGGGAGTCTGCTTCTCACTCTGATCTTCTCCCTTCTCATGCTCTCTCTCACTCTCTCTCTTTCCTAATAAATAAATAAAAATCTTTAAAAAAAGAAAATTCAATACATTTTATTTTATATAAGATTAAAATTTATACATTACAATTTGTATGATATATAAATTATTTTTATAATTCTATTATTTTTTGTAGAAAATCCTCTAAAGAACATTAAATAAGGATAACGCCCAAAGAAGGAAGTACAGAGACAAAGTGATTATTTTCTCTCTCCCACAAGCTAAATATAGCAGCACGCTGTTGATCCAGGCATTGGGTTTTCCTACTTCTAATGAGGTGCTGACCACAACTCTCTATGTAAGGCTCTTTATCATTCAGCACAGGCGAGGATTCCAAGCTCACTTGGCAGAGTGGATTAAACAAGGAGGCTGTGCATGTTCCTCGGTTTATCAGCAAATCCACAGTGCCATGTATTTTCTTTTTTCCTCCACTCATGAATGCTGAAACCTTCAGCTGTGCAAGTCTCTATTACATCTGTGCTGCGGGCTAAGAGGCCATCTTTATTACGCTCGCCTGGTGGTGGGCGCACCGCTCAGCTTCGCAGTACTAGTTACTATCAAGGCTGGTGAATCAGCCAAGTGCCAAGAATGACATGAGCAATTTCTTTGAATAACAATTAAGCAAGGGTGTGTGGATGGACAGATCAAAGAAAAACTCCATTTTATCTTTGTCTAGTGCAAGAAGGCCAGCTTAGCCACAATTTGAGCATCAAAGTCAGTGACTGTTTTTAAAGGCTAAAAATAGCAAGTGGCCGGGGAATTAGTTTGGTAAAAAAAAAAACAACAAAATTTAATTAACAGAATAGCTTAATTGTGGCAAGTAGACTCATAGTTCTCTTTATTCTACGTGTCCTTCTTTCCTCATACCTTTTTAAAAGTCCTGGGAGGCCAAGTTTTGCTGTCAAAATACAGCCTCTAGGGCGCCTGGGTGGCGCAGTTGGTTAAGCAACTGCCTTCGGCTCAGGTCATGATCCCGGAGTCCCCGGATCGAGTCCCACATCAGGCTCCCAGCTCCATGGGGAGTCCGCTTCTCACTCTGACCTCCTCCCTTCTCATGCTCTCTCTCACTCTCTCCCTTTCCTAATAAATAAATAAATAAAATCTTTTAAAAAAAAATACAGCCTCTATCAGACCATATCAGACTATAATTAGTTTCCTTTGGTTTGGCGTCATTTCATCCCCTCGAAAATGTTAATTTTAAAAGCAAGGTATAGATTTCAGGATGACTCTTTTGTTACTGCTTGCTTTTGGGCTTCTGACCCATAAAACCACTCTCTGTGTTATTAAAAAGCATTATATATTCTGCAGTTCAGTCATGAAAATGTTTTAGTCCTTACTTCTCATTTGGTTAGGGCCTCTCTGAACCTATAGAAAACTGATGCAAAGGGAAAACTTACAGATATTTCCTGTGAAGGAATGTTTCATTATGTCTTCATATAGTGCCTCCCCAACAACATGAGTCCTCAAAAGGTATTTGGTCAGTCAGTAAAAAGTGTCTTGGGAAGCCTGGGTGGCTCAGTGGGTTGGAGCCTTTGCCTTCAGCTTGAGTTATGGTCTCAGGGTCCTAGGATCAAGCCCCGCATTGGGCTCTTTGCTCAGCAGGGAGCCTGCTTCCCTCTCTCTCTGCCTGCCTCTCTGCCTACTTGTGATTCTCCTCTCCGTCAAATGGATAAGTAGAATCTTTAATAAATAAATAAATAAATAAATAAATAATAAAAAATGTCTTGCATTGCTTTGAGATTATTTCATAGTCAAGAGCATGTCTTATAAATCTTTTGTCCCTTCCAGCATACCAGTACAGTCATGGGTTTATACTAGGTAGTCAGTCAAATTTTTAGATAAATAACCTCCCCAAATTTGATATTATAAGCACACATATAAAACCTGCTAAGCACATTTTACACAAGCTATCTAAGAATAACTTTGCCTCCACAGTCTCCTGATGTCCAACTGACTCTTACAGATGGATATCCAATCCTTCTTCCCCTTTCAAATTGAATCATATACCATGACTTCCCACTTACCCCAGCTCAAATTGAATTTGAATACGGATGTGAGTGATTATGACTCATAATGAGCCTCTCCTGCCCCTCTCCTATTGTGACCTCACTTTGTGTAATAAATGCACCCGGCCACCCCTGAAAGGAAATGCATTAGTCCCAAGACAATATCGAACCACCACGTACACAGCAAAAGAAATCAATAATCGCTTTACATTAGTATGTGACTAAAAGCAAAGCAATTGTTTTCCAAATCTGATTTTTTTGAAAAGGTAATGATAAAGCAGATTAGACATACTTAAAGTGTGTCTGAAACCTCCCAAAGCAATTTTGCGTGTGAGAGCAGAGATGCAGTAAATGTGGCCCCATGTAAATATATATAGCATAATGCATCTGAGTAACTTACACAGTCACTCGGAGCAGCAGATAATTTCTCAGGGCTCTCTGAGAAAACTGACAAGTTAAAGAACTCTGTTATCAAGCCTATACCAAAGATCCTGGGCAAACATTACCCATCAATAAGAAGCAGGATTAGGAATTAGGCTTGTTTAACCAAACCTGGTTCACTGCAAGTTCTATCAGGCAGACCTTGCAAACAAGAAAGAGAGCATATTAAAAACAACCCAGTTGGACTAAAAGACCTGAATAAAACAACTTGGTGGGAAAATAAACATGCCTAGGATATCGGCAACCCTATTAGATTTGGGGAACAAAATTTGGGTACTTTGCAAATTACTGCAAGAAACTCAGCTTCCGTGAAAACTATAATGTTTTAACCTTGGTCCCATTTGTCTTAATCAGACCAGTGGTTTGTTCCTCAATCTTCCTCCATCAGCCAACTGTATACCTCCTGCTCATGCTCAACTTTCCCAGGAAAGTCCAAGTCCTTTCGGTGTCCCTAAACTATTTGCCAGCCCTTTTCTTACCTCCGAGACTTCATCTCCTAGTTCCTCTGGCTCATTGACCCTCTCCTTCACCCATTTCTGCCATCCGGGACCCTTTGCTATTCTTAGGACAAAGTAGGCCCCTGTCCACCGTGGGCCCTTGTGCTTGCTCATTCCTCTGACTAGAACTGTAACAGTCTTCGTATTTCCCCATAGATAGCATCTTCCCAGTAGACTCTTCTAGTTCCCCTATTTAATACTGCAGCTTCAAACACACACATGCACACATACGCGCGCGCACGCGCTTACTGAAAATAAGTCCCATTAAGGCAAGAGTTTCTGTTGGTTTTCTTGAGTACTGTCTTCCAGTGTCTAAAAACCTTCTTGGAACATAGTAGACTCTAAGTATTAATTGAATGAGTGAATAGAAGCCTGGTGTTACTATAAGGTTAACTGATTTATTTTCAATCTGAACTGATAACATATGAAAGTTTTCCCTTGGTTTTAGATAACAGTGTTAAGATAAAATACAGATCAAACTTTATCTCCAACCATAACAACCACTGTCAATGTTTCACTAAACAAAACTATTTTTTTAAGTGAACACTTAATGCTTTTTTTTCTGATTTTGAAAATTATTCATTTGTGGAAAAAATCTTGGGGAAGTATGAAAAAATATAATGATAGAGAAGACATTTCACATAATCCCTATCATCCATTTTTTTTACTTGTACTTATTCCATAAAAATTTTGTTATTGTTTTGCTTAACATTTATCATAAGCATTTTTCACGACATTAAAAATATTTAAATACCATCCAGCCAAGACCAAGTTCATCAATCAGTGAGAACTGAAGAACTCCAGAGTACTTTTCTCTCTCACTCATCTATTCTTAGCTCGATAAAATGACAAGGTGGAAAAAGTCACCACAAAAAAAAGAACAAGAGACAGTACCGACGGCTAGAGACCTAGTTAGTACAGACATCAGTAATATGTCAGAAATAGAGTTCAAAATGACAGTTATCAAATTGCTAGCTGGACTCGAAAAAAGCATGGAAGAGATCAAAGAATCCCTTTCGGGAGAATAAAAGAAATAAAATCTAACCAAGATGAAATCAAAAAAGCTATTAATGAAGTTCAAACAAAAATGGAGGCTCTAAATGCTAGAATAAATGAGACAGAATAAAGAATTAGTGACATAGAAGACCAAATGACAAAGATTAAAGAAGCTGAGAAAAAGAGAGACAAACAACTATTGGACCACGAGGGAAGACTTCGAGAGATAAGTGATACCATAAGATGCAACAATATTAGAATAACTGGGATCCAGAAGAAGAAGAAAGGGAGAAAGGGGTGGAAGGTATATTGGAACAAATTGTTGTAGAGAATTTCCCTAATCTGCTGAGGGGAACAAGCATCAAAATCCAGGAGGCACAGAGAACCCCCCTCAAAATCAATAAAAATAGGTCTACACCCTGTCATCTA
>CM052810.1:103151406-103269004 GCA_028533885.1 Nasua narica | reverse complement strand
GGAAGGAGACAAACCATAAGAGACTCCTAAACTCACAAAGCAAACTAAGGCTTGCTGGGAGGTGGGGGGGTAGGGATATGGACATTGGGGAGGGTATGTGCTATGGCAAATGCTGTGAAATGTGTAAGCCTGATGATTCACAGACTTGTACCCTGGGGTAAATAATACATTATATGTTAATAAAAAAATTAAAAAAAAAAAAAAAGATATGTTGAGGTCCTAACCCCCGGCACATGTGAAGATGATCTTATTTGGAAATAGGGTCTTTGAAGATGTAATCAATTTAAGATACAGCCTTACTGGATTAGGATGGGCCTCAAATCCAATGACTGCTTTTCTTGTGAGAAGAGAGATTTGGAGACACAGGGATGAAGGCCATATGATTATGAAAGTAGAGACTGGAGTGATATACCTACAAGCTAATAAATATCAAGGATTGGCAGCAACCACCAGAAGCTAGGAAGAGGGAAGGAAGGGTCCTCCTTCCCCTCAGAACATGACCCTTGATTTCTGACTTCTAGCTTCCAGAACTGAGGGAGAATAAATTTCTGTTGTTTTTAGCCACCCAGTTTGTGGTAATTTGTTACAGCAATCTTAAGAAACTATTACAATATGCTATGTGGAGCTATTTTATTTTGTGTATTTCCTTATTGCTGGAAATTTGTTATTACTGGTATCATATATTTCATGTATCATGTGCTGGCACTTCATCTTTGTGATTAAAGAAGCAGGTATTACGGTGTGTAAGTAGAATTTAGGAACTATGGCAATAGATCTGATGAATTTTTCAAGAGATCTTTATCCAACTTTAGTCTCTTCTTAAAAGGGACATGGAAAATTTAGAGACATTTGAGAGCAACAAAAAAGACAAATGGTCTGAGAAATAAGGCATATTAGTCATAGTATCTGAAAGCTGACAGGACCTTTAGTGATCACTCCTGGGCTGGCATCTTATTAGCACCTGGGCGGCCCCTCCCGTAGCAGACACTGCCGTTGAGACAGGGAGCTGTTTGGCCCTGAGTGCAGACCCAGAGGCCGAATCTTCTGCCACACAGCCATGACCAACTGAGCAGATCTGACCCCAAATAAAGCCTATTCTCTGCTAGAGTTCAATCACATCTTTTTTTTAAAAAGATTTTATTTATTCATTTGAGAGACAGAGAAAGTGAGAGAGAGCATGAGAGGAGAGAAGGCCAGAGGAAGAAGCAGACACCCCGTGGAGCTGGGAGCCCGATGTGGGACTTTATCCCGGAACTCAAGGATCATGACCTGAGCCGAAGGCAGTTGCTCAACCAACTGAGCCACCCAGGTGCCCACATCTTTTTCTTTACAGAGGAAAAAACTGAAGTCCAGGGGAGAGAAAGGGAGTTAATCATAGGACTCAGAATAGATTAATAACTAGATATTAATCCCCAAATTCCAGTCTAGTGCCTTTCTATTTACCACAAAGTCTCTTTCTCAGCAATATGCAGAGAATTAAAGTCTTTTTTTTTTTTTTTGTTATTACTGGGAAAAATATACTGGAGGTGTCAAAAGTTCTTTCAAAATCTAAAATAGATTCCATATGACTCCTCAGTAGTACGTCCTGGGGTCTCTAGGGATACCAAATCATTTAGGATGCAAATTCAGTCTTAGAGCTTAAGTATAATTCTAGTGAGTAACATCTGTGGTGGTGGTCAGTGAAGGAAAGAAAAAGAACAAACTATGTTGCTAGAAGCACATAGGTTATACTACTTTGGTTTCCCTATGCCACTGTGTCACAGTATTTATTAAGTAAACTTATGCTCCATGGCAGGGATATCAAGATGAGTAAAGGAACACGGTAACCTTAAGGAGGTCAATCTATGTAAGTAATTAATGGCAACAATGGTGAGATGAGTTTGGCAATACATTTTTGGTTCTGGGACACAGCACAGCTAATAGTACTTTATTATTTATAGAATGAGGATAATGGAAAAAAGAAGGTAATTAAAGATCATTGATCTTACCTCATCGTCAATGTAGGAATCCTCTTTGTACTATATCCTGCAAAAGATCACTTAGTTGATCTTCTCTTGACCTGATCGACTTAAAGTTTATATACACAAAAATATGTATGTGCACATTTGTGCATGTGTATACATGCATATACTTTTGCTTCCACCTAATTCTCAAATAATTCATAACCTAAAAAATAAAAAAATTCTCCTGTGGTCTTTGCTTGAATATTTATAGAGATGAGGCATTTATTATCTCACAGGCGGCTAAAGCTATTTTTTTGAATATATATATATCTCTCCAAAATTCAGGGGCTTTATCTGTTTTGCCAAAACATTGGGAATCATCCTAGACCCTACCAAGAATCCTGTTGGTATTGCCTCCTAAATATTTCTTGGATTCTGTTCTCTTTTTTCCAATTTCTATGGTTTCTGCCTTAGTTCAGATTTGGTTATCTCTACCTTGGATTTCTGCTAGTCTCCCTACTGATTTCTGTATCTCTTAGATTCCGTCTTTGCACAGCTGTCAGCATGATCTATTTTAAAAAGATATGGCCAGCTGGGAAACCTGAGTGGTTCAGTTGGCTAATCATCCAACTATTGACTTCAGCTCAGGTCATGATCTCAGGGTTGTGAGTTTGAGCACCACGTTGGGCTCTATGCTGAGTGTGGAGCCTGCTTAAGATTCTTTCTCTTCCGCTGCCCCTTTCCCACTCCCCATCCCCAGCTCGTGCATGCTCTCTCTATCTCTAAAAAAAGAAAAAAGACATGGCCATGAAGTTTCCCCTCAAAAATTCTTTAGAGGTGTCCTGTTGTCTTAAAAGGAGGCTTTGTAACAGTTACATTGGATGCTAGAAGACAGTGAAACCAAGCCTTCAAAATTCCAAGGTAATATATATACTTAGTTATATTAAAACTATAGTGTGGGGGTGCCTGGGTGGCTTAGTGGGTTGGGCCTCTGCCTTCGGCTCGGGTCAGGATCTCAGGGTCCTGGGATGGGGCTCTCTGCTCAGCAGGGAGCCTGCTTCCCCGCCCCCCTTTCTGCCTGCCTACTTGTGATCTCTCTCTCTCTATCAAATAAATAAATGAAATCTTAAAAAAAAACCTATAGCATGAAGACAAAAAAATGTATTTCCAGAAAGCTAATGAATGATGTATTTTGCCAATATAAGCAAGTAAAAGAAAAGGGAATCTGCAATTTTGGAAACGAGGAACCTATCCCAAGAAGGAGCAATGAGAATTTCTGAAGTGATAGTGAAGGAAAATTTCCAGGTAACAGCTGTACAGAAGCCCATAGAGAGGAGAAGGAAGGTAGAGGGCTCTCAAAGCAGTGTTTCCCAAAAAACAATTAAGCAAATATATCAAACTGATATAGTACCAGGTTTTAATAACTATCATGAGAGTTATTTTATGTTTTGGGACAACTGGGTGTGAACTAATGATAATTACAGGGATAATAAAGCAAATAAGAGTGAAGCCATTATTAATTCTAGGGGAAAAAATTGTACAAAAAATTACATAATGCAGGCCCAGAAATAAACTTTACGTATACAGTGAAATGATTTTTGACAAGTATGTCAAGGCTGTTCAATGGAAAAAGGACAGTCTTTCCAACAAATGGTGTTGGGAAAACTGTGTATTTACATGCAAAAGAATGAAGTTAGACTCTCATCTTGAACCATATAAAATATTAATTCAAAATGGATCAATGACCTAAATAAAGACCTAAAATTACTAAATTCTTAATGAAAACAGGGAAAAAAGCTTCACGATATTAAATTCGGTAATGATTTCTTGAATATAATGCTAAAAACACAGCAAAAATAGATAAATGGGACTACATCAAAACAAAAACCTTTTGTGCGGGCGCCTGGGTGGCTCGGTTGGTTAAGCGACTGCCTTTGGCTCAGGTCATGATCCCGGAGTTCCAGGATCGAGTCCCACATCAGGCTCCCAGCTCCCTGGGGAGTCTGCTTCTCTCTCTGACCTTCTCTCCTCTCATGCGCTCTCTCAATCTCTCTCTCTCAAATAAATAAACTAAGTCTTTAAAACAAAAAAAGCTTCTGTGCAAAAAAAGCCCACCAACAGAGTGAAAAGGTAACCTATAGAGTGGGAGAAAATATTTGCAAATACTAAATCTGGAGAGGGATTAATATTCAGAACATATAAAGAACTCCTACATCTCAACAAGAAACAAAAAGCAACCTGATTAAAAGATAGGCAAAAGACTTGAGTAGACATTTCTCCAAAGGAAGATATACATATGGCCAATAAGTACATGAAAAGATGCTCAGCATCACAAGTCATTAGGAAAATGCAAATCAAAACTATAATGAGATATCAATTCACATGTGTTAGGATGGCTATTATAAAAATAAAACAAAACAAAGCACCAGGTGTTGGTGATAATAAGGGGCAATTGGGACTCTTGAATATTGTTGGTGGAAATGTAAAATAGTACAACCACTTTGGAAAACAGTATGGCAGTTCCTCAAAAAATTAAACATCGAATTACCATAAGATCCATCATATATATATATATACATATATATATCCCCAAAAGAATTGAGAGTGGAGACTCAAAGAAATATTTGTATAGTCATGTTTATAGTAACATATTCAGAATAGCCAAAAGGTAGAAGCAACCCAAGTGTCTGTCATGGATGAATGGATAAGCAATATCCATTGTTATTACACATGCATATATATATATATATATATATAGTTATATATATAGTTATATATTACATATACAATTTAATGTTATTCAGCCTTAAATAGGTAGAAAATTCTGATACATGCTATAACATGGATGAACCCTGAGGACATTATGCTAGATGAAATAAACCTGTCACAAAAAGACAAATACTATGATTCCATTTATATGAAGTACCTCGAGTAGTCAAATTCTTAGAGACAGAAAGTAGAATGGTGATTTCTAGGGGCTGGAGGGAAGAGATAATCAGAAGTTAGGTTTAGTGGGTACAGGTTTCAGTTGGGGAAGATGAAAAAATTCAGAGATGTATGGTTGTGATGATTGCACATAAGTGTAAATGTACTTGATGTCTCTGAATTATCCACTTAAAAATGGTTAAGATGGTAAATTTTGTTACATGTATTTTACCACAATTAAAAATTAGAAAACTAGCTTGCTAAGCATGGAATAAGCAGACACTTCAACCTAATTTCTTACTGATCATTGGACAAACTGATTAATTTCTCTATATCATATAATATTGAGAGATCTTTGTAGCTTTTAGTCTGCTTCTCAAATAAAATGCCTGTCATTAAAAATTACATAATGTATAGCTTAGCTGAGACCCAAACTTACATTAATATTATTATATACACATTGAATATTGATTTTACCTTAAATTATAATATATTCTTTTAAGAGTTGGGGAAGGGGTGAATATGGTGTAAGAGAGGTAAAAACTTGACCTTTAATATTAAGGAGCCAATAAATTATGTCTAAGATTATAAATTTAAAAAACAAAAGTTCACATATGTTATTTGTATAAGTCCAGTTAAAATGCTAGAAGAGTTGATAGTGGTTGTTTCTGAGAAGTATGGGAGTAGGCTATGTTATTGACTTTTTTCTATAAATATGACAGTACTATCTGATATTTTAGACCATGTACATGTATACTTTTGATAAAAATGAAAGTTAATTTAAAAATATATGAGTATAGACACATACACTTAACAGATTGGTTATCAGCCCATTACCAAGTCTACATTCCTAGTCATCTAATGAAATTTGAATGACATGTTCTTAATAATTTTAGAATGTTATCATATAAAAGGTCATTTCATGTGTATTGCTCTGGAGGAAGCCAGCTTCTATGTTGTGAGCAAGTTTAAGCAGTTTTATGGAGAGTGCACATAGTGGGTGGTCCATAGCGAGTAACTAATTTGCAAGCTGTATAAGTATATCATATTAGAATTGATTTCTCCAGGGCCTGTCAGGCCTTAAGATGAATGCTGCCATGGACAACATCCAGTGGCTCACAAAAGACTTGGAGCCAGAACCACCTAGGTAAGCTTCCCCTGAATCCTGACCCACATAAGCTATTGAGATAATAAATGTTGCCATTTCAAGTTGCTAAGGTTTGACGTAAGTAGTTATGAAGCATCAGTTAACTTACATAGATTTTGGAGGAAACTGAGTGTCATAGAGATATAAAGACCTGCCCAAAGTGTCCAATCTTGGAAAGAAGTGGCAGAGGCAAGGACTGAACCACATTTTCTCACCCCAAAGTCAGTGCTCTTTTCATTTTCACTACCAATGTAGTCTCCTAGCCTATAGAACAGCGTGTTGGTCTTTTAGTGTTTTCGTTTCAGCAGGTCTGTTTGGATACAGGTAAGTTTATTCTGATATCCAAATCTGATTTCTTTTGTTGAACTGTGTGCAGCTTAAAGCTCTCCATTCATTTATGGGCTTGTATCCAAGACTACCAAATCCCTGAATAAGGCGTCATTGTAATTGTCAAATCCGGGAGAAGTTAAGTACCCTACATATGTATAAAGTTCTGACTTGGCCCACACCCTGAGTCATTTCTTTTCTATATATTACCTTTCTTATTTATCTCTTGGGTTCTGCCTTTGAATGAAAAATAACCTTAAAAATAGCATTCACATTGTAACATTGGAAAGAAGGTATAACAACTCATTTTTTCCATCAGTGCACTAAACATAGAAATGATTATTAACTTCTTGCTGCCTTCATATCATATCAGTATTTCAATTTGCCCTTCTCTTCATCTCACAGATTTTTAATTTTCTGTTTCATTTAAGGTCATTAAGGAATATTACTTAAATAGGCAAAAAAGGCTAGTGTTTAGTCATTTTTAATTTACTGTGACACACACTTTTGCTGATTTACTGAATGAAGTAAGGTTATCAAAATGCATTGTCTGTGCTCCTTGATGCTTTTGGATTGCATTTCCATATGGATGAATTTTCCATTAGAAGTCCTCCCAGGCACATAGTGTCCCTATTAACTGAGTCATAGGTTCTATAACTCTTAGGAGAACTTACTAGCCTGATGTAGGGATGCAGTGAGAGGGATGAAAGACTGAGCCATTGCCAGTAATTTGGGACTTTGCAAAGCAAAGGTCTCTGTTCTTATCTTTCTGCCAATCTCCCAGACTACTATCCCAGAAATCTAACTAGCTGATTAGTTTTCTCAGTGTCCCAGAGTCCATACTAGGTCATGTTAGGAAAACTCTTCATATAGTTCTATATGATTCCAGGATGTTCCTGGGAAGCTTTCAAGCCCACAAGACAGCTGTTTGGCACTGAGCCTGAGCTTGGCACAGGAGGATGAGTCACTAGAATACATGGAAGGGACATTGAAAGAACAGAGGAGAACTTCTTTTCATCTCACTTAAAAAAGCTGCATGTGAAACTTGGGCCATGAGTCTCAAAACCATCTTGTGTGTCCTCTTCCCCCTCATTCACCAATGGTCCACGTTAATGATAACTGGTTTATAGCCTTAAATCTGGGGAAGGCGGACACTGTGGGATTGCTAATTACCAGTTCTCAGCCACCTTTCCTCTTACTTTTTCTTCTTTAGAAACAAGGAAAGCTAAATGGGTTCATTCCTACCTTCCTTGGGTACTCAGGATATTAAGTGGAGAAGTTTGGGCCACCGAGAAATAAAGGTTGGGGGGGATCCTTTCTGAGGGGTGTTTGAAAAAGTTTTGCTTTCCTGATAAATTGGCCTAGATGTGGTTGGCTCAGGCCTTTGCCTCTATGCTTTGTCTTGCCGTGAATATGGCTGTGTGTGCATGGCTAGAGGAGCAGCAGTTTTCTTGTGGCCAAGAATTGATGACTTACTATACCAAGAATAGCAGCATGGGGAGCAGGAAGAGCCTGAATCCTGATTCTGTCTTTGTGCCCCTATAGTTCTTGGACTTTTTACTGTTGGACTTTTGTTAGGCAGAGAAAAACCCAAAATAAAACAGAATGAACTATTTCGTTGAAGGTATTCTTGCTTGGGCATTCTGTTCCTTGAAAATAAATCCCTCCTAACTGATACACCAATAAATTAAATCATTTTAGTTGTTAATATAGAACAGGGTTTCTGCCTTGGCACTATTGACATTTGGGCTGGATACTTCTTTGCTGTGAAGGACTGTTTGTGTGTTATAGGATGTATAGTAGCTTTCCTAGCCTCTACTCAATAGGTGTCAGTAGCACCCCCAAGATGTGACAACCCAAACTGTCTCTAGACATTGACAGATGTGCCCTGGAGGGCAAGTCAACCCCTGCTGTAAATGCAGAGGCAAATGAAATGAGGCTTACACAGATGCAAGAGGCATTCTTAGAAATGCAAATTTCCCACTCAGGATGGGAAATCAGCCAGGATGGGTCAGTTTATGCTGCAGTAACAAAGGACTTGAAAGTTTCAGCAACCTACAACCACAAAGTTTGCTTCTTGCTCATTATGCTCCATATCCACAGTGGGTTGGCTGAGGATCTGCTCAATATCCTTTCATTCTGGGACCCAGGCTGATGGAGTGGCTTCTGTCTGAATATTTTAGTTGCTCAGACCAAGGAAAAACAGTCCTTGACAAAGCAGGTGCTGGCTTTTGCAACTTCCACCTGGAAGAGACGTATGCCACTTATCCTCACATTTCTTGGACCAAAGCAAGCCCCAGGGCCCTGCCTGATCACAGTAGGGTGGGGAAATACCATCCTTTCATAGGGAGAGGCACCAAAACGGGTTTTGAAAAAATAATACTGCTTATCATGCCACCTGAGAAAAATAGATTCTGGAAAGGATGATTCTAATTAATGATAATTGCTCTACCCAAACCAGGTCTTAAGTCTATTTGCTGGGATAGCAGATCTTCACAGTGAATGGGGCCAGAAAAAATGTGGAGGATAAAAGTCCAATAGAACTTTTTTGTAATTAATTCAGAGAGTCAGAAAGAGGCTGGACTAATATGGTAGCCAAGTGCACAGACTTCAGAGTCAAACCACTGGTTTTCAAATCTAGAATTTACTACTTTCTGTCTCTCTGATTATGGGCAAGTGAATCAACCAAGTCTCTTCTTCATTCATCTGCAGGAGGAGATAAGTGATTACCTCTACCTCTCAGCACCATTATTTCAAGATAATGCCAGTGAAGTGATTAGGACAATCGGCACTTGAAAAATACTCAATAAATGTCATCTAGTCCAACCCAGTTTTGCACAGCTCTCAAGATCACTGTCCCTGTGTATTTAGAAAAGAAGGAAGTTATATTAAATCAGATCCCAGTACGCTGTTTGAGCACTGGTTCTTTTCTGAGTTGCAGTCTGTCTTAGTTAGCTGGGGCTGCTATAACAAAATACCAGAGATTGAATGGTTTAAATAAGAGACATGTATTCCTCACCATTCTGGAGGCTGGGAAGCCTGAGACCAAGATGCTGACAGATTCAGTTCTTGGGGAGAGCCTCTACCTTACAGCTTCCCTTTCACTGCGTGCTCACATAGCTTTTCCTAGGTGTGCATGTGTGGAAGGATATGGAGAGAGAGATAGAGAGGTGTCTTCCTTGTCTTACAAGGATACTAATCCCAACATGAAGGCCCCACTCTCATGATCTAATCTAATCACTTTCCAAAGGCCCATCTCCTATACCATTACATTGGGGGTTAGGGCTTCAGCATCCGAGTTTTGGTGGGATGCAAACATTGAGTCCATAACAAATCCTCTGATCACTTCTCTTCAGCTTGTGCTCTAGAACTCAGGACAGTGGGCCTCCTTGATGAGGCAAGGGTTTGGGTAGGATGGGGAGGGAGGAAGAGAGATGGGTAAATGTGAGACTCATCTTATCTCCTACCATCACTTGAATGGGTGAACTAGATGTCACTGAAGTAATGGGGTCCATTAAAGGGAATTTACATGGAAACACATTTAATAGTGTCCAAAGGAAACATTCAAAGGGAAAGCCTCCAAAAATTAAAGGCTTCACAAACAGCCCTCTCAGGGGCACATCCAAAGTCCTGCCTGTGTAGGTCTTCCGCACTCTGTGAGGGCTGCACTCTCTCTGGGCAAATCTCTCCTTGCCCAGGTAGAAAACCACCCTGACCCACCCTGTGTATAGGCCGGACCCATGCTTTTCTTCCCAGCACAGCTTTTACCAGGTCCGGGGATTCAGGATGGAATTAGGCTCTGCTACTACCCAGAAGAGTGTTTTTTTTTTAAAGGTTTTATTTATTTGACAGAGAGAGAGATCACAGGTAGGCAGAGAGGCAGGCAGAGAGAGAGAGGGGGAAGCAGGCTCCCCGCTGAGCAGAGAGCCCGATGTGAGGCTCGATCCCAAGACCCTGAGATCATGACCTGAGCTGAAGGCAGAAGCTTTAACCCACTGAGCCACCCAGCCGCCCCGTGTTTTTTTTTTTTAAAGATTTTATTTATTTATTTGACAGAGACAGAGATCATAAGTAGGCAGAGAGGCAGGCAGAGAGAGAGGGGGAAGCAGGCTCCCCGCCGTGCAGAGAGCCTGATGCGGGGCTCGAACCCAGGACCCTGAGTTCATGACCTGAACCGAAGGCAGAGGCTTTAACCCACTAAGCCACCCAGGCACTCTAGAAGAGTGTTTAATGACCTGTGATTTTCTAAGTACCGCAGAAAATCTGTAAGTGAGGGACAGTGGGGAGTTCTGGTGTTCCAAGTCTCATCTTTTCAAAGTCTACTCCTAGTGCAACAGAAATGAATTTTGCTTCCAGTTTTTCAGCAGGTAACTGTTTATATGTATGCACATGAACACACACTGGCACACACGCATACACACACACACACACACACACACACACACCATAGACAAATACTGATTCTCAGAGAAAGGACAGTATAAAGTCATAGGAGAATGAGAAACTGCAGTCTCGTCCATCCCCATGTGATTATTAGCAAGATTCCTTTCTTCTGGTGGACTTAATATGTTAAATAAAGGGTTAATTCCTTTTATTTATTTCTCTGCTTTCAAATAGGGCAGAGGAGTGACAAGGAAAAAAACTAGTGCATTTCTGATCCACATACATCTCAATGGCTGTTTCCTTAGCCAGGCAAACCTGGAGATTTGGGCCTGTCAATGTTTTAGTCAAAGCTATCTTCCTTCCTAGTTTCTGGTCCAAATGGAGACGCAATGTGGGTAGAGGTCTTTCATCAAGTAACATCATTATCATTATTGTTGTTGTCAGTCTCCTAAGGTGCTACACCAGTATGATACTTAGCCCTAACTTAATTGTTTATATGCTCTTTCTTTCTCAGCTTAAATTTTAAAATAACCACCCACTAAAGCTCTCAGGGATGGTGCAGATGTCAAAAAGTATTCCCTGACTTTGCATGACAATATCTCATTTTATTCTCTAATTTAGTTTAATTCAAAACAGGGCTAATGTCTGTGAAATAGCCAATATAGAGACCAGCTGGGAACCTAACTGGCATCAGAAGCTCCACTCAGATTAACATTTCAAAAATGACACCATATGGTAGAGAGCTTTGGATCTGATGACAAAGAAGCAGAATGAATTCTGGACAGCGCAAACCAGCGTAGATTGCGTTGAGTCGTGCACTGGAGTGAAAGGTGCATAAGCTCAAGTGATACAACTGTCATCTGCTTCCTTAACTAGCTCCAGGGACAAGCTGTTTTTATACAGTATTTTAGCAGACATCTTTGCGATTTTATGGGAGAGTTAATTGGCCTCTGATTTCAGTGTATTATTTTCAAATTATTATGATCTTTGAAACCATCAAGAAACTATAATTACACACCACATAAAGGTTTGGTTGAAAATCTAGACACATTCTGATGTTTACCCATACACCAAGCCATTGAGAAAGTGTTCTGAGTTTCACCAAATTTCCTGTAATTTTTATAACCACATGAACTTGAAAGCCAAATGTGATCTGTATGTTTCTAACTCATTTACTCTCAAGTGTTTCAGATAATGTTTGTTAAAAGTAGAATGCATACAGGAGTGGTTTTCAACCCTTTTCTCGTAAACTCTTGAGGGGTCCTCCCATCTCAAGCTCCCACCACATTCTGGGGATGGGAGTTGGATAATCTTTTTTAAAAAACTCTGTTGGATTGTGCCAAATAAGTACATATCTAGATCTAGATCTACCTATATACTATGTGTGCATCTCTGCATTTAGACATAGAGAAAGATATAGCAGGAAAGTGCCAGGTATCTTACAGGGGAATTTTTGCAGCTAGAGAATTTTTAATTTGTTATAAAATGACTTCTGAATCTGCTATAAGGTTAAGAAGATTTGTTTTGGACTCTTAACGAAAACCGTATGCATATTTAAATTTCTTAGTCTGAGTGTTGTCCTTTGGTGACTTATTTTCTCTTTAATGTTGTTCTTGATCTTAATAGAACTTGGTTTTCCTGGTATCAAAATACTGGGGGTTGTTACGAGTGCTTTAGGGAGGGGAACCTAACACATAATGTGCTTTGTATCTTATCCCAAACCCCTTTAGAGAACATTCTGCTCAAAGGAAAAAGACAACCTTTTATCTGAACAGTCTTCCCCTGTTTTTCAAGGGTAATTTATTCCTGAAAAAGATCCTTAAGGGGATAAATCATCATGATTCAAAAATGAGATTACCAATAATTTAAATGGGAAAAAATGTCATATTTTGTTTTAACTTTTTGTTCTGAGATAATTAGATATTCACAGGAAGTTGCCAAAAAAATGTACATGGAAGCCCTGGATATCCTTTACCCAGTTTTCCCTTTCACAGTAACATTTTGCACAGCTAAAATACAATACCAAACCCGGGAGCTTGACATTGGTACAATCCAGACACATGTGCTCAGGTGTGTGTGTGTGTGTGTGTGTGTGTGGTTGTATTCAGTTTTATCACAGGCAGGTTTGTGTAACCACAATCCAGATATGAGACTGTTCCATCACCAGGAGGTCCCCTCTTGTTCTTCCTCATCTCCACATCCCCCCCTTTCCCCTACTACCATGCCTAACCTCTTGTGATCACAAATCTGTTTTCCATTTCTATGATTTTGTTATTTCCAGAATGTTATATAAATGGAATAATACAGTATGTAAACTTTTGGAATTGGCTTTTTCCCCCCACTCATCATAATTCCCTTGAGATCTATTCCAAATTGTCCCATGTATCAATCATTTGTTCCTTTTTATTACTATGTACTATTCCATCATAGGCGTATATCGCACAGTTCACAATTGGTTTAACCTTTAACCCGTTGAAGGACATTTGGATTATTTCCTGTTTTTGTGTATTATGAATAAACCTACCATGAACATTCATGTACAGGATGTTGTGTAAACTTGGGTTTTCTTTTCTATGGGATAATTGCCCAGGAGTGAAGTTGTTGGGTCATATGATAAATGCATGTGTAGTTTTTAATTTTGTAGGAAGTTCCCAAACATTTTTCTAGAGTGGCTGTATTATTTTACAGCACTAGCAATGCAGGAGTGATCCAGATTTTCTGCATCCTTGCTAGCATTTGGTGTTATCCCTAGTTTTTATTTTAATTCTTCTGATAGTTGTGTATTGATACCTTATTTTGGTTTTAGATTGCATTGAATTTGCATATTCGCTACTTATGTTAATATATTTTCATATGCCAATTTATCATCTGTATATCCTTTTCAATGAAATGCCTGTAGATAACTTTTAACTATTTTCTAATTGGAATTTTTTACTGCTGAATTTTGAGAGTTCCTTCTATATCTTAAGATACTAGTCCTTTGATATGTAGTATGCAATTTTTTTTAGCCTGTAGTTTGTATATTTATCCTCATAATAGAGTTTTTGCAGAAGAAAAATTTTAAATTTTGATCAAGTCCAATCTATCAATTTTTCCTTTATGGATTGTGTTTCTGGTGGTGTCAAGTCTGAGAACTCGTTGCTTAGTTCTTTATTCTCAAGATATTCTCATTTTTTTCCCTAAAAGCTTTAGAGTTTTACATTTTACATTTCCATCCATGATCCATTTTGTGTTACTTTTTGTATAAGGTATGAGGTGTAGATGGCATTCCTCTCTCTTTTTCTTTTCTTTTTTTCCCCTTGTGATGTCCATTTACTCTAGTACCATTTGTTGAAAAGGCTATCCTTTCTCCATTGAATTTCTTTCACACCAAAAATCATCTGGGCATATTGACATAGGTCATTCTGGTTCTCTTTTCTGTTTCATTTTCTTCTGTGTCTTTCCCTCCAGTGGTACCATCTGTCTGGATTATTGCAGCTAGTAATAAGCCTTAACATTGGGTAGAGTGACTCTTTTCATTTTATTCACCTTTTTCAAAATTGTTTTAGATCTTATTTTTTTGTTTTTCCATATGATTTAAATAATGTCTATGTCTATAAAAAAAACCTTACGGAGATTTTGACAGGAATTCTATATCTATTGATCTGTATGGGGAGAATTGATATCTTTATTCTGTTGAGTTTTCTAACATATGGATATGATACATCTCTTTTTTAAGATTTTTATTTTTTTAAATTATAATTTCATACTTTTCAGCATTCATATCCTGTACATGTTTCGTTAGGTCATGTATTGTTGAGGCCTCAAGTTAACATTGATTTAGATTAAAACAACGCAATATCCCATTAAATTGGGCACAATTATTTTAATAGTTGTTAAAATAAGTTGTCATAATAGACCTGATGAGGTGTTTTCTCTTCATTAATTAGAAAATAACTCCTGTGAAGCAATTTTTAGCCCTTATGATAGTACACTTGAGATCTTCAGATTACACTCAAAAACAAAACATCCTGGTTCTACCACTTACTAACTCTATAATCTAAAATAATTAATTATGCTTCAGATTCCTCATCAGAAAAGTGGGGATAATAACAGTATCTACCTTTTAGGATGTGTGAGGATTAATAAATTAACGTATGCAGAATGCATAATAATATGCACAGTGCCTCATACATCATCAGTGCTCCAGAAGTTACACATTGCCACTACTCTTACAAGATAATAGTGTAATTTAAACTTTACTGTGAATCAAACACAGCGACAATAAATCCAATGAAATGACAAAGGGAAGCAGTGAAAACAATGCAAATGATGTCACACTCACTTGATAAGTTGACATCATAAATGGCATAATGCCTGGGACTATTTCTGGTGCTATAAATTAGCAAAACCAGTTTCCTGAGAGGAGAATTTGCTGCTATATCCGTTAACTATCTGTGCAAAGATGACTGTAGCTCAGGAGGTGAAGGAAATCCAGATTGGTCCATGGTAATGGGAAGAAATGCTGCAGAGGCTAAAAGAAGAGGTATTATATGATGCCTAATAAATGTGAATTCTCATAACCTGAATAGGCACATCTTGAATTATGACATTATTTATAGATCATTTCACTAGGTACTTACACATTTGACTACAGGATTAGAATATTTCTCTCCCTTATCATTTATTACTTTGAATCATGGTCCTCCAAAACAATTATTAGCTACCTTGGCAGTAGTTAAAAACGCAGAGTTCTAAGAACTTTGGGAGCTTTGTTGCTTCACTGATGTTGAGGTGTCTACATCTGAATGCCCTTTCTTTTCTGTTGTAAAGTCCCCACAAAACCCCAGATGATTCTTCTCCTCCCAACAGCACAGTCAGGACTTCTCCAACCCTTAAACTCTGATTTATTTTTAAAGTCTTAATTGTCAAGCTGACATAACATCTACCTAGCATGAACAATAGCTTTTCTGAGAGTCTCCTACATACTTTTATCCATCAATTTATCATCTCTTTAATACTTACGAAAGATAAACACCCAATTCTCCATGGTCTGGTACCCCTCCTTAACATTCATTATAGCAAACCACCACAAGTCTTGCCAGAAGAGCTTAAATTGATTCCTGCATCTATGTCCCAGCTGGGGCTCCTTGGCTTCATGTCAGTCCCCAGGCCTACAGATGAGCTGGATCTATTTTGAATGCAGCTGTAGACCTTTTTAAAGAGCATAAGCCAAAATGAGTTCATAATCCCTGGAATGCATGTTCTATGTAGGCTTTTCATTTTGGAGAAATCCCAGAGCTGGCAATTTCAGATAGAGTTTCACTGGCCTTGACCCTGTTGCATCCAGAGGGATTTTTGTTGTTGTTGTTGTTGCTTCTTTGTCCATCTGCTGGACTCTCTTTTGCCTCTGTGACATTTCGATTATACTTCTGCCTATTACAGAAGAAGAAAGGTGCATATTCTAGGTGGAAAGTCTTTCTATTCAGAATAGGTACACCCCACATATGCTAGTAGAAGTTTGTTAAACTAGAAGATGTGATGTAAGATACATCTATTTGAACACATGCTGCACTTAGGATGGAATGGTAAGTTTGAGACACAGGATGGATGACTGAATTTTAATGGAAGGGACATGCAACATGAAACTATTAAAAAGTGATCTAATTTGTTTTGTTAGCTCATAGAATATTGGTGAATCTGCCTTTCTATTTGTTAGTACAGCATTTCTTGTGTGTTTAAAATATCAATAAACGAAATCCTTTAATCTTAGTTTGATAAGGATCTAAAAACACTTTCAAAATAGTGCAGAGCTGGAAAATGGAATTGATTTATAATGAAGCAAAAGTAGTCTATATGGACACATGTCAATGATTCATAAAAGATGCTCTATCTTTGGCAGGCACAAAAATTCTCTCTATATGGAATTCTAAAATTACAGAATTAGTGAAAAGATTCATTTTACATAACCTGGATTATCGCTACTGGTAGGTTACAATCTCCTCCTCTTTCCTTCCTCCCAAAAAATAACAAAAAGAATGGGGGAAATAAGACTCCTTTTAAAAGCTTGAAGTTTAAAATCAGTACCTTATGGTTCTTTGGCTGTGTGAATAAAGACAGCAACTCCAGGGTGGTAAAACAGCTGTGACCCGAGTGGGGAGGAGTCTGAGTGCATCAGAGGGGCCTGGCTAGCCATGGAATCACAGAAGGAGATTAGGGGCAGGTGTGAGCAGGGTCCATCCAACCTCATCAAAGGGAGAGCATTTTTTTCCTTGACAAGTTTATCCAGTACTGGATGAACAAGCCTTAACCTTCCTATCTTGAGAGTCATTTCTTAAGATACCTGTGTCCCTCGATTCTGATTCCGTAACTTCCCACCAAATAACTTGGTATCCCAAAGAGGTCATTTCTTTTTAATAGGGAATGAATGTGCTGACTGTATGATCATTCAGTCTCCTTGAGCATTGTGTTTCTCACTGTAAGTCAATGACTTGATATTCTACTTATAATCTGATTTTTTCATTGGCCATATATGTATATATGGATCAACTGCTATGTGTATAGCTTGCTTACCAGAAAGAAAAGTGAAATTTGGCACATGTGAACAATTCAGTGTACTTGAGAGTAGAATTTCTTACCATGAGTTAACAGATGGGCATCATGTTATGTGTGATGTGCGTGCGTGTGTGTGTGTGTGTATTTGGGGTTCTTTGTGTTTGATTAATCATGTGTCTGTTCCTATGAGATAGAGTTTCTCTTAGTGGGATTGGGACAGCAGCCTCAGGTTTCTGAGCCTGTCCGTTGATTTCACCATAGTGAATTATCTGTGTAGCCAGCCAGAGGGCTTTACCATCATGTGGCTCCTTGAAGCAGGATATTTAGACTTCATCTTTGTGTTAAACTTATTAGAAACTCTTGGCCAGCAAAGTAATCCTTCTTTGATAGCCATTCGGCTGACCTGGGATGAGGATTGCCAAAGAAGTCTTTCTTCTCTGTTTGGCAGTCCTGGGGTGATCACCGCATCAGACAGAGTGCTAGTGAAGGATTCCCCTATTTGAAGTAGAAGACTTCTTCTACTTCACATAAACCATAGGAAAATTCTTTTTCCAGGAGCAGGTGGCAGGTAACAGAATAAGAGTCCCTTGTAATTTTTTTTTCCAGGTTACATTTACCTTAATATTGACAGATTGTTCATTTGTTCTAACAGGGCAAGCTTTACCCTGCTCGCCCCACTCCCAAACCTAAAAAAAAAAAAAAAAAAAAGAAAGAAAGAAAGAAAGAAAGAAAAAAAGAAAAAGAAAGAAAGAAAGGAGTTTCTTCAACAGTAGGTCCTGATGGGAAAGTTGAAAGTCACTTAGGATGTGTTCCATATTTCCCACAGATGAATTTGGAGAGTAAGTGCTTGGTTCAACTTTGTCATAATCTTGCTATGTGATTCAAATGAAACTGGGCCTCAGTTTTTTCATTTTTGATGAGAGCTTTGGGATAGATAACAATGATCCTCAAGTTATTTTTAGCAACATAAATTTTTTTTGTAAAAAATGTTACACAGAATCCCAGTACATAAAGCCGACAAATGCAAATTGTTCAGGTTCTGGGAGAGATAGAGGGCCTCTGAGCGCCTGTGCCTCACCCACTCCCTTGCTCACCTAACCTACATGACACTCCCTGAGTCTGCTCCCTGTAGAAGATTTAGTCCAGTTTGAAAGTCACTATACTAAATGGTCTTTGGGGTGCCTTCCACATATACAGTTCAAAAAGTCTTATATTTTTGCTTCCTTTTAATTTTCCAGGTATCACATCAGTGTGCGTCTATTCATCCATCCATCCACCATCTGTCGTCTGTCTGTATCTATCATGTATATATGTATGTATGTATGTATGTATCTATGGATGATTAAGAAAACAGCTCTGGAATCAGAATGCTTGGGTTTGTGTTCTCATTCTGCCACTCTACTGGCTGTGACCTAGAACAAGATAATTAACCTCTCTGTGCCTCAGGCCCCAAGCATGGAAGGGAAAGGGGAATAGTATCTACTTCTAAATGTTGCTCTGTGATTTACATATGTAAGTGTGTTGAGCACAATATAAGAACTCAACAAATATTAGCCATAATTATTATAATTATTATAATCTTTGAGTTTAAAATGAATTTTTAAAAATATATAAAGAGCGTAAGGCGGCAACTGGGCCCTTCTCCCTCAAAAACATGTCCTGAGTCCTAGGCCGTAGGAGCTGGGGTAGAAGATAGCTAAGGAGCAGCATTAAGAAGGCAGAAGATGGGTCCAGATCAGTGGTGCTAGTGAAGCAGAGGTTGGGAGCAAGATCTTAAAGTTACTGACCCCGGCAATAGAATGAGACCGTGGCTACAATCAAGATAATGCAGTCTGCATAACTGTATACAAGCATTTACCCCTGTTAGACATTGCATAACCTCAAGCCCCTTGAAAACCCAACCCAATATTTTTCTCAACTACTCAGGAAGTTAGGGTCAAATGACCTCATGAATGAATGTCAGTACTTACTTGATCCTCTATTTTCCTGGCCCAGACTCACTTTCCTGGGCACCCTGGTGCCCTCTGCTGGGCAATGCCACTGGTATAGCATAGAGGCTGCCATTACTCTGCTCCGTTTGTTGGGTGTCCTTCCCCTTGGTGCGTCGGAGAACGTAAGGCAGGAAAGTATAATATTCTCAGTTGAAGAAGGGGTCAACATCTCTCTTCATCTCTCTTGGCCACACCATTATGGAGTTCTGAGGTCAGCAGAAGAGCCCGAATGTGTAGATCTGAGCTCTCATTCTGCCACTTCAAAATCTTTTAACCCCTATATATAGCCAGATGCTCCCTTGGGGAGGAATCTGAAAGACAGCATTTTCTTAAAAGTGATTACTTAAATGGAAAGAATCAGACCTATCATAAATTGGTGAATTTCAGACACATGCTCTCTCCTTTCCTTTATATCATAATCATTGTATTGGGTGTCCGAGTCCTTCCCTTCTGTTCTAGAGACTTATGAGTATTCAGGACTACTGAATAGTGGGATGTTCACACAAGAAATTTTGGAAGATGGTTGTAGCTGGGAAGTGTTTTCAGGGCACTAAGTTTTTATTTTTTATTAAAAAAATTTTTTAACCAAATGCACATTTTGAGAAAAGCTGACTCTGCAGCAGTAGGTGGTTCTCCCCAGATCGCTGCCAAAGGGACAGCTTGGCTCTGAGTCAGCTTCCCACATACAGATTGTAGTTTTAGTTTTATAGGAAATATTTTCAACATAATGAATTATGGATGCCATAAGAAATAGAGGAGCCATGACCATTCTTTTAAAGTTCACACAAACGGAATCCAGTAGATGTTTCTGTGCAGTGTTTTAAAGCCATTGTTCTCTGCCATACCATGGTACTTTTGCAGAGAATTGGAAGTAATACGCAGAGCCCGTCCTCCTTGTCATTCTTTGATGGTGTCCAGGTGTCATTATTTGTAAGGTCCTCTGCGGCAGCCCTTGAGTGATCTTTAATTCCCCTCCCCCCTTCATTCACTGTGACTAGTCTGTTACTAACCTCATTTATCGCTCTGAAAGTCTTTCCTATCTCCATGTTACATTCTTCCTATTTTACATCTCAATCATGGCTTCTTAGTTTCTTCACTGACTCTATGTGATCCTCTTCTGAATCATCTGACAAATTGTTGAGATTCTAATCTTCTATTTCATTGTCCCACTCCAAGTCCACATTCACATGTGGCCCCTGTGAATAGCTGCACCCCATAACCGTTGGTTCATTGCCCATGTCATGAGCAGACTGCCCTTGTGATCCTTTGCCTTACAAGACCTCTCCTTCTTTGTTTATGTATATAAACTCCTATTTCTCCTCATCCATGAAGACTTCCTTACATGATCACCGCAGGCTTATATTGAGCTCTCTCTTCCATTTGAATTTTTACGAATGGTAAGTTGAGTGGCACAGACTAATTTCAATGGGATTTCCATGCCTCATTCCATATTAAAGGTATTCTGGCTTCCCCTTTAGCCTGGATTTTCAGAGGATAATCACTGGTTTTTGTTGGTGGTGCTGTTTGGTTTGGTTTGCTTGTGCTACGGGCAGATAGAACCATTCCTCCAGGAGCCAGTGCTAGTAGTTCTGTGAGGGACTGGATTCTATCTTATGCATACTTTTTTCCCCCTTCAGTTTGTGTGTGTTTTATTGATGCTGGTGCTAAGGCCCTGCAGTGGATATAGCTTGCTCCTCCAGTGCTGCTTCTTGGTCTTCAGCTTCTTCTGCTTGTTTAGCCAGCGGCACAGGGCATGTGTCTTCTTGGGCTGTAGACCCCAAGGCTTGTCCTTCTTACCCTTGTAGAATTTCCTGAGGTTCCCTTTCTGAGTCTGGCTGATGATGGTGGGAACATGAGCGATGGGTTTCCAAACAGCTGGGATCTTGGAGAATTTGGAAGCCAAGCCACCTGTCACTTTGGCAATGTGTAGCTGGGACAGCTCCACCTTGAGGTCTTCTAGCTGTATAAGCAACTCCTTCTTTTTGCCCTGAGGGTCTTGAACCTTAAACTTGGCCACATCTGCTCTGTCCGCTGCCTCCGTGGAGGGAAAAAGCTCTCATGCTTACTTTGGATCCCTGTGGTTTTTTAATGTCTTGCTCTGCTTGGAGTGGATGTTGTATGTATACCTACTGATTGACTAAAGGGTTAATTCTAGGACATAACCACATTTAACATGAAGCTATTATGTGGAACAATCAATTTCAGAATTATAAGGTAAAGTGAAGTAACTATTATTGTGGAGTACACATGTTTCATGACAGAGTGAAGCATACCTTCAAATAATAAAATTATGGCTAGTATTTATGGAGTGCTAAGTAAGCACATGCCACCCAACGCTATTCTAGATGTCTTTACCTGTGAGGTAGATACTGTTATTATCCCATTTTTTTAGGCAAGGAAACCAAAGCACAGCTATTAACTGGAGAATCAGAATTTGAACCAAAGAAATTTCGTTCTGTACTCAAGTACAGCATTAATCCCTTCAGATTATTGGAACAACATAGCTTAGAGCAATCAGAAACTGTAGTAAGATAGGTTTCCAAGAAGTCTGCAGAAGGGTTTGCTGGTAGGTTTGGCAGTGACTAAGATAAGTGCCAATTTCTACATGTTCCACTTGTGAAAACCTGTGAGGATCACTCGTTTTAACTACTGATACACACTATAGGACACAGACACGACAGATACGCACTATAGGACACAGACGCGACATGTTACTTACTATAGGACACAGACGCGACATGTGACAATAATCATCGCAGCAGCGGCGACTTCCAAATATGAGGACAACATAGGGTACAAATTTGGTGATGAGTATACTTTTAAAGATCTTGTTTCTGTTCATATTAATTAATATATGAGACATAAGTTTTCTGAATATTACATTCATTTTTGTGTAAAAAGCCAGACAGTAGATATTTCAGGCCTTACAGACCACAGAGTCTCTGTCACAGTTTTTCAACTGGGCCATTGCAGTGCAAAAACAGCCATGAGCAATACATAAATGCATGGGTATAGCAATGCATTTACTACCGATACCTTGTTAATACAAACAGGCAGTGTCTTGGGTTTTTGGTCCCTAGTCCTTAGTTTCCTGACTCTTGATTTAGGTAAATAATTTCTGTCCTGTCAATTTATGCCTGGGATGGTGGTGTCAAATCTATATCTTCCAAATTATTCCCACTGCAATTCTGTTAAGAACCACTACATAATGGAACTACTTTTTAATTTCTCGGCCAGGCTTTCATCATTTTTCCTCTCCATGAGTTTCTAAAAATGTTAGCACTCTAAAAGCAATAGCAAGCCCTATGCTTTGTATGTTGCTTTATATTCGTTGACTTTTAAGGACCTGGGAAAGGCACAAGTACACAATTTTAGTTTCTTGTAATTTAGTTGTTTCAGATTTGCTTCCAACACTTAGTTCTCAGATATTCTGGGACGAAAATATAGTAGCTGAAAGAAGGAAGTGATGGAAGGAGGGAATAAAGGAAGTCAGACAAGGAGAAGAGAGAGAATGGATGAGGGACACTGAACTCTAAAGAAAAAAACATTTATGGCATTCTTAAGGCTTAAGCTACTCTAATATAGAACAACTTATGAAATACCTACATGGATACCACATAAGTATGACAGCCCTGTCTAATAAACATGCACACGCAATTATTGCACTAAGTAGATGTTACTTGGAACAACAGAACCCGCCCGCATGAAATATTTTACAAAACTCACAGAACCAATGCATGGGCTTTCTCTTTAAATGCTGCACATTTAGAATGAAAGTATACAAGGAAATTTTATTTAATTTCTATTTGTATTAAATAACTTCCCCCCTTCAAATGGAAGTGATAGAACATTGCTCTTGACTACAGAACAGTTGCTCTAAACCAGGCAATGGTGAGTCCTCATTTGATCCTTCTGTTTACAGTGATGAGTATGACAGATGCCGTGTCCAAGAATTTGATCAAGCTTGAGGGAAAGAGCTATGGTGTGGTCAGAAGATGGTAAATAGGGGCAGCCGCCTTAGTGGTGTGGAAAGACTCTGCTTTTCCAGAACTTGGCCTCTGGGCATGAGAATGAGTCCATGGGAAACCCCACACTCTGAGAAGAAAGTCAACATTTATTGTATTTAAGGGAATACTTATTTTCCTTAAGATGGATTGAGGTGGTGCTTTTCTGAAAATTCTCCAGTATCATTTGCTGAAAATTTCTCCGTGTGTGTTGATACAATGCCTCTCTGCTGAAGAATTAGGAAGAGTGAAAGGGGCTACCTGGGCCAAGGGTGGGTGGAAACTAACCTATAGTACTGAAACTTCTTCACACCTCCTCACCATCCACCGTGGCTAAATGTAGGTTTGGGACTCCATTGCTGCCAGTGTCTTATGGCTTGATCCTACAGTAAAAGAAACTTTTGTGGTCAGTCAGTGGGTTTCTTCTAAAAGGGTGTGTATGGAAGACAGTAATGTGGATGTGCCTCCATGGTATTCATTTGAAAAGAGCTTAACTTTGTTTTATGTTTTTTTTTTTTTTTTTAGACTTTTCCCACGAACTCTGGAAATAACCGTATTTAAGGGTTTTAAGTTGTTGCCTTATGTTGGACTTGATTTTAATTATCCCCAACTTGTTTGTAAAGTGAGTTTCCCCTGAATCTTGTAGTGTGGGTGGTGCTTGGAATTAAGAAATGTAGTATTAAAAGGATCTCTCTGTGGGAACCTGCATAGCAGTGTGGGTATGAAAACCCGGGGAGGTAGGGTGTGGGAGTCTTTGGTGGAGCTGGGACCCATCGTTGTGTGGGGGAAGCCATGGGGAGAAGCATCTGCCAACAGAATGGCATAGAAGCTGGTGCAAGATCCCAGACAGTCTTCTCAAAACGAAAACAAATATTGCTCTCAAAATCAAAGAATCAACAGCAAGTTTCTGTGCTGATTCACTGGGCTCCTATGTCTTACTCCTACAGATTGCCTGAAATAAAACACTTTAAGAACTCTGGTACCATGAGACATTATCAGATGCATCTGGCTACAAATGTACTAATCTTATTCCCTTGCATTAAACCTTTTAAATTGTCCCCAGTAGTCGCTAAAAACAACCACTCAGGCAGCACATCTTCTACCTGGTGTGTGGCAATGTAGCCACTCTAACTGAGTAGCCTCAGTTAGATTTAGATTATTGCTACCCTTGCCTGATTCAGACAGAATGGCCTGTAATGACTATATAAGTATTGGGTTTTCTCCTTTGTACTCAGGTGGACAATTCAATGGTATTATTGCTACTACCATTCTTATTTCTTCCATAGTTCTCCTTTCTGCTTTAGAAGAAAAGGAACCACTCCTTGGATTCTTTGTTTCTAGGAATGGGAGTGGGAATGAGCACATGGAGATGAGTGCCATTGGAGTTAAACAAGTTAATTAAAATTGAGCAGGTGCCGTGGGCTTTTTTTTTGGGCGGGGGGCATGGGCTTTAAAATCAGATAGACACACTTTGGAATACTAGGCAAGTCTCTCATTCTTTTTAAACCTCAATTCTGTATTAGTGAAAGAGGGATAATAATGGAATCTTTTAATTAATATTGTTGTAAAAATTATATGAAAAATGCATAAAAACGCTTAGGACAATGCCTGGGTCATGGTAAGCATTCAATAAATGCTCTTTACTCAGTAGGTATTTCTTGAATTAATTATCCAAATATTAAAGCTGATCAACATAACAATTTGAAAGATCCTATTACCATTTCCAATGGGAATAATTTGAATTCTGATTTCCTGTATCCGATGCTGGCTAAGAGTTGATAGCTTCTCCTTTACTCCTGATTAGCATCGATATGAGTGGGCTTTATGTAAATGAGACATTTGCATTCATAGTGACTGGAGGAGTGAGTTCTAAATCATGTGGACTGTTTAGCACCTCATTTTCTTGTTTTTTGGTGTTGCCCTAATGCCTGCATCGAATGCACCTGAGTCTTCATGTCTGACTGAGTTGAAGTCATGAAACAAATATGTGAATTCTTTTTAAATTAATGACATATACTTCCACTCTTTACGTTTTGGGCAAATAATAAAAGTTTCCAGTGCAGCTATGGGCAATTCATAAATGAAGTGAATCTCACCACTTAAATACTTACCTTTTTAAATTGCTGGTTCATTTGTATCAGGGACAAATGGAAAAAGTTGCCGATGTTGGTGCTAGCATGAGCTTTTCATATCAGCATAACCGTGTGATTAAATATGATTAAATAATTTATTAATTTTAAAAAGTTGTTGGCATATTTTCCCTGCCAGGAATGTCTTTTCCACTCTTCTCCCATATGATAATAATAATAATAGTAATAATAATAATAATAATAATAGTAAAGTAACTGTATTTACGGAGTTGCTTTATATCCGGCATTGTTCAAAGTCCTGTACATATTTTAACTAGATTTAATCTCAGCATCTCTTGATATGGCAGATACTATTTAATTCCACTTTTACAAGTACAGAAATTAAAGCTCAGCAATATTAAGCAACCCTTTTAAGGCCACACAGTTAACTCAGGGGCACAGCTGGGATTTAAAGCCAGGCAGTTTGTTCCAGAGTTCATACTCTTAAAAATTATACTATGTTGCCTCTCTGTTTAGTTCATTCTCAAACTTTCTTAAAAGCTCAGTTCATTGTTACTTCTTCCTGATCTATTTCCCCTGCCCATGTACCCCCTCCTTCCCCAATTCCTGTGGCATTATTTCATTCATGTCATCCACTTGTCATTTAGAAAACTCTACTTGGCATTGATAATTAATCATTTTCATGTATATGTCCTGTCTGTCCCGATGTTTCATGCCCAGTAAATGTCTCCCTTGGATCAGGTGGCAATGGGTGAAAAATCCTCGCTTTGAGAATATCTCTCTATATAGGAAAAGTACAACACAGTTTTATCAGATATCAAGGAATAAATTCTTTTCACTTATTTGCAGTATATGAGGTAGAAAACCAGTCTGAGGTAGGAGGAAAACTAAACATTATGGTTCTTGGATTCAGTTCTTTGTTGCTTGTGTGTGAAGGATCATCTTGAGTCCATATGTTTGGAGAGTTATTTTACCCTGGCCAACATTTTACTATAGAGCTTTATTTATTAACATTAACGAGAATCTTGGGACTGGACTCTTATGCCTCAGATGGAAAGTTTACACCTACTAAGAGAGTCCAGAGCAAGGCAATTAGCACTTATGTTTTTGAGTTGAATGAATGGAAACCATCTGAGAATTAGAAAGCATGCCAAAGTAGCCATCACAATGGAAACCAAGTTTTCAGAAATGGCTAACTGGATCCTGTGACTACATAATCATTTTCAGAGATACTCCACAGCCAGAATTTCTTAAAACCCAGATTATGTTGGTTTCTTTCTATAACACATTATGCCTAACTGCTTGTTCTATAGAAATTTTTATTCCCTCTGTGGGAGATGTGTTTCAAAATGGGACAAATATTTTCTTCTTGGCAGTTGGGAGTAGGTGAGCTAGATATGGCTGAACTCAGGAACTGGAGTTGGAGCATCCAGTATTTGGTGGGCTCACTTGACCAGTGGGACAAAGAAATCCCCGTTGTAAATTTCACCATTTATGGTCATCAGGTAAGAATCAGTATTTATACAAGTAAGTAATGAGGGAAGGTAGAGAATGCCCAGTAGAATTCCACTGTTATACTTGAATTTCCCCCAAATCATAGATGAGAATCATGGCTGCAATGCCATGCTAACTTGATATTCGTATTAGCTTAAAAATGTTTTTAGGCAGAAGAAAGCAACAAAGGAGAGACTTCTTTGTTAGCATCTATCTGGAAAACTGGCGTGATAAAGCAGCAACCACTGCTGCTCGGTCTGAAAATGGGAAGGAGGGGCTGTTCTTTGGATAAATCCAAAGGGGCATTGATCTTCTAGCGCTTTTTTGGAAATGCCTGTGTTGCTTTATGTTGCATTTTCATTCACTCATAGTTGTTTCTGCTAATAAAGGTCCTCTGGTGGCAGTAATTCTTCTCAGCAGAGTGAAGTCGTTTAGCAATGGAATCCTTGGTGTATTCACTAACATGAAGTGCGATCTGTCCTTGCACCTGGTACACATTCAGTTCTGCAGAGAGTCACATTGCTATTTATGCCTTTTGTTTAGTAACACAGGGGAACCAGAACAAGAAGTGTAGATTTTCACCTTGGCTTTTACAAGGTACATTATGAGCCATACACCCCCTTAGAATGAGCTTGGCAGTCCCTAGTTCTTAGGCAACAGTGATTTGCGACTGGACATGAGGAAAAGGGACATTAATTTCTAGTAATTAGTAGTTCACAGAGGTTTTTGTTTTTTTTTTTTTTTTTTTTTTTACCGTGAATTAATCAATCTCCTGAGAAGAATGAGAAAAGTGAGAATGAAGAGAAAAACAAGGCTTTAGCTTTAAAATCTGAGCATTTTGAGTTTAGTGTCATACCAATGACTCACTTTAGTTTTATTTTGTGGCTCACAAAGCTTTATGTCACCGTCCCTCTTTAAAATTTAATATTATTTTATCAAAGCTCTACATGTACGTTATTGAAAAAGTCAAATCTTTTACAAAGCTCATAATAAAAAACTGCAATCTCCGGCCCCACTCCTTTCCTCTTTAATTCTTAGTCTCTGGAGGCAACCTCTTTCAACTTTAAGCTGTTTCTTTTGCTGTTTACTGCCATATTTCTAAAATTTGCTTGAAACATCATTTCTTGACTTTTTTTTCAGCTTTAGGTCTTATTTACTGACTTATTACTATGGAAGGTAAAAACTTAGTGCTCTTAATAAGAAGCCACGGCCTGCAGCCTCAGGATTCACGCCCCCCTCTTCTTCTCTTAGTGTTGCTTTATCATTTTTGATTGCCTCAATATTCACCAGTTACACTATTGGTGTAATCATATAAACTGGTGTAACTATATAAATATGACTCAGATGTGATGTGTGCCAAGGTAGAGTTACATTTCCTATCTTTTACAAGTTTAGGTTTTCCCAGAGTTAATAATTGGCTTTGTTTCTCTCCTTCTTTCCTTCTTTTATCTTTCCTTAGGTTTCTCCATACTTAAGCAAAAATGATCACTAATTCATTCTCAGCTGTGTGCCAGAAGTGTAAATCTCCTCTCCAATACACCCAGTCCCTATGAAAATATTAGGCAATCAGTTTAGGTCCTTGTGTTCTGGGAGGGGGAGAGCTGGAAGCACATCCTTCTGGGGGCCCTCCCTTCTGTTGGATCTGGACTGGTTGCTTACAAGGTCCAGTGCATAACTGCTGCCCTGTGACTCCTCTTCGCCACCCTAGGAAAGGTTCCCTTTGCTTGGCTTCTATAACGGATCCCCCATTCCCTGGACCTCAAGTCTTTCTTGGTTTTCTCCCATAATTTGGTTTAGAACATTGTTTGGTAGTTGATCAAAAAGGGGGCATGGGAAGTAAAGTTTTTGGGAACTTACATGTAGATCATGATTTTGTTTTGTCTTCACACGTGATTTCTTGTTCGGTGGGGTAGGGATGTCTAAGATGGAAGTCATATTTCTGCCGAGTATTTGACATTACTGCCCCTGATTTTTGGGCTTCCGGTGTCACTATAGAGAAATCTGCTGCCATGCTGAGCCTTGATCCTTTGAATCTGGACTTTTATTTTATTTCATTTTTTTAAAAAGTTTTTTTTTTAATTTATTTGATTGAGAGAGAGAAAGCCAGAAGGAGAGTGAGAGGGAGAAGCAGACTGCCCCTGAGCAGAGAGCCCGACAGACATGGGACTTGCTCCCAGGATCCTTGGATCATGACCTGAACCAAAGGCAGAAGCTTAACCGACTGAGCCACCCAGGTACCCCTAGAGTTTTTTAATTCTCCCTGGAAATTATTGAATCTTTTCTTCATCCTTGGTGATCTGAAATTTTTAAATGATGTTCCTTATAATAACTTTTCTTTCATTCCTTTTGGCTACTACTTTAATCTGGAAATTCTTGCCTTTCAATTTGAGGAAATTTTCTTTTTAATTTAAAGATTTATTTAATCTTTAATTGAATTTAAAGAAAATTTCCTCTTTTCTGTTTTATGTATTCTTTTTTTTTCTAAAACTCTTACTATTCTGATGTTGGATTGCCTGAATTGATCTTTTTTTCTCCTGTATTTCATGTTTTTCCTTATATTCTACCTTTTGAGAGATTTACTTTGAATTTTATCCTCAAATCCTTTCATTGAAATTTAAATTTCTGCTTTATCATTTTAATTTCCAAAAACCGCTTTATATTTTGTTTCTTGAATGTTCTTTTTTTTGCTTTCTTTTCTTGTTTCATGGATATAGTGTCTTTCCTTAGTTTTCTACGTATATGAATTAACCTTTTTCTTTCTGAGTGCATTTAGTTTTTTCTTCTCTTCCCTGCCTTGTGTGTTTCTTTTCAGATAGTTTCTGTTTGTTTATATTTTGGGCTCTTTTACATTAGAAGCCTCCTTGTAGTGTCTGGTGACACTGGGCTATCCATCTATTTTTACCACTTACCTGACTATGTTTGTAGATTTGAAGACTTTAATGTGGCTTCATTTCCTCTTGTCTTTGAATTATTCTCATGTGCAAGTATTTTACATATATGAAAGTCTTGCAAAAAGCACTATGATCATTGCTTTGCATAGTTAAAATTCATTTGTTTTAATATTATTTATTATATATAATAAATAAATATATATTTATATATAAATATATAAAATATAAATATATAAATATATAATTTATTATATATAATATTATGTTAATATTATTTATTTCACAACTTACTTTTCCTGATGTTCTTCATTTATCTCTTCATTTCTTGGCTTCTGGGATCATTTACTTTCTGCTGAAGAATTTCTCAGTGTTTCTTTTTAATTCAGATGTGCTGGTGATGAATTTCTCAAAGCTTTCGTTTGCTAGAAAAGTATTTATTTCATCTTGATTTTTGAAGAGGATTTTCACTAATTATAATATTGTAGATTGGCAATTACTGTCTTTCAGCATTTTAAAATAGACTTCACTGTCTTCTGTCTTCCAACATTTCCATGGAAAAGGCGGCTCTCAGTTGTGTTGTTGTTCCTTGGGAAGTAGTATAAGTTTTTTCCTCTGGCTACTTACAAAGTTTATCTCCAGCAGTTTTACTATGTTGTGACAAGGAATGGCTTCTTTTTTTTTTTTTTTTTCATTTATCCTGGGAATTTATAGCACTTTTTGAATTTGTGGGTTAATGTTTTTCATCAGTTTTGGAAAATCTCAGCCATTTTCTCTGCAGAGTGTTTCCATTTATTTTTTTCAACATGTGTTGTTTTTTTTTTAATCCCCCAGCTTTATTAAGGTACATTCAACATACAAAACTGTATAAATTTAAGGGGTTCAAAGTGACTATTTGATACATGTTGCGTTGATATGTATGTGTCATATTGCAAAATGATTGCCCCAATAAGGTTAGTTAATACATCCATCATCTCGTATAGTTATCTTTTGTTTTGTTTTGTAGTGGGGACTTTTAAGATTTGCTTTCTTAGGGGCGCCTGGGTGGCTCAGTCATTAAGCTTCTGGCTTTGGCTCGGGTCATGGCCCTGGGGTCCTGGGGTCGGGCCCCACATCGGGCTCCCTGCTCTGTGGGAAGCCTGCTTCTCCCTCTCCCTCTGCCCTGCTTGTGTTCCCCATCTCTCTCTCTCTCTCTGTTAAATAAATAAAATCTTAAAAAAAATTGCTTTCTTAGCAATATTCAAACATATAACACCATTTTGTTAATTAGAGTTGCTATGCTCTAGATCTTTAGAACTTAAATTCATCCAGTAAGTGGAATTCTATACTCTTTAACCACCTTCACCCATTCTTCCTCCCCTCCTCCATCCCTGGCCCAGACACATTGCTGGTAACCACTGGTCTACTTTCTATGAGTTTGATTTTTTAGATTCCACACACAAGTGAGATCATACTCTATCTTTCTCTGTCTTAGTTCACTTAGCACAATGCCCTCAAGTTTCATCCCTGTTGTCACAAATGGCAGGATTTCCTTCTTTTTTATGGCTGAATTACTAATATGGTATAATAATACATATATGTGTGTATCACATTTTCTTTATCCATTCTTCCATCAATGGTGATATGACAGTAAATTTAGTAAAGAAAACTTTCCTCTTTGAAAAGCCTTGCATTCTGCTGGAGAATATGGCAATAAACTAGTAAATATATATTATAATGTCAGTATGATGTATGTGTCATAAAGAAAAATAAAGCAGGGTAAAAAAATATAGCAGGGTGAGACTGTTTTAGATAGGATGGTCAGAGTCAATCTCTTGAGGAGTGACTTTGAGATATGAACAAGCCAAATGTGGACCCAGTGTATATCATGCAAGGAAAATGAAAACAAAAAAAACGTCACCTGGGTAACTGCTATACAGTGTGGCATAATAATTCCAAATTTAGAGTTACAAAAATCTTTAGTCAATTTATTTTATTTGGTAATCCAGATCCCTGTTCATCTAGGATAATGTTCTTTAAAATGTATATGGTAGACCAGGTATATGAAGATTACAGGTGTTTGTTCAATTTGGCACACATTTATTGTATCTAAATCCAGTAATGTTTATGATAGATTTTTTTATTTGTAATAAGCAAAATTCAGGTCCCATTTGCCATTTCATCTGTATGAAGATATTTATTAGATTCACTGGGAACTAGCTTCAGAATCACTTTAGAAAACCATTGGCTCCAGTCAATACAGAATGGGTTAGTTTTCTGATTTCCTGTAAACCTTCAGCAAAAACAATGAAGTGAGGTTACAGACTGTCACACTGACTTCTCCAGGGGGCTCATGGAAATGTCTACCCTCCTGACCTAACTGCTATAGGGAGCAGTAGGCCAGGGAGAAGTAGCTCCTCCCTGAGTGTTTTGGAAAGTAGTTCTGCTCCGTGATAGGTCTCTAGAAGATAAACTTGTCTTTTTTTTCTTTCGTAACCATAGAAGCAGGAAAGAAAGACAGTGGTCCCAGCATGTTGGTTGTGGGCACTAATACTATCTGACATCCCGGGCGTCCCCGGCGCGTGTGCTCAGCTTTCTCATTCTCTTTGAAGCCTCGCTACTTGCACTCCAAAGAAGTTAGGGTCCTCAAGATGTCTAGGCTGAAGGTGGTATTAAATCCAGTGTTTTATTTACTCATCAAAAGCTCTGTCTTTGAGAGCATATTTACCAATAGGTAAACTAGCAGAACTTGTAATGATAACCTGAAATATCACCAACTCTGTATTTAAATTGCCCTGCTTTTAGAATGTGTTTGTTTTGGCTGTGGTTGACATAACTTAATAGAGCAAAATTGATACTTTGAAGTGAAACATATTTTGAGCCATTGTTTTATTTTTTTAAACCATGCAAGTGTTTTCATAGCTCAGTAATTAATTATAATGTGCTCAGCAAATGGACATGAACAAAATATAAACATTCACTACATTAACTAAACTAATTAATTAACTCAAACATGAAAACACTGAAAAATTGCTTTTAAAAAACATAATGACTTATCTATATTTTTACCTCTATAAGGATAGAATTTAATAAATAAAATATTCATAAGTGTTGAACACATGGCTCAAGTTCTAAGTAAAGGAAAGAAAATACATACTTTACTAACCAAAAGGTCAGTCTGTAACTGCTGATACTTTTTTTCCTGTGGGCTCTGTCTTAGTCCATAGGTCCCCAGAAATATTAATCAAAAGTGTGCTGTGTATCCTGGGCTGTTTCAGTAATATATTTTATATGGAAAATCCATATGTAAACTATTAGTAGACAGAACATAAATACAGATTTTTATATCATTTGATTATGTGGCTCAAATTTGTACTAAGGTTTACTGTGTATATTTTTGTAGAGTTAATTGGTCACATAGGGTTTAGACTCTATTTTGACCTAATTACTTGGTGTGGAACCAGATAGAAGCTGCTGGGAACTTTACTTGCATGATTATACTCTGGAATGCTAGAGCAACTTTCCCCAAAAGAAATTTCATGCATTGTATGTAGTATTTACTATTTGTGCATATTAGACTGGTAAAACAAAGTCCTCTTGTCCTCAAGAACACTCCTTGCTTGTGTGTGTGTGTGTGTGTGTGTGTGTGTGTGTGTGTGTGTGTAGGGGATAATCTAAAATTCAGTCTCACAGTCTCATGTATGAGAGGTTGGTTTTTGTTGTTGTGGTGGTTTGTTTTTTTCCCTTTTATCAGGGATCGTTGTGTTATTGCTGAGAACCCGTAGATGCTCTCCTTATGAATTTCTGTGTGTATGCCGTCTCTACTGGAAAGCCCAGCAGTATGTTCTGAGGCCATTTGTCATTCTTTTCCTAAGACTCTCCTGCATGCTTAGTTTTTCCCAGATCAAACATGCACCTGATGATAATGGAGACATCACATGAATATCAAAGTTGTGGCCCTGTTTTTCCCTTCAAGGGCCTGAGGGAAGGGTCTCTGGATTTGGCGCTTTAAGGTGAGGGTGCTCACACACATATACTCTCTCCTGACTCCTTTTCTTTCCTCTTTCTTCTTTAACTTCAAAGCGCACACTCCTGTCCCTTAGACAAGTGCCCTCAGGTGTCCTTTGGGGAACTTCCGTCTCCTCACAAGAGGAAGAGATAACCGCTTCAACACGTACCTTTGATCCCTTCTGGGGTCTTACAGACTCCAGGACCTTGTACTTGTTTGGGTGCTCATGGAGGCTCTCCTTTGCTCATCAGTCAGAGCTGGCTCAGACACTGTGGCTGAGAATGCACGTGGGTGCCCAGTTCCTGTATGTCTGCCCAGGAGTGACCATCATCGCCAATGTCTTCTCTTGTTTATGTCAAAAGCAAGCACACTATATACTAGATGAAAGAGAGAAGTATGTTTTCTAATCATACATAAAAAGAACTGATTTCTCATGTCACGTAACTTTTTTTTTTTTAAGATTTTATTTATTTATTTGAGAGAGAGAGAGAGCAAGCACTCACCAGCGGGGGCGGGGGGGGGGAGCCACCTAGGCGCCCCTCATGTCACATAATTTTGACCATGCCACCTGATTATAAAATAATCAGCCCCTACATTTTTGTGCAAATGGACATTTTATTTGTCTGTCCCTGTATTAGTTCTCATAACCATGGATTATTTCTCCCCTGTGAGAATATAAGCTTTGTGAAGGCATGGGTGTTTGTTTAGTTTACTATTCTATCCCAATCTCTGGAACAGTGCCTAGCACATAATAAGTGCTCAATACATATTTGTTGACTAAGTGAATATTATAAGGATTATACACTACCTACAAATGGTTTCTTTTTTGCTATGAAGAAGTGGGGATATCTGTGAAGAGAATGTTAATTTAGAGTAGTTTCTATTATATTGTAGATTTCATGCCAAATACAAAAGAAAAGATGTTTCTAATTTATCCCCTCCCCCCCAGAATACTGATACTGATCAAGGATGATTCAGGTAAAGAACCTGAAGTACTGAGAATACACACAATTTATTTTGCTAAAAGACAACTTGAGGAGTCTAGACTTGGACCTACTTCAAACGGATCTGGTTTAAATGGCTCACAGTCTGCATTCAGAATTATAACTACTATTTGGTGATAGACATAAAGCTTGCTTCTCAAAGCTACCAAGTAAATTTAAAAGTATACCTATAAGATATATAAACATTATACATATACCTTTTTCCAAGTTAAGCTTGCAGTACACTCAAGGATGTTAAGTATCTGATTTTTCAAAACAAGAAAGTTCAATAAGAGTAGATTAGGAATAAAGCAGATACCAGTCCTGACTTCCAGAAACTTGAGCTTTGTGGTAAGTGGCTCTCACACTGGGTTTTGAAATTGTGTTGTGCTGGAGCAAGTCGGAAGCAAAGGAAACGTGAATGTAACACAAAGAGTGCCATGAATGCAGGATTCATTCTTTTGAGAATATGAGCACTGTGTATCAAATGAGGGAGAAGGGCTGATTGGGTTAATTTTCTTTCTGGTTAATAAATATTGTGGCATAAGGCAGTAAGAGAGGGAAAGAACCACTGTGAATGACTAAAGAGAAAATTGCTAAAATCTCTATTTTGGTAATTGATCTTAATGGAACTTAATTATTTTATAACCATAATCAGTCACCTCTTATCTTGCTTTTGCTTCCATTCCACTCTGGGAACTATTAACTCCTATTACCTAGCTGTGGTCAGGAAGAAATTGCTTGATAACAAGTTTTAATTCCTGTTGCAGTGTAACTTTGGAAAACTTTTTTGTCTGCATTCAGAGCATTGGGAATAAAGTTATTTGTAAGACGAGTTGGGGTGGGAGATATTGGTAGATGTGTGTATCATTGTGTGTATTTTTACTCTCAAGGCCCAATGTGAATGCTCTGAAGTCACAAATCATGTTTATTTATTCTGTATTCCCAGTGTCATACATAGCACCTAATATAAAGTAGGCACCTCATAAATACTTATGGAATGAGCAGTAAAAATAACTAATGTCCATTTAATTCTTCATATTACTGTTGTGTCTCAGAAATGGATATGATCTATGTATTGTTACAGGTCAAATGACTGTTTTAATTGGTTCTTTATCAACAGATGTTAGAGGTGCTGCGTTTCAGATGTGGACATACCCCTGTGGAATTACACATTTACCCTTTATTTAGTCTAGTATGCATCTCAAAGATGAAGACCTGTGGCCAGATAGACATTGGTTCTGTGCAATTGTTAAAGATTTTTTTTTTGATTATCAGTGAAAAACTGACTTTTTAATAAGGTTTTAGACTTGGCAGATTAGAAGATCATGATAGTAGCCCTCAGGATATATTAATAATTTGTGACCATTTTGTAATTGTAATTGTAATACCCAACAAATCTGTGCATTTTTCATGTATAGCTAATGAATTGGATAATTCTGAACAGTCCATTATTTCCATCTCTATTTTCTTTTGAAAGTTATATGATTGATTTTATAAAATATCTTTTTATTTTGAAACAGTTTGAGACTCTCAGAGAGTTGCAAAAACAGGGAGTTTCCAGTGCACCCTTCACCCAGCTTCCTCTGGTGATAATGTCTTACATAATGAAAGCACGTTGTCAAAGTCAGGCCAGAACTTATTGAAATCTCACTAACTTTTTCTTTTTTTTTTTTTTTTTTTTAAGATTTTATTTATTTGAGAGAGAGAGAGACAGAAATAGTGAGAGGCAGAGAGAGAACATGAGCGGGGCTGGGGCAGAGGGAGACAAAGAAGCAGGCTCCCAACTGAGCAGGGAGCCCAACGACATGGGGCTCAATCCCAGGACCCCAGGATCATGACTGAGCCAGAGGCAGATGCTTAACTGAGCCACCTGGACACCCCAGATCTCACTAGCTTTTAAATGTACTCTGTGTGTGTGTAGTTCTATCAAGTGGACCACATGTATAGATTCTGGTAACCAACACCATATTCAGGGTACAAAATTTCTACCACCACAAAGAAACTCCTGTGCTTTCCTATAAAGGTCACACCCTTCCTCCAAACCTAACTCCCACAACTACTAATCTGTTCTCCACTGCTATAACTTTGTCACTTAAAGATTGCTATATAAAGGGAGTCATATAATATATAACTCTCTGATACTGACTTTTTTCACCCAGTATGATGTTGTTGAGATCTAGCCAAGTCGCTGAGCTAGCAATATATTGTTCCTATTTATGTCTTAGTGGTATCGCACATATGTTTGATTTTGATATCAAACCTTCAAATCCACATCCTAAGCATCCTACAAACTGAAACTAAAGTTCTCCCAAGAATTGTGCCCTTGGATCATGTTATGGAGAAGGCTCCCACAGCAGGAGAATGGTATGAGGGATAAAGAAGACAATCTTTTTCAATGCTTCATGTGCTCTGAGCTTTCTTACAAACAAAAGCCTTCCAGTCCAGCTCTCACTTACTTACTAATTTCTTTTTATGGTGGTGGCATGTCAGGATTTCCTACCACTTTCCTCACCTTCCTGGGCATTGGCTGCTTCTTTGGCTGTCTATATTCCTAAACTGCAGTTCTTTCTAACTTACCTTTCAAATCCTAATTTTAGTGTTGGCCCTGGCTTGAATAAGCCTAAACTGCTCCTCTAATGAGTCAAGCAGTCTGGGAACACATGTTGATCCCTAGGGTAGGTCTAGCAGGCCTCTATTTGCATGAGTGACTGAAGATCCCTCAAAGAAAGAGTCAGGTTTGTTTAAGGACAGTGGGGCAGAATCTACAGAAAAATGCACTTCAGAGAATCTACAGAAAAATGTCTATCACTTCAGTTTTCCAAGGGGATTTCAAATAGAAGACTCCAAGAAACTAAGTGAGCTCTTTCTCTTTGATCTCGGAGGGGTGCTGAGTACAGAACATGATGGCAGTGTGCCAGAAGTACTGCACTTGCCTGGCAGCGGTGATCAGTGTGGCTTTGGCAACAGAGTTGATATCACTGTGTCGGCAGCAATCTCAGTGCAAGAGGAGACGTCTCCTCTAGAATGCTTGACCTTGTTACCGGTTCCCTTAGCATTGGCATCACCACCTCTGTACTTTGGCAGCCCTGGGCAGACCTCCAGTGGCTTGGCAGGTTGGCAGTGCCCCCTGTGACCACTGGTATGAAGGCACTGTTTTCAACATCACTGTTGGGAGGTGGGGTGAGTGTGCATGTGTGTGTGTGCGTGCGCACGCATGCATGTGCGAGCTGAACTTCCACTCTCTGGAGGTCTCATATCACAACCTCTCAAACTATTTCCTATATTGATTTTATAGAAGAAAAATAGATCTAGGACTCTTCCCTGGCTAGAAAACTCCAAAACATTTTGTCGAAATTCAAAGCTTCTCCTTGGTCTTATTGTAGTAGTAGGTGACTATCAATAGAAAGATGCTTTTGGAAAGGACTTGATTATTTCTCAGGTATTAAAAATAGTAGTTTTCTATGATATGCATTGTATATGTGTGTGCGTATATATATATATATATATATATATATATATATTTTCTTAGAGTGAAAATGGAAGGAATATAGAGGGCAAGTCCCACTGTTTTTCAAATAACGTAAACTATTGACATGTGCAGAGATGGATAGCAAAGTGCTTCTTTCCTTAATACGGTTTGAAGCTCTACTCTTCTGTGGATGACTATATATCTGTGAGATGTATGTGTGTGTGTGTGTGTATTCTTGTTAAAAAACCAAATTCAACTGAGTAAAATTTAAAGATTTTACTGGCTTTATTGAATAATTCATGAATTGGGCACGCATCCAATCTAGGAGTTAAAGGAGTTCTGAGGAACCTAGAATTTTTAGACAGAAGGGAGCAGGAACAAGGACATTGTACTAGGCAAAAAACCAGACTGGTTATTCTGGTGACTTTCCTTTAGGGGATGGCAAAGATGTACAGGAAGATTACCCAACTAATGCTGATCAGGTGATTCCATTCAATAAACTGGGTTAAGATTCCATTTCTGAGAGAGCTGAAACTAAAGTTGTCTCCATTTGGTGATGTGGGCTTAGCATAAGTGACTGCATTTTGGAACTGTTGTCTTATTTTTAACACTGTATTTACTTATTAGATGAATTAAGGAAGAATAACTCACCACATACTAGTAGGGATATCTCAGAAAAGGCCATATTTGACTGACTAACTCACACCTTTGGGGAATATATTTCCATGGGTGACTGAATTGCACACTATTCTTGAGGAGGAGATGAATCTTAGAGCTAGAGAGGGGATGAGGTTTCCCTAAAATGGGGAGTATTCTGTGACATAATACTTCATAGGGACCTTCTCAATTCATTATTATGCAGTTACCAGTGGAAATCAATAAGTAACTGGGGAGTTGAGGTCGTTGAAAGAATTTACTGCCTTTCTGATCTATATATTTTACTGTTGTCCCTTCTTTTACGTTTGGTCCTACTCTAAATGGCACATACAATGTACTATCAACTGTCACTACTAACACCTCCATGGTCTATAGTGGAGTTCCCTTCAGTTCGTTATCCTCTGCCAGCCTCACGTCCTGACATTGTTCCCAGCCTGAGATACTCAGCTGCAGGGCCCAGGAGATGTTTTTATCCTCTATTGTCACTGCCAGAATAAAGGAGCTGCATTTTTGATGTGCTGAATTTAACATTTCTTTTGGACACTCAGGTAGAGATATTAAGTAGACTATTTTGTCTGAAGTCCAGAGGACAGGTCTGGGCTACTAAGTTTGGTTGTTGCTAGTATACGCATGGTACTTAAAACTAAGAGACTGAATAGGGTAGTCAGGGGAGTCAAGGCCCTGGAGTGATTTGGGAAGGAAGAAGAAGAGTAGGAACCAGCCAAGGAAATAAAAAAGAATGATCTAGTGAGGAAGGAAGAACAGTTGGAGACTCTGGTATCCCTGAAAGCATTGAAGTCAGTGTCAAAGATGGTGGTGAGTTACGGCCATAAAATGTTAGTGATGCGTGCAGATGGGTCACTGGAGGTCATTTTTGACTGTGATAAGAGCATATTTGGTCAAAGGAGGTGGACACAATTTTCTTTGGATTGGATTTAACAGAAAATGAGGGGAAAAAGAGTTGAAGACTGTAGGAATAGACAAGGAGAGCAAAGAAATAGGGAAGAAGCTGATGAGAGAAGTGGAGTCAAGAGAAGATAATATTCAGATGAGATTGGGCTTTGCATTTAAAAGGGAAGGAAACATTTTCAGCCAGTTTATGTCTCCTGGTGTCCCGCAGTGTCTTCTCATCATGGTGATGAATTTCCTGGGACCTTCTTAATCCAACTATGCAGTTTCTCTTTCCTTCTCCTAGAGCCGGAAGCACACCTGGAAGATTTGGAGGTCAACAAGGTTTAATAGGAAATTCTTCACATAAGATCTCGACGATGATAAACCCATCCTTCCATGCCAACTCTGCTGTTTATCTGACATCCTTTCTATTACCCATATCCTTCCTTTTAATAAAAAGAGTAGGACAGAGAGGGTAAACCTCCAAAGCATCACTGATTCCCATTATGCTCTATCCCCGAAGTGCCTATTCTGTTTTCAGGGGTTTTGAAGTAGAATCCAAAAGTTTGGAACCTGATTCCCTCATTCAGTCAATGCAATTTCCCACTAAAGTCATAATCTATCATTGCACTATCACCCTAAAGTCATAACCCATTGTTCTTCCAGTGCTTGGTGAAAGAAAGAATTAAGATTAAAAAAGGCCTCAACTTTGTGGCATAATTACAAACAAAGTCAGGAAAGTATTGGTTGGAACCTAAATAATATATGAGTTTCTTTTTTAGGTGTCAATAGACTTTTATCTGCTATAGTAAATCACATTTCTTCTGAAAAAGAAAATGCAAAATAGTAACATATTCCTGGTTCTTATCTTGGACAGTGACTTAAATTGTATAGAAGCAGCTCTCTCGCTCTCTCTCTCTCTCTCTCTCTCTCCCTGTATCCCCAATCCACAACATCATTGTAACCTCACAATGATAATCAGGGAGTCTTGCCTCTGCTTGCTCCTCTTCCAAGGAGCAAACTGTGATGTCAGCATGTCACTACCATACTAGCTATGTATCTCTAGAGGTTGCCAGGGCAAATCTGGAACCAGAGCCTCCCTAATGAGCCTTAGCTATTGACAGAGTAAGCATTCTTAGACATTTCCTGTTAGATCTGGTGCTGGCTGTGGCCATGAAAGCAGTTGCTTTCATTTCTGGCAGTAAACTGGCATTGGGTAGGAACAGGGGTGAAGTCTTGTCCAGTCATGAAGTGTCACTGGATCTGACAGAGGAATTTCTAGGGCTGGAATTGTAGCAGGTGCAATGGGACACTAAGGAGATATGTGAAGTTAAAATCTAGTTCCTGGCAGTTTACATGGGTTCTTGAGGATTTCACCGATTACAGTTATTTCTAATGATATTTGGTGTTTGCTAGTAAGTGATGATGAAGAAATTAGCCTCCACAATGGCCAGGTCACATGTAATATAACCTATTAGAGGAAGAAAACTGATAGAGCCCTGATATTTTATTGGAGAAGTAGAACTCTTTCAACAAGAGCCTTACAAGTAGAAGTTTGCTGACATTGACTATATCATTCTCCTTAAATGTTACGAATTTTCTCTTCCTCCAATTATCACAAAATCTTCCCTCCCACTTTCCTTGAGTGTCATAATTTTTTAACCAAGAAGGTCATAGATTATAACTATATATAAGAGAAGGCTGGTAAGTTTGCTGTGTTAAAGCATCTAGAATGGTAGCTTTAGGAAACAACCTGGTCATAGTTTTGATGCTGTGTTGTGGTCTTATTTCCCAAAATATATAAACATATAAACAGCATCTCATTTTAGGGAGTGGAAATTAATTGGAGTCAGAAAAGAAGTAAAAAGCAACCCACATAGTCTGCCTTTGTCAAGGAGACTGACATTTTTGAAATTGTTCTTAGGGGAGTAAGAAGATTTTAATAGAATATAACAGCTCTTTGGAGAGAAGAACACATTTCCTATATGATGAAGGTGGTTATGCATTATATCTGTTGAAGTTTTTTCTTGAATCCAGGTTACAGATCTGCTAAGGAGGCCCCGGAAAAAGACCACCGTGTGGTAGAGACAAGAAGGGAGGATTGGTTCACATTTTCCCAAGAGGTAGACAAGACAACAGAGTTTTAGCATCCACCAGGTATCTGTCAGATGGTGACAATTTCCAGCAACAACATAACAGGGACGTATCAGTGACAGATTGAATTGGTTATCTAGAGATGAAAGGCTCCCCAGACCCTCATTTCCTCTTGGATTCAGCTTTTTGATTGCTTGCTTTGTCCTTTGTATTTCTTTTGTTCACTATCTCGTTGGTTCTTTCTCTTCTTTTTCAGAACCTTAAGCTTATCTTTTAAACTGATTTATTTTGGGTTTTATGGCTTAGGGAGCAGCTGAAACTAACAGGAAAAATATAAAGAACAAACCTGGGTATTTTCTTATTGTCAAAGAACAGATGCTGTGGCAGGTGCTGCTGGTAAGATATTATAATCAAACAGGCACGAAAATGTAGAATTTCATTTCTGCATCTTAAGACAATGCTCTCAACTTGCTGATTAATTCATGTGATTAAGAGCAAATTAATATTTCAGAAATTTGCCCACAGTCTATAAGATAGTGATATGTGCCAAAATCCTTTATGTACTCTCATAGGGCAGATTCATCTGGAAGGAATGATGTTCACCTCTTAATTGAGTCCTTCTTACATTACATTTCATTCCATAGTGAAACAGGAGTTGCTCTCTGCTCCCAAAGAAGAGGGGATATGTAATCATTTAAACCAATCTCAGTAGCCAAAAGAGTGTCTCGTTTTGATAAATTCCTGTGTTTTGATTATCGGCAGAATATTCAGGTTTTTTGCTTGTACATTTGTCTTCAGTCTGGTGTAACACTGCTCTCCCTAAGTTGCTCATATCTCACATATTCTTTTTGGCTTACTTTATGTTTTTATTCTTGGGGTCAAAAATATACCTGTCAGTTCCTTTTAATGGCTCTTTTGGCTGTTCTTCAGATACTCAGTTGTCCGTTTTTTAGTGAACTGTTGATAATGGGATTTAATCCAGGTCTTTTGCCCAAAGAAGTTGCTGAGTACCAGGTCACAGTTGTTCAGGCTATTTAAATCTCTGATCTATAGTATGGGCTGGGCAGGCATCTGGTTCATGATTTGGGGCTACCACTGAATCTTCTTGATCTTAGAAAAAAAGACTGGGTATCTTGTTTTTAGCAAGACTGTTCCCAGAAAAGTCTGTCTTATTCCCCTCCCCTCCCCTACAATCTCCTCCCCTCTCCTTTCCTTTGCTTTCTTTTCCCTTTTTTCTCTTTCTTCTTTCTTCCTTCCTTTTCTTTCCTTCCTTCCTCTTCCCTCTCTCTTCCCCCCACCTCTTTCTCTTTAAAAAGTTTCTTGACTTAGCAGCTGATAAAATTTCTAGTATGTCTGCATCAGTTTATTGAGACTGCTAATTAGAACATTTTGTTGTTAATATGTACTCACCTTCCATCATACCCAGATTTATGCGTTTAAAATACTTGAAGACTTGGCGGTAGTGATACTTTAAAGATTAATTATCCTTACGAACAGTCCCAAATGATGTCCATGATTTCTCTGGGTCATCAGAATTCAAATAAAGCTGGGGTCTATTAGTAATTTTCTTTCTTCCAACCTATCTTTGGGCTCATGGAAATGCTCTGGGAAATGTGTCCTCACAAGTGGAATTGGAGCTTTTCTTGGGGAGCATTGAAATATCTTTAGAAGTCAGGCAATAGATTCACTTTCATTGGTCCCTTTATCTGACTAGAGGAGAGCTGAGAGAAAAATTGATTCCAGCAGCAACTATTGTGCCGTGCCATAGTTTTAGTTTCTGTGTCTTTGTCATCTATTTTAAAATCAGGAAGTGTGATGACTCCAGCTTTGTTTTTCTTTCTTAAGATTGCTTTGGCTGCTCGGGGTCTTTTATGATTCCACATGAATTTCAGAATTTTCTCTATTTTGGGGGCGCCTGGATGGCTCAGCTGGTTAACTGCCTTTGACCCAGGTTGTGATCTCGGGATCATTGGATTAAGACCAGCTTCTGGAATCCTTGCTTAGTGGGAAGCCTGCTTCTTCCTTTGCCCCTCTCCCTGCTTGTACTCTCTCTCCCTCTCTCTCTTGTCTCTCTCAAATAAATGAATAGAATAAAAAAAAAAAGAATTTTCTCTGTTCCCATGCAAAATTCCATTGGGATTTCGATAGGGATTGCACTGAGTTTGTAGGTCACTTTGAGCAGTGTGGGCATTTTTAACAATGTTAAGTCTTTTAGTACATAAACACGGGATACTTTTCCATTTTTGTGTGTGTTCTTAGTATTGCAATTTTCAGTGTACACCTTTCACCTCCTTAGTTAAGTGTTTATTTGTAGGTATTTTATTCTTTTTGATGCTATTGTAAGTGGAACTGTTTTTTATTTCCTCTTTAGATAGTTTATTGTTAGTGTATAAAAAATCACTGATTTTTAAATGTTGATTTGTCCTGCAGCTTAACCACATTTATTAGTTCTAACATTTTTACTGTGGCATTTTTAGTGTCTTCTACATATAAGATCATATCACTTGCAAATAGAGACAGTTTTACTTCTTCTTTTCTTATTTGGATGCCTTTTATTTCTTTTTTCCCCCTAATTGTTCTGGCTAGGGCTTCAGTACTATGTTGAATAAAAATGGCAAGAGTGAGCATCCTTGCTTTGTTTTTGATCTTAGAGAAAAAATTTTTAGTTTTTACCATTGAGTATGATGTTAGCTGTGGACTTTCCACATTTGACCTTTGTGTATAAAAATTCCTTCTCTACCTAGCTTGTTAAGGGTTTTTATCATGAAAGAGTGTTCAATAGAGAGCCCAGAAATAAGCCCATGTGTTTATGGCCAGCTGATTTTTGACGAGGGTGTTAAGCATACACAACAGGGAGAAGATAGTCTCTTCAACAAATGGTGTTGGGAAAACTGGATATCCACATACAAAAACAAATTGGGCCCTTACCTACCACCATACACAAAAATCAACTCAAAATGGATTAAAGATTTAAGCATAAGACCTGAAACTGTAAAACTCTTAGAAGAAAAAATAATGGAAAAGCTTCCAGACATTGGTCTTGGCAGTGATTTCTTGGATATGACACCAAGAGCACAGGCAGCAAAAACACAAATAGACAAGCAGGATGACATCAACTAAAAACCATCGACAGATGGAAGAAAACAACCCATGGATTGGGAGAAAATATTTGCAAACCGTAGATCTGTACTTGATCTTAGCCAAAAGGCTGAGAAGCGATTGCAAACTATAGATCTGATAAGGGGTTAATATCCAACATACATAAGAAATTCCTACCTTAGTAGCAAAAATTCAAAAAACCCAATTAAAAAATGAGCAAAAGCCTAGAATAGACATTTTTCTAAGGAAGACTTGTAAATGGCCAACAGATACATATGAAAGATGTTCAACATCACTTATCATTAGGGGAGAATGCAAATTAAAACCACCATGAGATAAGGCATCAGATCTGTCAGGATGGCTACTATCGGAGAAAAACAAAAAACAACTGTTGATGAGTCTGTGAAGAAATTGTAACACTTAATATGCTGTTGATGGGAATATAAAATGGTATGGCCACTGTAGAAAATGGTATGGGGGCTTCTCAAAAAAGTAAAAATGGAACTACCATATAATCCATCAATCATATTGGGTAGATATCCAAAGTAACTGAATTAAGAGTCTTCAAGAGATATCTGCAACCCCATAGTCACTGCAGTATTATTCACTATTGTTAAGATATGGAAGAGAAATGAAACATAATGGGATGGGGAAGGAGACAAACCGTAAGAGACTCCTAAACTCACAAACTAAGGGTTGCTGGGAGGTGGGGGGGATAGGGATGGGGACATTGGGGAGGGTATGTGCTATGGCAAATGCTGTGAAATGTGTAAGCCTGATGATTCACAGACATTTACCCTGGGGCAAATAATACATTGTATGTTAATAAAAAATAAAAAAAAAAAAGATATGGAAACCTAAATGTCTATTGACAGATGAAGGGATGAACAACGTGTGGTATGGCCATACAATGGAATATTATTTGTCAATAAAAAAGAATGAAATCCTGCTATTTGTGATAACGTGGATGGACATTATGGGTATTATGTTAAGTGAAAGGAGCTAGTCATGGAAGAATAAATAGTGCGTGATTCCAATTACATGAGGTATCTAAAATTGTCAAATTCATAGAAACAGAGAGTAGTAGAATGGTAGTTTCCAGGGCCTAGGGGCCAGGGGAAATGGAGAGTTGCTCTTCAATGGGTGTAAGTTTCATTCATGCAAGATGAATAAGTTTTAGAGGTCTGTGTATGGTATTATGCCTAAAGTTAGCAATACTGTATTGTGCACTGAAAAATTTGTTCAGGCATAGCTCATGTTAAGTGTTCTTATGACAATACAAGAGAAAAGAAGAAGGAGTCATATAGTGAAGAGGAACACAAGGCTTGTTGTCAAGGCAACCTTACTTCAAAGCCCAGCTTACCACTTACTAAGAATGTGACTTTGTCTTTCTGAGCCCAAGTTCCCTTTTCTGTAGGATAAGGATCTAGCAGAGTTATTGTCAAGGAGCGGGTGCAATAATAAGCATACCCCTGGCAGTCTTCGCTGGGAGTTTTCTACCTCTCTTCTTCCCCCTCTGAGAATCAGTTTCCTCATTTGTAAAATGGAGAAAATTACAACTACTTCCCAAGGTTATTGTGAGAAGCAGAGAATTTGGACTTGTCCATGGTGATGGGTCGTTACTCAAGAAATAAGCATTCCACCCAAGACTGTGTCTAACCCACCCTCCCCAGCTCCCCTTTACAGACAAATTGAGGCCAAGTGAGAGGTGGTGCCAGGGGGAGGCCTGGACGCAGACACAGACACACTGGCCAGTGCTCCTTTCACTGTGTTATTACTGACTGCTTAAACATTCTAGATAACAAATTTTTAAACCATGTGATGAACAGACTGGATGTAGTTAGTACTAGACTTATATGATATCAAGAAATATTTGGAAATAGCTTACTGGACTTCCAGATTTGCCAGAAGAAAAATCAATGTGCTGTGAATATAAAACTCAATTTTAATTTAAAGGAATGGTTTAAGTGTAGTTTTAAAAACTGCTTCAAACCATTTCCTTTGGCTATCTTTTTTTTCCTCTCTTTTTTATTTTTTTTGAGTACCATTGGTGTTGGCTAATATAATATAAAAGAATCTCAGTGGATTCTTTACTAGGTGTCTCTTTACCCTGAAAAGCCAAATAATACCCTCATTCTGCATGACACTGATCCCAAAGTCAGATAAAAAGGGTTTCATTGCAAGGCTAAGAAAGAGCTAATTTTCTAAAATTGGAACATTATCTGTCATGTGTTACTACTCTGTAATTATGACTATTATTCTCATTGGGAAAAAAGATATTTCAGGAGGGGAAAAGATTTTTATAAGAGGCTTTTAATATAAATGGGCAATTATATTAAAATACTGACTTTCATACTCAGACATTATGTTGTAGATACATTATATTATATTTGATGTAAATTTAGTAAATGATATGCATGTGAAAACCTAAAATATAGGAGTACTACTCCCTTAAATGAAAAGCATGAATAGTCTGGCAAAATAGATTTTTGAGAAATGGATTCATGACTTCTGTGCTTACAGAGATTTTATTGTTAATAATGCATTGTGTTTTTCTTTTCTGGTGAAGAATGAATCATTTTCATTTGGCGATGATTCTGAATTTTGCAAGAATGATTGTGCTTTTTAAATCGTGTGTGGGGCTGAACAAAGGGCAGTGGTAAAAATAAAATTATAACGATGATTCATCTTTTTCTGGAATAAAAAGACAATAGTATAAATTATGAAGATGCTATTGGTTTTGCTTTAAGTGATATTTATAAGGAGAGTTCATAAGTGGGTAGAAAAGTTTGGACGTGGAAGGAGATAATAATTGTTAATCTTTCTGAGTTTAAGAAGTTTGCATTGAATAGGTACAGAATCTTCCCAGCATAATTCACCTCAAATGTTATTGCTAGCATGAGAATATCCAGGACTTGTTGGCCAGAAGTTTATACAGTTTTGGAGCCTTTTTAAGAAAAATAATAGAAGATTAAAGCCTACAGAATGAGAACCAAAGACGATATTTATTTGGAACGAGGAGGCAAATTAAAACATTATAAATTTAACAAATGACAAATACTACAAATACATCCAGAAAAACATATTTTAAATTATATCTGACACGTCTTCACAATACCTTTTTTCTTTACGTTTATAACAGATTAAATTTTGATTGCTTTTTCATGTGAAATGATTTTTGTATTATTTTCAACGGGGAGAATATGAACATAACTCAGTATTTTACTAAGCATGGGTTATTTAGATTTGTTTGATGGTTTGATGGTTAGGATGCTTAAGTATGACAACGACAACACGCAAATATACTACTGTATAGTTCTGTTACCAAACGTGCCCTACAAACACAGGACTTTTGATAAATTCCTTTTCACATAAATCCTAGAAAAAATGTGGTTAATCTATAATTATGTATTCTGCATTACTGAGACTTCCCTAAGATGCGAGAACTTCTGTTTTAATGAGGATGTTAAATAAATGCTCTACTTAGAATTTTGCTCATTTGATGGTTGGAAGAATTTTTTATAGACTAGCTTTTGGTTCTATACAATTAAAAAAATTTTTTTTTCTATTTTCCACATACTTCTAGTACTGGGTGCTGTATGGGACAAGTTTATCTCAATATGACCTCTGTATCGGTCCCTCCTAGTATGGCTCAGTGGGCAAAACGAATATTTCTGGAAGCTATTCTTACAATGGGATAGCTCAGAATGATTTACCTATATATATATATATATATATATATATATTAAAAAAGACGACTGTGGGAAACATAGATATATTCCACTATCCCAAATTAAATGTATCTGAACTCAACTTCCTCTTGGCTGGATCCTCAAAATACTGATAGCCACTCCAATGCCACCTGACATGAGAGAAGTATGATGGAGCAGTCAGAATGGAAAGATCCTAAACAACTGTGGTTAAAAAAAAAAATCTCACTTTTGCAAATGTTACAAAAACATATTGCTAGTATCTCTCTCAGGGCCACAGAGGAGGTCTATGCATGTAAGTGGCTCTAAAGCCCAAGCTGTATTTACTTTACAGATCTGCCTGGGCTCCCAGGGGTGGTGGTCATACACCAAGGGATGCATATATGCTTAATGGATAGACATGAGGAAACGTCACGGGGAAATTTCTTATTCTGAGCTGTCGCCTTCACCAAAGACTTGCACTGGACCATTAGCAATTCATTTCTTTCTCTTCATCCTTGGCCTTTCCCTTGGCAGAGTCCTCCTTTGAAAATGCTACATCTCTTAGGAGGAGTGGCATGGACTCCTTGTGACCTTCTTCACCGGAGCGCTTTCCTCATTTTCTTTTCCATCTAAGTAGATAGGGATTTATGGGCAGTTTGAGTGTTGGGCCAGGAGAAGGGCCCACACGGGAGCACAGTGGTGGAGAGGGCAAGGTAGATGAGGTTTTGTCCCGGTTGCTGCAGCAGCACCGCACCAGCTCTCAGGCTTTCTGAGCCTTTGTTGTTACGCACGTGTGAGCATAATTGTGTCAAATGTGTTTACACACGTGTGAGCATAATGGTGTCATATGTGTCGGTGTGCATTTTTTCCTTTGTGCATTTTTGTATGTAGCTGTTTCACTTTTTCAGTGGATGTTACATTCATAAAAAATAGGAACAATGTCAGCTGCACCTTTATTATTCTCTGAGGAGGGATCACCGGCTCATGAGCAGGGCTGCTGCTAGACAGGAAATGCCACAGGGCGCTGGCTCTACGTTTGCTGTTCTCAATTCACGCAGGTATTAGCTTTTGTTCTCTGGACCCATCTCTCTTTCATGGTCCCTACTATCCTCATATTCTTTTTAAAACAATGTATATATTTCTTTTTCTTTCTTTCTTTCTTTCTTTCTTTCTTTCTTTCTTTCTTTCTTTCTTTCTTTCTTTTTTTTTGTTATGTTAGTCACCATACAGTAAGCAATGTATATATTTCTAAACAGGAATCTTTTAAGCTAAAGATTTAACAGAAACCCAATTGATAAAATAGATTCAACCTCATCAAAGCAAGGGCAGGGACCTAAAGGCCTGGTCACTCGGTCTCCTTCTTCCCTTCTGGCAGGTCCCTGGGTGGACTTCCAGAAGTCCTTAGAGCTCCCATTGAACAAAATTTTAAAATCTTGGTGTAGAAAAATGATTCTTAGACAGCAGATCAGAAAATCTGAATTTTTATTGTGATTTATATTTCTGCTGCTAGGGTGATAATAGGCAAATCATTAATTGCTATAATCCTCAGTTTTTGCATTTGTAAAAGTGGATAATAATATATTGCTTACTCAGCTTATATTAAAGTGAGGTTAATGAGAGCCAAATGGTCCATGTATGTGAAAGTTCTTCAAAGTGCTCTACACTTATGATCGATTATAGTGTTGTTCCCTTAGCCCGTCTAATAAAATCATCATTTAGAGTATTAAAATCACAAAATCATGACCAATCATATCTGAGTTATCTCTGCTACTCTGTGTCCTTGATAGTATTCCAGGTCCCAGGTCAGTGGCCACCCACTCCCTGTTCATATTGGCAAGAACACCATGAAAATGAGTTTGGCATTTCCCAGCATGTGGCGGGACAAAAAGCCCACATATAGTGACATGAAGGACAACGACTAAGCACAACAAGAAAGAAATGAAAAGACCCAATGGACTATAAGCTTTTCTGGTATTGGCAAATTTCTGCTGTGACTAACGAAGCACGGATGACACTGTTTACATAGTATGGCATACACAAACAATGTATTTGGAAGTGACAGCCTCATTTTCAGTTTGCGCCCAAGTGAGTCTTATTCACAAGACTCATAAAATCCACATTATAAAATGGCAGGATATAAGAAGACCTAAAAGAAAGCAAAAGAAAAAAGAACAGGCATGGAAAAGTGAATACAAAGTATTTGTGGACTAATTAGCTTGAAGAAAAAACCCTGACGAGTGATTTAATAGTTGGTTCGTAGGACACAAAGATTTATCATACGGAGTACAGTGTATGGCTGGCCCTTCACAAAGAATTCACACGTCTGTTGGAGCTCACAGATCCTGGCCTTCAGGGAGAGTCATAGAAAATGGAAGAAGGAAGGCATCCTATGAGAAACATTGACCCCTCTGCCATCAAATCCCTTTGGTACCTAAATCATTTCAAAGAGATGAAATAACACTCATCCTTAGAGACATATATTTGATCCCAGATGGGATTTAGGATGGAATGACACGGAGGAACTGGATTGGAAGCATGATCTTGGAGAAAGGCTGATGATTAACACTAGCAAATCAGAGCCAGGAGGTGTCGAGAGGCAAGTGCTTAGCAGCTCTTCAGAAATTGTAGAACCCGTTTCAGTTACTTGAAGAGATTGGCCTCCACACAACGTAGATAAGGAAGAAAAACCCCATAATAAGCAACTTTCCCTAATTGACATGTGGGATGGCCCTGGAAGTCAGAGAGGCTCAACATACATTGAGATAAGCTTGGTTTGTGGTCAGACTAAAGGGCTTGCCTTCGGTCATTTCAGGTTCTTAGGAATGATTTCCAGACACAGAAGTACTCAAAGGGAGAAAAGATACGCAAAGCACAAAGTGTCCTTTCTGGGTTTTTAGACTTTGCACATTGTTAACGTAAAGGATTTAGCACATATTGTAGAGTCGGTACACATGGGATGAATCTGTGTTCAGACTTCTTCAGGTCAGTGTCCCATACACTGTTCACCCAAATCCCATATTCCAAGAAACGGGTTGGAACTAGGTCTGCTGCGAAGCCAGATCCATCCATTGCTGGTCTCTTAGACCATAGACGGATTGCCTGGGTATGATACTGTTCTCTGTCTTCATAAGTACTGGACACAGGTCTGATACCTTCTAGATCACCAAACTTATTTGAGGAGAACAAACATGATCTGAAGAGTCAAAGAGGTGAGAAATGAGATTCAGCAAGTGTCATATTTTGCTGTATTTTCCATTCATTTTTCTTTGGGGAAGAAAGTTTTTAGTTGTCACATGGCCTAGTTAAAAAAATTTATAGAACCCTCCAATACATAACACTGGAGAACATTTTTTCTGTCTACTTCCAACTATCAGACAAAAGTTTAAGCAGCTAGTATCCTTTTTATAGTGAATTGTTAGAGGTACTTTAAAAACCACCAGGAGTTATGGTCACTGTGTCTTTACTACCTTCTTCCTTACTGTAGCTGGTGATAAAGCATCGCCAAGAGTGATCTAATGTGTACTTGTATTTCAAGTCCATGTCTGTACTGTATTAATGTAGGTAACATTGTGCTTTACAGAGTGGAGTCAGCATACATCATAGGTTAGTCCCAGAGACTGTTCGGTTTTCTGGAGTTTGGTTCTGCTCTATATCACAATTTCAATGTATAAAGTTTAGATTTCCGTGATAGCATCAGTCAGAACTAAAGGAGTCTGTTACTTACAAGGCCATGAAGAACAATCACGTCAAGACACATGGGGCCTTGACCAGTATAATCAACCTAACTAATGGAAATGTGTCGAATGTTCTTTGTATGCAGTACATCATAGTCCCTTTTGATATTTCTTTTTTCCCCCCCTCAAATTAGTATTAATTGTTCATGCACCACACCCAGGGCTCCATGCAGGATAATCCCAGCACAGAACTAGACTCAGGGGCATATAATTAGGACGCACTCCAACCCATCAAACACTAGGTGGCATCTGTTTCTGTGCGCATCTGATGAGTAGATGGATAGTGTTTCAGTTGGACTTGTGCATTGAGAGGGGAGTAGACAATAATTTGCCATCTATGTTCTTTGTTCTTTTATATATTTGTGTGAGCTAAGCTGGTACCTATAACTCATAAACCAATATCAGTATTGCAAGGGAGATGTAGCAGATTTAATTGATAGAAATATTCCTTGTAAGAACAGCAAGAGCTGGGGGGATATTACAACATTTCCACCTTGGGCTTCAGTTATCTAGAGAGTTTTAAAAATTCATGGCCTCATGAAGATAACCAGAAGTATTGCTTGAGAATGAATAAAACTATTTAATGGGATGAAAATTATATGTCATTATCCTTATATAAACTTTGAATTATAACAACTGGAGGTGTGATATTAATCTCTAATGCCCCATTAGTCAAATTTGGTAACACTATGTAATCAAGTAAAATTAAAGGAATAATATCTGTTATGAACCAGTGTGTGTTTCTTAAGTTTTTAGTTTCTAGGGATTCTACTAAAAGGGATTAATGCTCCTCTCTTCCATGGCTAAGCTGTCAGTGTCCTAGTCTTGAACCAGGAGCCTGCGCTCTCCTGTGATGTCTCTAGTAAAATCCTTGTTGCTTGTAACTCTTTCTGCAAAATCCTTTCCTCTTGCCTGCAGCTCTGCAGCTCTGCAGCTCTCTGTATTTTTCCTCTGAGCACACTGTGTAGCAGAATGGTTGCCTCTTCTATGTGGCCTCTTTGTGGCAGGGGGAGAGGCAATTTAAATTTTGCCTCTTTTGGTAGAACTTCTGTAACTTTCCAGAGACAAGCCAGAAACTGGCCTTCTATTTTACAGAAATGTAGCTGTCAAGTTCTGCTATCAAGGAGAATGAGCTTACAGACAGATCCTGTATAGTTGGGTGCAGGGGCTATTAGAAAAAATGGGCTCACTATTGACTCTAATGTTCTCTTAGCCTTGCTTTGTTCCTATATTTTCATTGTGATCTTAATAACCATCATGTCATGATATTACTTGAGAGGAGGAAAAGAGTACTTTTCAAAACAGTGATCAAAGTGAATGTCAGAATCTCTTGCTAATGACCCAGTCATCTTTCTGCAATCAGAAACAGCTCAGGTATTTTATTCTTTAATAGTTTCATTCTACATGAGCACAACCACAAGAGTCTCCATTTGTACCTCCCGGCTGGGAACTAAAGGGGATTGTTTAGATTGCTGGTGTTGCTCCTGGTAGATGGGTTGGGAGGGCTGGCGACATGCTGATATTGGCAGAGGGTGCAGTTTGATTCATTTAATATGTGTGATGGTTCGTACTCTGTATTGAGAATGGTGTGTTTTAAAACCGAGACAGGGAGCTAAATAAACTCACAAATACAGTTATAAAATATTGGGCCAGGAAATTTTAACGTGGTAATAATGTGAATTTCCATTAGTAGGTATCCTGTATAGCTTTAGAGAGTAAGTCTTTTATTAGAATGCTGCAAATTTTACAGAAAATTTTGAGAATAGATGAATAGCATCTATTTAAAGAAAATCTGAAAATCCTTTACAAAAGCACTGATTGCCAAATGCATTTATAATGCTCTGTAAGGGAAAGGAAAAGGATGGAGAAAACCTTCTATAAAGCAGAGAAGGGCCAACAAAGGCTTGCTAACATTCTCATTGCCATTATCAATCTTTTTTTCTAGGGCTAACGCCTGTATACAGGACATATACATTCATCTACCCATGACATCTGTGCAGAACGTGGCACAGCATATCTCTAAGTCTGTAATTGCTTGCCACTCTGTGCTGGGGAAAATGAACTCCTGATATTTGGGAAGAAGCAGACTTGGCTTTTTTGGCAAAGTGATGGTATGCTTGCGATTTATTGTTCTTAGCTACTTCGGAGACAAAGGAATGAGAAAATGATATTTCTATTAGTATTAGCTACTTATAGAATCAGAGATATTATTTTTGAAAAAAACATATTTCGTTCATAAACACGCTTTGTAAGGAAAGTTCCAACTGCAAGTTTGCAAACATTCAGTATAGCTTTTTAACATTTAACTTGCTAGAAGATGCAGAATCACTGGAGTTCTCAAGTTTTTTATTGTATATGAGGGAAAAGATGAGCAGACTTCAGTATCAGCTTTTCAGTGGGAAAAAGTCAATCTATGCGGGGATAATAAAAATGTGAATCAGTGAAAGCCTTTGAGGTTCTTGAAAACAAACAAAAAAACCATGAACCCATGCTCTTACTGGTTTTTCTGATACATATCTTTCTTTGTCCTTGAAAGCCATGCATACTCCCTCTGCAGTTAGTACATCTAGTTCGCACCGTTTTTTATGGCCCACATCTGCCGTCACTGAGGAAATACTGGTTTCTCTACTTTGTGACCCTGGTGGGAACCCAAGAGCTATACTGAGAATTAAATGCTGGTGGCCTCAGAGGAAATGCTTCTCTTGGTTCTGCTTTTGAAAATTGCACTAGATCAGTTGGATGATGCTACATTGCCAATACATTTTCCGGACTTTGCATGGTATGTCTTTAGTCACAAAGACAAATGCCTCCACTGAAAATGAAAGAAGAATTGGCACAAGCAGAATATTAGCCAGAGTGCATTATTAGTTGCCTTCAGAGTCTCCAGGGAGGAAATGTATTCAATAAGTATTTAACAAACATTTATTTATTGAACACCTACTTCATTCCAGGCGCTGCACACACAGTGATAAATAAGACAGAAAAGGCCATGGCTTGACTGGGTCTTACACTCTAATGGGGCAGATAGACAGTAAGTAAGTAAACAAATATAAAAGTTAAATAATTTAAAATTGTACTAACAGCATTTTGTTCCAGTTATCTATTAGTGTTGTCGGGGAGGAAAAAATAATTTTCCCTCTAATCCTTCTTTTTTTTTTTTCCCCTCTAACCCTTCTGAGTTCTTGGCTGAGACTGCCTGTAATAAAAGAAAGATTAATGAGGAAAACAAATAGGAGTTTATTAACGTGTATCTTATGTATACTTGGGGAATACCTAGGGAAACTGAGTAAACTACCAAGTTAAAAAACAACTTAAGCTAAATACAAAAGAAACGTGTTGTGGGGAAAGGAGGCCAGTTATGAGGGCTTACCAGGAAAAGCAGAGTAAACAAGGGTGACGTTAGTTATGGAGATTTAAATGAGTACTCTCTTTATTGATAAAATTCTCTTGTGATTTACAGTTATCATTTTCTGGTACGGACAGAGAGACACTTACAAATGGGGATCTGCTTTATAAATATAACTTTCCCTTATAAAAGGGTTACTTCTATTTTCAGAACTTCTCTAGTGTCTATTTCTCAAAAATAATCAACTCAGAATAATCTTTATGCCAGAGGCATATTCTGGGGTACGTATTCTGCTATTTTTTGCTGTATAATGAATTATCCCAAAACTCAGTGCCTTAAAACAACTGTTCTGCTGTGTTTTTGATTTTGTGGGTCAGGAATGTGGGGTGGGTTTTGCAGGTCTGCAGCCTCTGATCCATGCAACGTTGGCTGGGAGACTAGGGCACCTGGTGTTGCAGAGTGTCTACATCCAAGTTGATGTTTGCTCTCATATGTCCAGTGTCTCAGTAGTCTTGATCTTTTTTTCTTGCCACATGAGGTCTAATTCTCCAAGGCCTCTCCAAGTGTCTTGAATTTCTCACAAAATGATTGTCTCAGGATAGCCACATTTTTTACATGCTGTCTGACTTGGAAAAATCACAAAAGAAAAGTTGTCAAGGTAGTTAAAGGCAATCCCGGCAGTGGTACAATGTAATTTTGGTGTATTCTTTTGGACAAACTCATCTCAGAGCTCACCTAAATTCAAGAGTTTTGAGAAATAGACTTTAATAATTCTTCTTCTTCTTCCTTTTCTTCTTCCTTTTCTTCTTCTTCTAAAAGATTTTATTTATTAGAGAGAGAGAGAGAGAGGGAGTATGAACAGGGGGAGGGGGAGGAATAGGCAGACTCCCTGCTGAGAGGGGAGCCTGATTTGGGGATCAATCCCAGGATCTGGAGATCATGAACTGAGCCGAAGGCAGATGCTTCACTGACTGAGCCACCCAGGTGCTCTTAGATGCCACTTCTCCCTCTCCTTCTCCTCCTTCTCCTTCTACTTCTTCTTCCTCTTCCTCCTCTTCTTCCTCTTCCTCTTCTTCTTCCTCTCTTCCTCCTCTTCCTCCTCCTTCTTCTTCTCCTCCTCCCCCACCCCTTTTTTTAAGATTTTATTTATTTAACAGAGAGAGAGTGAAAGAGCACAAGCAGGGGGAGCAACAGAGGGAGAGGGAGAAGGAGGCTCCCCACTGAGCAGGGAGCCCGAAGTGGCTCGATCCCAGGACCCCGAGATCATTCCTGAGCCGAAGGCAGATGCTTAACCAACCGAACCACTCAGGTGCCCTTCGATGTCACTTTTTTTTTTTAGATGTCACTTCTTTTTTTTTTTTCAAGATTTTATTTATTATTTATTTGTCAGAGAGAGAGAGAGAGCACAAGCAGGCAGAGTGGCAGGCAGAGGCAGAGGGAGAAGCAGGCTCCCTGCTGAGCAAGGAGCCCGATGTGGGACTCGATCCCAGGACCCTGGGATCATGACCTGAGCCGAAGACAGCTGCTTAACCAACTGAGCCACCCAGGCATCCCTAGATGTCACTTCTTGATTGGCGAGTGGTAAAGTCATTTTGTAGAGCAGGTAGGAGAGGTGATATATCTGCATCTGTCTTGAGAAAATACAATCTGTTACATGCTTGAAGAAAATGAGGCAGAGGAAAGAGTGGGTGGGGCTGGAGGAAGATGGAGACTTATTTTTTAGTAGGTTCTAGTTGAACAAGCTTGGGAAGAAATGGTCAATTTATACTTACATAATGCCCCATTAACAATATTGATGTCAGATTTTGGATGAGGAGTGACAAGCTAGAAGATAGAAATTCAACTAGTCTTGTTTATACACCTTCTCTGAACATTTGCTTCAGTTCATCCTTAATCATTTACATTCTTCTTTTCTGCCTAATTATGTGCTAAAAGGCGATAAATTTCAACGCTGACTGCTCAGATGTGGTTGTCGTACAGGGTTCCTAAATCTCACACAAGCAAATGCGGACACATCAAAATTGATGATGCCTGTAAATTCTCATAATCCAAATAATTGGAACAGAGCTGTGGGTGTTGGCAGCATTATGCATGATGGTGCAGAGAGCACTTCAAGGCATTTTTCAACAATGTCCATCACAATTAAGGAATGTTTTGTCCCTTGATATTTTTGCAAAATCATTGCCGGTTATTGACCACAACTTCCTATAAGCTTCCCAGGAAGTCATACACACCACTGGCAGGTTATGAGGCTATGTTAAGGAGCTCAGCAGTTAGGACACTTTTTCATATGTATTTTATTAAGTAAACTCTACACACAATGCGGGGCTCAAACTCACAACCCCAAGGTCAAGATTTGCATGTTCCACTGGCTGAACCAGCTAGGTGCCCCCCAAATCTTTCTAGTCACCAGTCCTTGTTCTTCTTAACACCTGCAAGTAAACAGACTCAAAATGTGTTGCACAACGTTCCTTGTGCCAATGCTCTCCTGTTTCTTTCGGTGAGTAAGAATTTCTGGGGGACTTTTGAAATGCTAATTTCCAGGCCTTACCTTCAGAGATGCTAAGTTAGGAAGGTAGTAGGGAGCCCTGGATAGCTGCATTTAAAAACATTCCAGATCATAAAGAAGCAGATGTTCAAAGTATACACCACTTTGAGTTAATGGGTCAATGACGTGGTATCAGTAATATTTAAAAAACATTTTTTAGGTCATTTAATAGGAAATCCAGCATATGCTCATATATTCAAGGATTGTTATTGCATTTGACTTCAATATAATCCTGACTGGGCTGAAGCTTCATTAATGCCATTCCATTTAATTCCATTCAACAGTCATTCCTTAAGCACTTACAGTGGGTAAGAGACCATGTTAGGTGCAAAGAGTCACAAGGATGAATAAGATATGATACTTGTTCTCAGGGAACCTACAGTTTTGACTTTCCATTTTTTAGTTTCTTTTCACCAAAAACTATGTTAGAGAATGACTTAATTATGGCTAGGAAAGTAAGAGATGGGAAAACATGGCATAGTTCAGCTAAATTCAGAATTAGGAAATTAGAGTCCCAATTTACCTTAAGTTTGTTTTTTTGTGCCTTGAGCAAAGCACTGTTTATCTCAAGTCTTCACTTATTTTATATCTAAAATAAAGAGGACAGATAAAATAATTTTTAAGTGTTTTTATATTTCTCAAATTCAGTGGTTCTCTATTAAAGATATTGTGACTTTATGCTAGAAAAGCAATAAATAGAAGAAAATATAGGAATTGGTAATAAGCACATGAAAAGATGCTCAACATCTTTGGTCATTAAATCACAGGTAAAATTAAAAGCACAGTGAGATACCATGTCATATCCACTAGAATGACTATAATAAAAAGGACAATGACAAGTGTTGGCGAGGATGTGGAGATACTGGAAATCCTCATATTTAGCTGATGGGAATGTAAATGACCTTTGCTGCTTATATTGATGATGATGTAACCACCAAACAGCCGGGGGCTTCAGCCAGAGCAAAGTACATGGATAGTTTATCAGCCTTTATACTGTTAAGGGCCGTGCCATCCATTCATTGTGTCCTGAAACCTGTTGTCTGACCTCGTTTTCCTTCTAAAGTGGTTGCTTTAACATTGATTTTCTGGCTTTATGCCTCAGTCTGGTATCTAAGCATGTGGAGAGCTTTCTGGCTATACCCAGGCTTCTTTCTGGGGTTTTCTCTCAGAAAATCCTTTGGTTGATATACTTGACTCCTGAAAAGCTAGCAGTGATTCCAGGATTCTGGAAATAAAACACATCCAAGCTTCTGACTCCTAGAAATTCCGATAATAATTAATCTGAGGTCTTATCTTAAAATTCCATAAAGATAGTGTTTCTCAGAAACACGGACAGGTTCACGGACAACCTGACTCAGAAATCACCTGATGGGGTTTACTGAAACTGTAGATTTCTGATTCTGTTCCAGAACAGAGTATCTAAGGGTGGATCCTGGAGATTCTTAGATTTTCTCAAGTCTGAGAATCTCTGGGCTGTCGATCACAGTAAAATTCCATAGGACTAAAGCATATGAAAAATGATGGACAAGCAGCAGGACTCCCAAAGGCTCAAGGATGTCAACAAAAAGGGAAGCCTGAGGAGAACCACAAGGGCCTGTTGAAGCAGAGCGTCAAGGATGCATTTTCAAGAGACAGCAGATCAGGGTAGATAGTACATGTCGCAGCTGCTGTTCCAACAAAGGGTAGTCTGCATACATCCGCTGAGTGGAAGTGGCTGTGACGGCCACATCAGGATTGATTTTTTACTCCATTCCATTGGAATTTACTGAGCACTAACTGTGTACTTATTAATGAGCTAACTGCTATTGAGATACATAGAAAAGTACCAGGGCTTTGTCCTTGAGGAATTTGTGACTTAGTTGGAGAGCCACTTGGAGACAGTCCAAGGAAGGCTAGCAAGTGCTAAGATAGCATCAAATTCTGTGAAGGAAACAGTGAAGGGAGAAAGTGCATATGATTGTGTTTTACAAATAGTGATTACTGCTATGATTGTCACTCTAGGCTCTGAGAGTTCAGGAAAGGTCACACCCACCCCTCATGTCAGGATCACTGTCAGAGGCATCAACTTTAACACAATTCCGCTGTGTGTTCTCCTGTAGGCAGCGATGGGGCGGTCTCATGAAATTTCCTTTGTCTAATGCTTTCATTGCATTGTTGAAGGGCAAGACAAGTCTTGTGCAACCTGCCAGAATGAATTACAATTCCCCTTGGACTCCACTCAAATTAAATTCCTACTTCGTTAATTAATTTGTTGCTGTCCTTGTTCTACCTCTTGCCACTGTCTTTGTCCATATGGTGTTGGATTACAGTATCTAATAATCAGAGATAGGCATGCCTGGCACATAGTGAGAGCTCAGTAAACGCTTGTTATCACCACTACTATTGTTCTCACCATCATCTCCTCCAATGTGCAAAGTTATGTAAGAAAACAAAGACCTCTTTCTTCTCATGGAATCCTAGGGTTGGAGAAATTTCAAAGGTCATCTACTTTAATTAATATTAGAATGCTCTCTACTATGTTTTTTTTTAAAAAGATTTATTTATTTGAGAGAGTGCAAGTGAGCAGGGGAAGGGCAAAGGGAGAGGGAGAGAAGCAGATGCCCCACTGAGCTAGTAGTCCGATGTGGGACTTCATTTCATAACCCTGAGATCATGATCTGAGCCAAAAGCAAGATTCGGATGCTTCACCGACTGAGCCACCCAGGTACCCTCTCTACTATGTTTCTCACAAGTATTCAACCCAGCACTCAGTCAGTCCTTCTGTTTTTTTTCACCATGTCCCTGTCTTCTGGGCTAGCTCATAGCACTACCAGAAAACACGAACAAAGCGTGTGATGCGGTGTCCCAGGGCTTTGCCCGAGTCTAGCCACTCACCCTCCACCCAAATCCTCCACACCATGAGGGCCTAAAATAAATATATTTTATTCTCAAATGCAAAGTTACCCCTGGCTGCCATGTCACGCTGTGGCTCCATTTCTCCAGCAAAAGCTGGGGGCTGGTACTCCAGCTTGATTTTGAAACAAACTTTAACCTCCCTGTAAATCTCCTTTCTTCGCTTGAACCTAGAGCAGGCCATCAGTGCATTCCCCAGACATACTTCTGGTGGAGGTAATGTGCACGCGCGTGTGTGCGTGGGTGCGTGCGTGTATGTGTGTTTGCCAGTGAGGGGGATTTGTAGAAGCAGAAACAGGTTCATGGGCTCAGAGCAGTTGGCCTCTGGTCAGAACACCTAGATTCACATCTTAGCTCAGACTTGCTTGTGGCTTGGGGCTGCTCACTTAATGGCCTGAACCTCAATCTTCCCATCTCTTAAGTGGAGACAATAATAATTATTACGCAGTTTCTGCAAGGATTAAAAGAGAAAAGGTGTGTTAAAGTGCTTAGCACAGCACTTGTCTTTCGTAAGGTTCCTTTTAGTCCCTCAAGACATGAGGTTTCCCTGTGCTTGGCTGAGGATGTGAAGAGGGAGAGAGTCAATGGTGAGAATCATCCGCCAGAGAATTGCCTCCAGCAGTTTCCACAAGGGTGTGGGGAAATGGCGTTTGCTTGAAATTAGCCTCTGATGTCTCATTGTCTCAAGCATTATCCTGAGCAAAAGGGTGAGAAGGAGGGTGAGAAGAAATTTGGGACTCGGCTAAGACTTTAGTGAGGATGGTGTTCATTTTCTTCATCTCGTACACACGCACAGTCACACCTAGACAGCAAAGACATGCCTGTCAGCCCCACTGTCCTACTGTGTGGCACTGCCTCCTCCTTATTCTGCTTGCTCTGAGGTATTTTTCTTGAGTCTATCAGCTGCCTTCAATGTGCGGTCTAAGATGTGACAGACGAAACAATAACAAAGCAAAGCCATTTTCTGTTCCTCTGCAGTCCTAGATCTTTTCACGGCACACGATGGATGGGGAGAATGAGAGAGCCCACAGGCTGCATTTATTGCCCCCCTCTGCCTCACTCCCCCTCCTTCCCCCGCGCTGCCCCCGCCCCCCAGTGCAAAGCTGCCAGTACCCATCACATCACATTGTTTCCTTTCTTACTCCTCAACCCTTGGGGTCAGGGTGAGCATTTGCATTAATGTCAGAGGAGGCCAGGTTCAATGTGAATTCCTGTGTGTCATGCTGCTCATGACCTGCGGCTTCCCCAGAGGGTTTTCCTGGTATTTTTCCCTGTGTTCCTCAGGAAAGAGAATTCCACCTGTTATAAACTCCATCTTAAACATATTGCAGACAGAAAAATCCTTGTTTTCTAAATGGGATAAAATTTGAAATATTGACATTAGTCGAGAGGAGAACAGTTTAGAGTTTAAACAGTTTAATACGGAGGTCCTCTGCATAAGACAGTGGGGGAAAAGCAATTATGGGATTGAGATGCATTAGGAAAGATAATACTTGGGAAAGGTCTGTGTCCAGGAGTAAGGCCTCAGAAACATTCCCTTTATGATAAAATAATGAAATTAGCCCTTCCATTTACCTGACAGAATGATGGGGCAGAGTATGCTATGCCTAAGTAAGGCAGGCTGGGCCAAAGGAAATAAATGAATCTGGGATCCAGAAAAGTGCTTTTTTAGTTTTGGCTCTCCCACTTTGTGACTTTAGCTAAGTTACTTCATGCCTCTGAACCTCAGGAACCTCACCTGTAAAATGGGTGGGTGGGTGTAGCATGTAGAGATCAGAGATTAAATAAATATATGACAGCACTAATCAAGTGCCTGGATTAGATCTGCCATTCCTCTCTTCCCTTCTTTCCCTTCCCTTTCCTTGTCTTATTTTCCCTTCCCTTGTCTTCCCAAATCATAAAAATTTTCTGTCAAAGTCAGTTTTACATACTCACAGAAAAAGCAGCCAACTTCATTAAGCTATTTGAAAAGGAGCGAAGAAGCTTGTCTTAAACTCCCCCACCCCCACCCCTGGCTTTCTCGCAATATCTAAATTCTCCTCTGAGTCGTTTTCTAGTAGGGTTAACACACAGAGGGTGTCGGTTATACAAACATTATCTGGTTTTAAAGCACTAAAGTGATGTAAGCCTTTGGCAACTTAGCATGAGTTAACCATTTGTCGAGGAGGGAAAAGAAGTGAGCCACACGAAAAACTTGTTTGATGGAGAACAGAAGGTAAAGAAGGAAGCAGAGGACAGGGAACTGCGTGGGAGAAGAGGTCATCACCCATGAGATGGCGATGGTAGTGGGCAGCATGGACGGCCATGGGAAATGTGGACCAAGGCCAGAGAGCAGGCAAGGAACGAAGAGTAGGAAGTGTATTGGCTTGGCTCAGGCTTGCCATGTACCGTAGTTTATGTTTTATGTCTTATGAGCTTTCTTCTTACATTTACATCTTGGCTGCTAAAAATGTAAAGAGACTGGAGTGTTTTTTTTTTAACATCAAAGGTTAACTATTTGGCAAATGATTGCTTGGTATGCACTTAATGGCACCATAGTGTCCAATTGAGCCCATTTGAATGAACAGTGTTTCCCCAGGAGAACTTTATTCACTCTGGCTTGATGGCACTAGGAAATAATTTTAGCTTCTAGGCAGTACATACTCCTGCTTCCTCCTGCTCCGTCTCCTTTATTGCCATAAATACCAATGCAAGGGTTTAAAACACAGACTCTGGGGCTATTTTATGTTACTTATCATTAGTATTTATACACACCTATATACACCTCTTACCAAATTGTACCAAAAGTAAAAGATGGCCATGACGAACTACAGATTAATGTTTTGCACAAAATATTGGCATACTCTAGAAACATGGGGTTTGGGTTGTTAATAAAGCATGATTGGTCTGGGAAATATTAATAACATTCGAGACAGTTTCTTGTGAATGTCTGAAAGTATTTCTGCATTTCCCTTTCAATGGGAAAAGAGAGATGTAACAATTTAGGGTCTAATGGTCAAATGATTCTGCTGCTACCCAGACACTGTCATTTATGCACCACAATCATGCTGATGGATCTTTCCAATTTTGTCAGTGTCTTCTGTGTCATTATTCCTTCAGCTGGTTAGTTTCTGGCTTTCATATCAGCCCCAAAGAAAAACAGTTAACGGTGCTCACATTTCTGTTGCTAATCTTTGGTTTATTAGATCTTTTCCTATAATTGCATTTCAGGGGCTCTGCTCAGCTGCTGGAATAGTTGGTGTGTGTCAGGTATTATTGTAAGACTTGGGGATGGTAATCCTGGGCTTTACAGGGTAAGACAAATGTGGTATTGGAGAAAAATAGATTGTTGATGGTGAGGCTTAGTAAGAAACATTTGTTTTCCTTCCAGCCTTGGTTGTTAAATTATGACTTTGAGGAACAGAGGCTCTAAATTCTTTCTTTCTGCCTTGAAAGCATATTCGGCCAGGATCTTATGCTGGGTCCTTTCCCTTACTCTGTCAGTGGCTGGCACCCCGATGAAGACTCCTGTCAACTTAAGATAAATCATATTTCTAACATATTTTTTTTTCAGCGTGGACAGCCAAAATTAGTGCAAGGAATGTCAGTCTGTTGCCAGATCTGTCAATATAAAGTTTAGATCACAGTTAACTGGTGCCAGTTTAGTTAACTACCTGACAAAAAAGGCTCATAATATGCCATGAAGAATGATTTCATTCTTAAAATGATAGATGCTCAAAGCCAGCAGGGATGCTGAAACCGACACTGGCCCCTTTTAAAAAGGACTTGATAACATTATGAAATAATGGAAGGAAAGAAAGCTTGACCTGGAAATAGATGGTGGTTGAAAAGCCCTCTATTTATTTTACACAACTTATCTGCTAGTATAAAAGAAACCCCAAAGCACCCTCAGTTTGGAGCCATGCAGAGATTTGTCGTATGATAAAATAGCCTCTTGGTTAGTTCAAGCTGCATCTAAGGTTTTTGTTGATATTCCAAATTCCAGGATGACAGAGTACAGGCTCAAGATGGTTTAGGAGTAGACATGTTTCACTGTATTTGTTAGAGTAAGCTCACCTGGGTTCACGAATAGAAGCAGAAATATATAATGGTTCCTATACAGTTTATTTCCTAGTCTTTCACGAATGCACTACAGATGTTTCTAGTCAGCTTATGGCTTTCCTCTATGTGACAATGCAGGGATTCATGCTCTTTTCATTTTTCAGCTGTACCGTCTTCTAGTCTAGACTACTGCCTTTCAAACCAGAATGAAAATGTGAATCCTCTGGGGACCTTGTTAAAACACAGATTCTCTTGCAGGAGGTCCAGGATGGGACCTACGATTTTGCATTTCTAATAAAGTGCCAGGTGATGCCAGTGCTCCTGGTTCATGGACCAGACTCTGAGAAGCAAGCCCCTACAGCGCCTTGTTTTCAGCTGCATCTCGCTGGTGGAAAAGAGCACCAAGCATGTGGGGATTCCTGTGGGGCGGGTTGGGAGTTGACTTATATCTGCTCACGTTTTATTGACCAGAGCTCGAGAGATGGCTGTACTCCACTCACAGCAGGCCAGGAAATGTAGTTGAGCTATCAGTTCTGGAAGAAGAAACATATCTCAGTGAGATTCCAGAGGTCTTGGCCACATTAGGTGATTTCAGGTGCTAGAGCTCATTTTTTTTAATAGTCTGCTGATAATCTTATGAAAAATTCTGTCTAGATTTCCCTTTTCACTGTGTTTTCTCAGTATTTAAAAAAATGTTGACAGTTTGATCTTTCCTGGGAATGATAATACCTACCACTTAAAGTAACTTTTTGTTTTTAAAGGCTCAAAGCTGCTTTTGCGCCTGGTTTCACTAATCTTGTAGGTTAGAAATGTCCCCATCTCCAACCCGCAGACACTGAGGTGTGCAAAATGGATGTTGCCTCTGTGTGACAACCAGGGGACTGGCTCAGTGGGGCATTGTCATGTCACCATTAATCTCCTCCTGCGGTCCTCTGTGCTTTCTTCTGATGGCAGCACCTGTGGCTCTTCTTCTCTGTTCTTCTTCTTTTTTTTTTCTTCTCTGTTCTTCTATGGAAGGAAGGATCTGCCATATTCTTTAGCTGAATAGAGTTTTTTCCTGGCTCTATGCTGTGTTTATAGTCATTTGGTGCATTTGTCCTTAAAGGATTCAAGATCCATTCAGACCATGTAATTCAAATAACTTAGTGAAAGGGTAGCTGAACTCAAGCTCCAAGGACAATTTCAAACAAATGCATATGTTCCTGGAGCTGGTCTTCAAACTGGTACAGAGAAGAATGGGGGGGAGGGGGTGGAGGTGGGTGGGTGGGGGGGGTCCTGTGAGTGAGGCACTTGTTTGATTTCAGCTTGTGGTCATCAGTGCACAATTCGTAATTATCTTATGATGCCTAAGCTGTAGGCGGGAAAATGAAGAGTTCTCTTATTTTTATTTTATGCCAAACTGGAGGAGAAAAATCTCTAATGCTTTTACAGGTTTTGCAGTCGTATCTTCCCAACATAGCTGTGGTCTGCATGCTAAATGATGTTATAGCAGTTCGTAGATTTTTCCAGCTGAATGTATGTGATTAGCTTACAAAACCTCCCCTGGTAAAGGGAATCTTTTTTTTTTTTTGTCATTATCCTGTTTTTTTATACACCTGAATGAAATAATTTAGTCAGTCTACAAGAAATCTATAATAAAGAAATTTAGTATTTCATTAATAAACTAGCAACTCTTTCTTTCTATTCACAAAAGACGAATTCTATTTTTGTGGTATTTTTGTAAAAATAAAATCTCGAATGTGTGCTAAAAAGCACACATTAGGGGCAGAAAGGGGCAGAAATTTCATTTGGTAGCCCATGGGAAGTATATAGCTTTTTACCTCAAGGTTCCCACCCTGAATCTGCCCAATCTTGAGGCCTCTGCAATCCCATATGCCAGTTTCTGTCTCTCTTTTTCTCTTTAAGATTTTATTTATTAGAGAGAGAGTGAGCATGAGCAGAGAGAGAGGCAGAGGGAGAGAGAGGCAGACTCTCTATTGAGCAGGGAGCCTGATGCAGGGCTTGATCCTAGGACCCTGAGATCATGACCTGAGCCAAAAGCAGATGCTTAACCAATTGAGCCACCCAGGTGCCCTGCCAGTTTCTGATTTTAATAGTGGTATTCATTACATGTATTTGGGGAAGTGAGAGGAATCTCACATTAACTCTTGGATCACCTGCTATACCTGCTTCTTCAATGGCAGTTCCACTTTGTTGGTCTAGTTACACTGTCAGCCACCTTATACTTTGCTCCTGATCACTGCCTTGGATTCTTGGTTCAGAGGCCTCTCAAAAAGTCTCTTCCCTCTGCATAAGCATCAGCAGAAAATGATCCAGATCAGATCACAGTTTCTTTTCCTGTCCTGCTTCTTGGTTTTTCACCGTCCCAAATGTGTGCTGTACAGGCAAACACGACTAACATGTTCGGAAAACTAAAAGGAACTATATTATAGGAAGAGAAAAATTTCAATTTTGTGTCTCATATGAGACTTCCTATCATCTGAGGAAAAAAATATGGGGATTTATTTTTTTACTTTTTAAAATTTAATTTCATTTTTTCAGTGTTCCAAGATTGATTGTTCATGCACCACACCCAGTGCTCCATGCAATACATGCCCTCCTCAATACCCACCATCAGGCTCACCCAACTCCCCATCCTCCTCCCCTCCAAAACCCTCAGTTTCTTTCTCAGAGTCCACAGTCTCTCATGGTTTGTCTCCCCCTCCAATTTCCCCCAATTCACCCTTCCTTTCCTTCTGCCAATGTCCTCCATGTTTTTCCTTATGCTCCACACGTAAGTGAAACCATATGATAATTGACTCTCTCTGCTTGACTTACTTCATTCAGCATAATCTCTTCCAGTCCTGTCCATGTTGATACAAAATTTGGGTATTCATCCTTTCTCATAGAGGCATAATATTCCATTGTATATATGGACCATATCTTCTTTATCAATTTGTCTATTGAAGGGCATCTTGGTTCTTTCCACAGTTTGGTGATTGTGGCCATTGCTGCTATGAACATTGGGGTACATGTGGCCCTTCTTTGTACTGCATCTGCTTCTTTGGGGTAAATACCCAGCAGTGCAATTACAGGGTCATAGGGTAGCTCTATTTTTAATTTCTTGAGGAATCTCCACGTGTTTTCCAAAGTGACCATACCAAGTTGCATTCTCACTAACAGTGGAAGAGGGTTCCCCTTTCTCGACATCCTCTTCAACATTTGTTGTTTACTGTCTTGTTGATTTTGGCCATTCTAACTAGTGTAAGGTGGTATCTCGATGTGGTTTTGATTTGAATCTCCCTGATGGCTAATGATGATGAACATTTTTTCATGTGTCTGTTAGCCATTTGAAAACATACAGGGATTTAAATGCTTAAAGACGGATGTTGTCTCAGGCAGATGCCCCAGTTCCTATCTTGACCCTATGCTGAATGACCTTGCACTCCTTGACCTTATGTCCAACTTCTTGTAAAGAAGGATGCCTCCTTCTTAAAAATTCTGCAGGATGTATATGTGCTTTGTGCCAGTCTCATTATCACCCCATAATCTCTTTCCCTCATCTGGTAACAGGCCCCTGTTGTTCCTAGCAATACTTTCCTACATTTGAGACTTCAAGTCCTTAGTGTAATACCCAGTGGCAGGGATCAGAGCAGGATTGGAAGGAGAGTCTAAGATGACTGTTGGCAATTTTGGTCTGGTAGAAACATCCAAGTGGATTTAGAAGCTCCTAGTCTGGTTCCCTTCTAACATTCACGCCAAAGGGAACTAGAGAAGAAGTCTTGTTTGTCATCCAGCAGTTGAATAGAATGAATACACAAAACTCACTTGCTCCCTAAACATACATTAATTCTCAGGAAAAAAAAATAGCGTTTGTTAGATCAATGCTAAGCAGAAAAGTGGTTCGTGAATCTACACGGACTCCTGAATTAACGTAGGCAGATTACTGGCTTTTTTCTTCCTCCATGTTCAAGGTAGACCCTTGAATCTCTTGCTAAAGAAATACATGAGGAATCTGAGTCCATTATATTGAAGGCCACACAAATACCCAGAAGAAAGTTTGAAATGACCAGTTTTTGGTATGTTAGGACGGGTCACATTCCTAGTCAGGACACCCACCCCCTTACTCCTTTTTCTTTAAGTTTAAGGGAAGCATCGTTCAGATTGGAGTGGGGAGATGGGGAGACAATGTTGCTTCTTTTATGGGCTTGGTTTTGCTCTTATAGTGTAGGGAAACTTAGTCATTGTTTGCTTGTGAAGTATTTGTGGACGAGATTTGAAATATAAATAGGATAATGGTCATCCTGATGGCATGAATTAATATATATGTATTTTAAAATGCAAGCTATTATTTAGAATCAATATAGTAGAGAGAAACTCTTTTTTCCTCTTTATATATGACCTTCTCAATGAAGGCTAGAGGGTGTTAGTACCATGCAAGTCCTAAAAAACCTGAATAGATTGGGGTGGGTCATTATTTGGTCTAATAGCAACTTATTTTTTTTTTAAATAGCAACTTAGTTTTAAGAGTCATCACTTTGTGCGCCTACACTAAAAATAGTACAATTCTGTTAGTGTTGAGTTTCTTAAACATTATTTGTGTCTTTGAAATAAGAGCGAAGAAAACTTGAACTTCCAGAATATATTAGGAAACAAGTCAGACTCTCACTTTTAGAAGTAAACTCTGAAATTGTCCATAAACTGCAAATGAAACTGAGGGCCAGAAAGATTAGATTCAGTGACTCCACTGAACATCATTGAAAAATAGTTCTGGTAGAGACTGTGGACTCTGAGGAACAAACTGAGCGGTTTGGGGAGCAGGGAGTAGGGGGTGAGGCGAGCCTGGTGGTGGGTATTGAGAAGGGCATGTATTGCATGGAGCACTGGGTGTGGTGCATGAACAATCAATCTTGTAACACTGAAAAAATAAACATATTTTGGGGAAAAAAAAAGAAAAATAGTTCTGGTGGGAAAAGCAGAGCAGGGTGGAACCAGCCTTTCTGTGCTTCAGATCCTACGTGAGTCAGTGTAGGAGAGATAACGGGAAAAACAGGGGGAGCAAAAATTTGCTGGCTGAAGTCTTATACAGATTTGAATGCTTCTAAGGGATGTGACCACAAGTAAACCATGTCCCAAACTATCCAAATCACAGAGTATTGAAATTGGGGTAGTTATCAGTGGCCATCCATCTTTACCCCAAAGGGTAGGTTCAGAGCACTGACATTCAGTGTTATTCAGTTTCTTGGTGCCAGTCATAGGATTCAAATTCAGGTCTTTTAATTGCTGATTTCTAGATTTCCGTGGAAGTAGTTTAGAAGCAATCTTGAGGGTGAGAGATAGGTTGAGCCTTTAGCACCGGGGCCCGCTTTGACTAGGACATCTCATACTTTAATTGCTTTAATTATTAAGGTTCTAAGACTTCACTTAAATGGGTTTTTATGATTTAAAAAAATGCTTGAAAACCTCTGTACTATTGTATGTTTCCATTTACAGCCTTCAAACAATTTATTTGACTTGCAAACTATGGATGTCTTTTTTATACTTATTAATATGGCCACTATCTTTGTAGTTATTCTTGCTTTGTTCAACAATACCTGAAATAATTAGATTTGTAGACTTCAGTAGATGATATGCTATCTTTCTTTATAAGTCTAGGATGTATTGCCAGAAATTTTGGCAAAAATCAAAGCTCCTGATCAATTGTCTTTTGATTCTAACAAAAATCTATCAAAATGTTGAGACTGAATAGTTTAACTTCTCCTTAAACCCATGGATAATTTTCTTTTAGTCTTTTTGGATTTCTTTAAGTTGGACACCAGGTTTTCCATCTTTTAAAGAGAGCTTTTAAAATTAAGGTTGTGGGGTAATTTGTAGACATGAGGCAAAATTCAGATGTTGTGAATTGAGCACGAATGCAAAATCCATAATGTTTACAAAATGGTCATGGAACACAATGTGCTTGGGGTTCCCTACAGTTGACAGTGAATCTATTTGGCTCCTTCAGTATGGTTCCCTGTGGTTCAGCACTTATGAGTGATTTTTCTGTCATCATCCATAGAAGATAGAGCCCTGTAAGAGAACTGGAAACCAGAGGCAGAAGAATATGGCATGACAATGAGTAGGAATTCATGGGCAGCAAAGCCTTGAGCTTTTAGTTTTATTTTTAGGACTCAAGTTCTCATAATCATGCGCCCAGACTATAAAAGACTACAAAAGAAGAGGACAGGGAGAAAAGGGGGAAAAAAGATATGACTCAGTTGTTTTCATTGTGTCTATGAAGGCAGATCTGCTTTTTATCAGTAAATCTTTTATTAGTAAAAGACGAGCCTTAGATTTTAAAATGCCGTGAGATGTAAATTAGAATTTTCAAAACAGTGGTTATCAGGTATTTTCAGCTTCAAAGTGAAAAAAAAATTATCGAATTCCAAAATGTCTAAATAGAGACATTTGCAATAGCCTACTTGAATGATCAGTTTTATCTAAACACCAAACCTGAAATAGGAAGGTCCTAACAACTGATTATTAACACCTAGTCACTAGAGTTTGATCTTTTTGTGTTATTAAGTAGAAGAATATCTAATTAATGCTACATATGGAATTTCTTATGGAAACCCTTACAGAATAGTCATGGAATTTTAGACTTAAATTTATTCAGCTTAAGAAAAGGTTTTGCAGTTTCACTTGGTGTATGTTTATGAACCACATATTCTGTTAAAATATTTCTACTTGTTCTTCTTTCTAAGGCAACTTTTTTGGTAGTGGTGGGGAGAGGGTCAGGAGATTTCTTAATGCAAAATTTACCATGGAAATCTTGAGGGACTTTACATGATTGAAGACAGGATCTTCACTTTGACAGTTTAATGCATTTTACATTATGATGGCATTGCATGCTTCACAGTTCCTGAAAAAGAGCTTACATTAGGTCTCAAAGTAGCCTCTTTTTCTCCTGGTATTTCCTGATCATTTCTTTTGCTCACAACAGATCCCAGAGGGGGCCCATTTGTGGAGGAGAGATAATTTTGCCACTTGGGAAGGATTCATATGGTTCTCTGCCACGAGTAAAATTAGTTACCTAAGAAAATATCCTTCACAGAAAGTGTTTTGTCCAGCCGTGGAATGGCTTAGAAGATTAGCCCCTGACTACATCTTGGTTCATGACTCCTTGTCCAAATTCTATATGTAACTGATTCTGTAATTTTCCCAATGTCTGGATTAAGGAATTGGATGCTGACGCCAGATTTCAGCCTGTTCATCTCTTCTACCTATGTAGTTCCCCTTCATGTCAAAGAACAAAGAGACATACTATGTATGCATGGTACACACCTCATTTTTTTTTAAAGATTTTATTTATTTATTTGACAGAGAGAGATCACAAGTAGGCAGAGAGGCAGGCAGAAAGAGAGAGGGGGAAGCAGGGTCTCCGCTGAGCAGAGATCCTGATGCGGGGCCTGATCCCAGGACCCTGAGATCCTGACCTGAGCCGAAGGCAGAGGTTTTTTGTTTTTTTTTTGTTTTTTTTTAAGATTTTTATTTATTTATTTGAGAGAGAGAGACAGACAGACAGAACATGAGAGGGGAGAAGGTCAGAGGGAGAAGCAGACTCCCCGTGGAGCTGGGAGCCCGATGTGGGACTCGATCCTAGGACCCCGGGATCATGACCTGAGCCGAAGGCAGTTGCTTAACCAACTGAGCCACCCAGGTGCCCGAAGGCAGAGGTTTTAACCCACTGAGCCACCCAGGCGCCCCTACACATCTCATTTTACTAGGGTCCCCAGATAATCTAATTCTAGCCTGGACTCCTCCATTTATTTGTTGTAAAATTTTGGATAAATAATACAATAGCTGAGTTTCAGTGTCCTCATCCTGTAAGAGAGAAATCACAGTATCACTTATTAAGTTCTTGCTATGTATCCTAATATATTTTAGTTCTTCAGTTGAGTAGTATTTACCTGGGAAGTAAATATTATTAGTGCCTTAATACCAATGAGGAAATAAGACCCAGAGAAGTTGGTTGAATTGCCCATCATCTCATAGCTGATGAAGGACTTAGGTTACTTTTGAGCCCAGTTAATGTCCGATTTCAAGAGTAATGTTCTTTCCACTATGCCAGAAGCAGCTGTAAAATGCAACTGCTATGCCGGGTATTACTACAAAGAGTGCAGTGGGGGTATTCTAAACTGCAGAGAGCTATAAAAAATATTATTATTTACTAATTAACTCATAGTGTTGTTATTAATAATACCACTATGACAGGACTAAGCCTCCGGCATGTTTTGGTGTCAGGTTCCAGCCTCCTTGCGTAGCACAGATAGCCTCGTCTGAGAGGCACTCTGTGTAATGGTACTAAATTTATTCAGCATTTTGGCATATGTAACAGGAAGGAGATCAGCAGGCACTGAAGTATTTGACTTTGGCTGATAACCTCTTTTGGGACAGATTGGGGTAAACAGTGTTTTTTGTGTCCAAGTCAAATTATCTGTTTGATAACCGGTGAGGAGAGATGGACGTAGTCTGAGGCAGTCCATTAACATTTCTGGAGAAATTACTTTAAACTGATAGATAAATATTCCCAGGAAGTTGGGGAATCCTAGTTACGATGTGAAAAGAAAAGCTGTGCAGTAACAACCTTCATGCACTGCCAAAATTCCAAGTCCGTTTAGGAGAACTGAAGGCCAAACTGATTATATTTTAAGGATTATTATCATAGAGTACAATAGAATTAGAATATTTGGCTGTTGATCATCTCGCTGCTGCTCCAAATCCTGCATACTGCACATGTTATTCCTTACTGCGCAATAGCACACGGAGCATGAATTAAGTTTGTTGTGATAACTTCTGATTTTTTTGACCCAGGCTAGCAAAATCCATCATAATTTGCCTGGATTGTCTCTGCAGCTGTCCGTGTCAGAGCCCTGAGGAATTCGCACTGGTGTGATAAGAGGAGGTTGGAACATAGTGACCCAGCAGCTGCTCCCTCCCCTGGGATTTAGGATGCTGGGCTCTAACCAGACTCCCTACTTGGGAAGGAGGAGCTGATGGACAGGGGTTCAAAAAGAGAACATGGCTGCCAAGCTCAAATTTCTGCTCTTTTAGGATACATATCCCTCGCAGTGGCAGTACTTTCTTCTGAATTCAAGAGGTACAATTGTACACAACCCAGGAGAGTTACTATTATTTTGTGTTTCTTATCTTTGTTCTCCCAGGGAAATTTCAAGTAACATGGGGGTCATTTCCCTCTTCTTTGTTTATCACAATGCTTAGTGCTGAGAATATGTAATGCATATTTAAAAATCTTGATAGTTTAATTAGTTACATAAGACTTTTTTCATAAATCACGTTTGATCACATTTGGAGATGTATTTTCAGTTCTGTGTATGATGCCAGTAATACTTGAAAAAACTGAAAAAATATCGGGGAAAGAAATTTCCTTGTAAAAACCTTTACAAATGTAATTTATAACTTGACAGTTCCCATCTTAAATCAAACTCGGCCAAACAAGGATAGCTAGTCAATTTTCCTATTTAAACTAATAGATAAGAACACAATTTTTATTATATATGAATGAGGGATTCTGAAGAAAATGGATTATACTTGAAAATAGATGATTGTTTAAATATTTTTAAAGGTGTCTTTCAAAACTACAAAACTAATAAATTCCTTGTAATAAGGGAAAAAAAGTCCAAGCAATAGAGAAGTGCAATTAGAAAGAGGAAATGCTTCTTCATACTCTTCTGCCACATAGTAGATGGAGTTGTGGCCCAAGACCTTCACTCTCTGGTGTCACACCAGTGATTATGTTACCCTACATGGCAAAAGAGACTGCAGATGTAGTTGAAGTCCCTAAACATTTATGATATGGAGAGTACCCTGGATTATCCATGAGGTTCCAGTTTAATCATATGAGCTCTTAAAAGCCAAGCTTTCTTCTGGCTAAAGGCAGAAGGCTTCACAACAAAGAAGGTCATGTACAAGGAAGACCAGAAAGAGATCTCTAGGATCTAAGGCTAGTCCCCAGCTATCAGCCAGCAAAGAAACAGGGGCCTCCATCTTGCAAGTGCAAGGGACCGAACCCAGCCAATAACTTGAACGAGATTAGAAGTGGACTCATCCCTGGAGTCTCTGGAAAAGAGCATAGCCATGCTAACACTTTGATTATAGCCTTGTGGTATTCTAAGCTGGGGAGCCAGGTAAGTTACACAGTAACTGGACTTTTGATCTACAGAACTGTGAGATAATAAAATAGGTGTTGTTTCAAGCTATTTTAAATATATGGTAATTTATTACGGCAGCAATGGGAAATGAATACTACACCACATGTCCATTCGCATGGAGTTAATGGTTTGATGTGATCCTTCAGACTGTCTCATGTATTGAAACATTTCTGACTGAAAGTCTTAGTAATTAACCTTTGTTGCCATTAGGAAGAAAGCTTTGCCTAGCAAAGCTAGACTTCTGCTATGATAAGGCTGAATGTGACCATTTCCAATTCTGGGTTCACGAATTCACATTTTTAACTAGTTCCATCAGTGAGAGTTTTTACTATTGCAGAACTTTAACAATCAGATGAGAACCTGCCTCATTTATGATTGTCTGCCTTGGATGTCCAGAATACAGTGTATTCCTGCTTTTGTAAATGAACATCTTGAGCCATTTTACTTGTATTTGTGAATGTTTTCTGGGTTCCAAGGTGATGGAAACTTTCACTTAAGACCATGAGCTCTTGATCAGGGACAAAGGGACCAACATCGAACTCTTTCTGTTAAGGACTCCAGTGGTGGTGTAAGATTTCATGCTGGAGACTCCAGCTTTATCCTCAAATCCGGGCTTTTTTGAGGAATACCAAAGTCGATGACTAAAAATACAGGTTTTTCTTTTTCATAAGGTGGGGGAAGTGAATAAAAATAAGGGTGAGCTCACCATAGTAATCCCTAAAGTTTGTTTTCAGCCTTCCCTTTGATTTGAGTATACAGAGCAAACTTCTGTGTTAAATTTAGGCAGCATTTCTATAGTCCTTTAACTGAAGTGGCTGTTGACCTCTTTGTTCATCCACCCGTGTTTTGCTACAGGGTTTATCACTACAGCTTAGCACCCAGCGACTGACGGCCTGGACTTGACTCCATTTGACCTAATTACAAGAGTGGCTGTAATGGAAATTGAGTTAGTGGGAAGATACCATCTAGGGCTGAGATTCAGCAAATATATCAGAATACTCGTCTATCTTAATGGCATTTTTAACTTTTTATTTTATTTTTGTAAATATATCAGAGCCTAAAGGGCAGAGAAGGGTAGAAATGCCTAGTTTGAGGGTAACACAGACATATCTGGGCCAATCTGGTAAACTGATGAGACAAGGCTGTTCGCATGTGGGTTCAGGAACTTCTGGAAGAGAATGCATGCTGAGGAGGAAGGACTAAAGAGTTATGACTTTGACCCAATAAAGGATTTTGCTCCCAATTCCAATGTTCCAACAATTCTTAGGACTTGAATGTCCTACAATTCAACTCAGTTCTAATGTTGATTACCCAGAGATAGCATCAGATTCCACAAGTTAAAGGCTCAGCCCTAAGAGTTTGCTACCCACCCTTTCAGAGGCTGAAAAGATTATTATTACCTGTCCTCTCACCAACCTACTATAGATTGGAGGTTCCAGTATTTCCCTCCTTATGTTCAAGTAATTTACTAGAGTAGCTCACAACACTGAGAGAAACATTCTGCTTACTAGATTACTGGTTCGTAGTAAAAAGATATAACTCAGGAATAGCCAGATGGGAGAGATGGATAGGGCAGGTATAGGGAAGGGTACTGAGCTTCCACAGTCTCCCCAAGTGTACCATTCCCCCAGCACTTCCATGTGTCCATCAACCTGGAAGCTCTCCAAAAGCTCTTCATTGGGGTTTTTATGGATGCTTCATTATGTAGGCATGATTGATGCAATCATTGGGCATTGGTGATTGAACTCAATCTCTAGCCTTTCTCCCTCTCCAGAGGTCAGAGGTGGGAATAAAAGTTCTGACCCTCTCATGGTTAGCTTCTCCACCAACTAGCTTCCAGCCTTAGGTGGGGTTCACAAATTAGCTCATAACATAAGAAAGGACACATTTATAGCTCTCATAATTTAGGAAATTCCAATGGTTTTAGGAGTTCTGGGCCAGAAACAAGAATGAAGACCAAATCTATCTCTTTTATTTATTTGTTATTTATTTATTTTTTAAATTTTTTGAAAGATTTTATTTATTTATTTGACAGAGAGAAATTACAAGTAGCCAGAGATGCAGGCAGAGAGAGAGAGAGAGAGAGAGGGGAAAGCAGGCTCCCTGCTGAGCAGAGAGCATGATGTGGGGCTTAATCCCAGGACCCTGAGATCATGACCTGAGCTGAAGGCAGAGGCTTTAATCCACTGAGCCACCCAGGCGCCCCTGTATTTCTTATTATAAGGCACAATATCATGCCCAATAACAACAATAACAACAAACCTAGTTACCAGAGGAGAAGGGAGATTTTGAGTAGAGAGGAGATACCTCACATTTGAAACAGAATCTGCCTGGTTTGGCACCCAGGGTTCCATTTCCTCAGTGGCAATGCCTGGTGGAGCAATGCCTAGCCACTATTCTGGGCAGAAGGATGTGCCATGTGGCAGTGTGGCAGCCACTCTAGGAACTCACAGAAATGCTGGGGAGAAAAGGAGACTTTTAAGAGGTGGAATGTTTAGTTAGTGATGGGACAAGAGCTGGTGAAGTTTACTATATCTGTGTGACTTTGACTTGTAGATATGTAAATCCTGGAGACACTCCATTATATATTGGGGTAGCCAGTTTCCAGGCTGGTTCCCAATCATTCCTGCCTACTGCTATCCATGCCCTTATGTAGCCCCTTCCCTCATTAAATACAACTGACAGGATATTCTGGAAATGATGGTTGTGACTTTGGAGGGGCGGCCATAAAGGACATTCTAGCTTCCACATTTCCTCACTCTCAGGTCACCTGCTTTGGGGAGAGTAGCTATTATGTTGTGAGGGCACTCAGGCAGCTCAATGGAAAGGCCCATCTGGCAAGGTGTTGAGACCTCTCGCCATCAGCCATGTGAATGAGTCATTGTGGAAGCAGATCTTGCCACCCTTGTCAAGCCTTCAGATGACTGTAGGTCTAGCTGCTATCCTGACTTCAATCTCCTGAGAGACCCTAGGTCAGAACTACCTAGCTAAGGAACTCCCGAATTCTTAACCCCCAGGAACTGTCAGATAGTAAATGTTTTTTGTTTTAAGCTGTTAAGTTTTTGGGTAATTTTTTGTGTGGATAGACACACACATACATTGTTATAGATGTTTAAATTTTATTCTCCAATACGTTCTCAAATACTAGTTCTTTAAGGGCAGGATATATAGTATTCATCTTTTTATTCTACATAGTACCAAGCACAGTGCCTAAACACATTCATACATTCTATATCTATATCTATCTATCTATATACTTTTTAAAAAATGATTTTATTTATTTGAGAGAGAGAATGAGAGAGAGAGAGAACATGAGAGGGGAGAGGGTTAGAGGGAGAAACAGACTTTCTGTTGAGCAGGGAATCAGATGTGGGACTCGATCCCAGGACTCCAGGATCATGACATTAGCTTAAGGCAGTCGTTTAACCAACTGAGCTACCCAGGCACCCTATACTTTTTTTTAAAGAAAAAGAATAAAATGCCTTGGACAGATCTCAGATTTATTAACACTGGGAGGATAATGAAATATCAGAATGAAAATATTATTTGTTAAGAACTTTGTTCTTGGAGTTGAATATCTACAAAATGTTTCTTGAAACAACCTGCATTCCCATCATTTTATTAATAATCTGAAGTCGAGAGTGGTTCTGAGATTTTCTTCAGTGAGTTAAAGGGTGAGGTGTGATTAGAACCCAGACCTTTTAACTCTTAAGCTAAATATCTAATACAGAGACCATTTGACATTCCTTTTCTTCTTACTCTTCCGATAGACAGCATCAACTATATGTATATGCAAAAAGAAAAAGCCAGTACCAGGCTTCTCATACATATCTTTTTCTAGTATGTAACATCAGTTATGTTTATTTTAGAGAAGAAAAATATGATGCTGCTTATTAAATATTGAAGGTGTTTTAGAAATGTTTTTATACTGGAAAAATGCAACGGAGGAAGCGAGTGCGTCTGATTTTCCCTGATGTGGTCTGATATCAGTGAGTGTCACTGATAGACCCCAGTTTATCATCATCATCATCATCATCATTATGTTAATGGTGATGATGATGGGATAATAGCAATAATGATAATAGATACTAGAGAAAGAATCCCAGTCTGAGCCTAATCAGTGTTTACCCGTGTATTCAGACATGTCTGGAATGTCTAATGGAGGGGGGCGTCTATTTACATGAGAGACCACGAGTCTCCAGGGAAAGAACACAACCCAAAGAAAGACAAACGGAGTGAACAAAACTGGCTCAAAGGTTATGGGCCCAGGGAGAAAAGGAAACTTTGGTTGCTACCTGGTACATTATTCTGAGGCTGAGGTGGCTGCAAAGGAGGAAGTCCCTAGTCTGAGAGGCCAGTGAATGTGTGATCTCTGAGGACCAATGGATGTGCTCGGGGCAGGGCTCTGGAGCTGGCAGCTCCTGTAGGAACAGGAAATGACATTCTCCTTAGGAGCCTTCGAGTTGGGAGAGCAGGCACTGGGGGCTTCTGCACAGATTTGGTGAGGATTAGCTGTGGTGTAGGCACCTTTAGTTGGTGTCCATAGCAGCAGTGGTGGCCTCAGCGGACATCAGCAGGACAATTGATACCAAGGTAATGGGCACAGTGAGCTGGAAGAGTGGAGAATGTGGCTGGTGCTCCTGGTGGGGGGCAGGGGAGAGGAATCACAGCCTGGGACTCCCAGACTCCTTGGGAAGAATTTGAGGGGAAGTAGAGACTCTACAATTGGAGAGGGGTGGTATGATTAGAGAAGTTCTGGCTTTCTGACTCTACGTGTGATGCTGTTTTTAATCAAGCCGGTGTGGACCTATTGCAGGAAGTCATTATTAGAGAAATCATCACAATCCGCTCTATGCCTGTATAGTTTCCATCCAGCAATGTCAAGTGGGCCACTGGAAATGCATTCACCTCAAAAGACCTCAATCATTAAAATAATTACAGTACAAGTTACGCAAGTTAAAACACCAATCTGATACTTACTCCCCGTCAACTCAATAAGTGTGTTTTAAACCTGATAATATTACTGCTTATAGTTGTGAAGGATGATCTGTTTCTTGTCCCTTGACATGGTGATGTCTCTCTGGCTCTCTTCCAAGCTCTTGCTTTCCGGGTGAAGCCAGAGAAGATCTCTTGATATAATAATCATTATAAAATAATAATAATACCCCAACCTCGAGGTCTAAATCACAGCTCTTCCTGGATCCATGTGGGTAAATACTGTAAGATTTCAGGTAAAGCAGCCACAGTCAACCTCCATTTAGGCATGAGTACAGTGAGAACATGATTTGTGAGGTGGAACAGGGTGAGCTTTCCATTCCTGCTGATGTTCCTCAGGTGGCCATCCACTGAATCTGTTGAGCAGCCACCCCAAAACCAGTTTGCTAATCTCTGGGGGCATGACAAGTTGCATTAGCAGGATCTATGTATGTACTGCCCACGCTCCCGTGTCATTTGGCTGTGGTGCCACAGGGTTTCCATGATTTTCTGAGGAATGGTGGCCACTCCAGTGTGAAAATAAGAACATGGATTTTGCAACCAAACCATTCTGACTCAGAAGCCCAATCCTGCCATGCACGAGCTACCTGACTTTGGGCAAATGGGCAAATCACTTCCCTGTCTTTTTGCTTCAGTTTCCTATCTAAAATCAAGACATTTATATTACCTACCTCACAACATTGTTATAAATATTGAGTGAATTAATATAGATAAAGCTCTTAGAACATTGCCAGTTCATTTTAAGCATCTAATAAATATTAGTTATTTTAATCATTACTCATTGGCCAGTTTAGCCTGACTTAGTGTTGGTGAAAACTATGTCTCAGGAAGTGGAGGGTTATTGCAGCTCTTAGGAATTTGTGAATATTCTTATGGGGAGGGGGGCTTCAATTAATGAGTCAGTTCCAACAATTTACAATTTCTGTGACTCTTTTTTTCTTCGTGAAATTTCTAAGAGAAAGAGTAAAATGGCCTAGCTTGGATCAAATGTCCACGCTTAACCTAAACAGGTTTAACCAGGATAATTGAACAGAGACATAGAAACTGGGCCCATCCTTGTGGGGCCTATCCTTGTGGGACCAGTCTCAGAAAAGTCATGGTAAGCTGAGAGCTACCTCATGGTATCTGTTAGATGAGCCCAGCAATAGACGCGGATAATCTGTGTTTCTGCAAATGTGTGGTGTGTGTGGTATGTGCACATGTGTGTTGAATTGTCAAACAATACAGACAAGTATCTGTAGCTGACACAAGGTCGTTTAATAAAACTGTTGGTTGGACCGAAAACTGGCGGTCTTTCTGAAGAACAAGATCTTAATTCCTAATAATAACCTTATAATATTGCATAGTTTTGACCCAATCATGTTTACTTTTAGAAATTTATCCATAAGCAAATAATAAAAGATTATTATAAAGATACTGTTATGAAGAATTTCATCAGAACATATTTATAACATTAATACAGAAAGAGCATAAATATTCAACTACAAAGGAGTGGTTGAATAGGGGTTGGTACATTTATGGAATGTTTATCGTCAGTGGTCATTGAAAATGTTGTAGAAGAACATTTAGTTATAAGTAAATTTTCTTCACAATATATTAAGTGAAAAGAGAAGTTACAAAGTTGTATGTAGAATGATTCCATTTTTGTTAAAAAAGAATGAAGCATGTTTGCATGAACTAAAACTTTAAGAAATGTAACAAACCATTAATAATAATCATCTTGGAGTAGTGAGTGTACAAATAATTTTTGTGTTCTTTTTTAAATCAGAATTTTCAATTTTTCTTCAATATTTATGTCTTCCTTTTGTAGTAAGACAAAAATGCATAGAGTAATTTAATGTGAATCTGTGAACCACCAATTTGGCTGTAAACTTTCGAACAACCAGCACAGGCAGGAACGTTACCAGATCCCTGATTCACTATGCCAATTAAAGGAAAACGAATTTAATTGCCTGGGGGAAACACAGCTCTTTCTGGCACTAAGACCTTTGAGAAATATATCCTATGGGTCCTCTTAAAGAGGTCACTGGGTAATGTAAGAAATAATGTATTTGATGGCATCCTTAAAATACTTGTGGTCCTGAGTTTTATAGTGCTCTCTTTCATATTGTTCTTTTTGTCCCTCAGCCTATGCTGATGAGAGATTGCTAAAGCACATTCAGAAGAAAGCAGTTTAACTAGGAAAACAATATGACACCATCCAATTACATAATTCGTTTCTCAGGTTTAATCCAGATAAGATTTTTGAATAGCTAAAGGAATAGATGGGCTGCATATCCTTCAATCTTCTCCTGCAGAACAAAGAATTCAAGGTTATTTTCCCTGACATGTAGCTGGGCTTTACAATTTAATCTTGTCTGTAACTATGTATAGCTTTTTCCTCTGTCAGTAAGCTGAACAAAATCTATGAAAAGAGGGACAACTGTTACCTCTTTGTGAGAGTTAGGAGCCTGACAGGGAGACATGCCTAACTGGAGGCCCAGGTCAAGATAACTCCCATGGTCAAGGTAATGCACAGAATGTAGACGTGAACCACTTTAGCTCATAGACAAATAGGAAGGCAAATCATGCCTCAATATTTTTCATAGAACAGTGCCACGATACACGTGGCCTAGATGTTTTTATAAGACGTACAACCAAACACTCACCTTGTCTATTAAGACTGAACAAAACCAAATGATAATAACTTCATTAGGAATCCATAGGACATTGACGTGAGTAATAGAATTTCTGGGCACATAGTCCAAGACGAACTGAATGAGTTAAATCATTTAATTTTGAGTCAATCAGATAACAGAGGACATTTATCAAAAAGGATTACCTGTTTCAAAATGCTATTTTTTTTTCTTTTTTTTTTAAAGATTTTTATTCATCCATTAGAGAGAGAGAGACTGAGAATGAGAGGGGAGAAGGTCAGAGGGAGAAGCAGACTTCCCGCAGAGCCGGGAGTCCGATATGGGACTCGATCCCGGGACTCCGGGATCATGACCTGAGCCGAAGGCAGTTGCTCAACCAACTGAGCCACCCAGGCGCCCCTCAAAATGCTATTTTAATGGTTCTTCTTTTTGGTATTAGTTAGTTGTCCCGGCAGCCATTAAGGTAACTCCCAGTTCCTTACCATAGTATTGCATTAGCTATAGCGGAGAGAACACTTACCTCTCCCTGAGGGGTAGTGACGGTGGAGGAGATATATATTATGACCTTGAGGGAAATATCACATGGTGTATTTCCCCATCTCTCTTTTTTTGCCATTCAGAAACAGATTTATATTACACAGGGAGTTCCATGCTTTATCCTGACCTAAAAGATACCCTCCCAATCTAGTGGGGTTTAGACTTCTTCTCATCTCCAGATCAACTTTAAACAAAAGCTGAGCAAACGTGTCTTCTGATTTTGCCTATGGTCAAAGAAACGTAATGAATATGTGGCATCATTCCTCAGTAGTGGGTTTTCTTGTTCATATTCTCTGTCCTCACTGCTTATCAACTAAGTATTGTAATCGTTTCTGTTACCAAAAAAAAAAAATGCTTGCAGCAGTGATTGATTGAGCATATGAACCATGAAGTACAGCAGTGCTTGGAAACTCAGTGAATTTCTCCATGATAAATACGGTTAAAATGCTTAAGTGTTACCAGGTGTCTTAAAAATCCAGATGTTGGACCAGGCAGTCTGGCATAGGACAGTCAGAGGCTCCTTGATTATATGGGGAGTTTCATATTTTCTGTCAGTTTCACTTAAAATTTCTTTCCAGAGAGGGTGAGAGCTAGGACATACATATTTGAGTTGGAATTTGGCAAATGATGGTTATTTAAATATATGGATATAAGCCTCCTATCATATCACCTATGGAGACTTGCTTGGATTACTGCAAACGGCTGCTGATTGGCTTCTGGGTTCTCTGTCCTGCTCTCTTGCAACCTAGTCTGTGCACTGAAGCCAGAGGGATTGTTTGCAAATGCAGATTATGGTTATCTTGCAGGGGCTTGCTCTTGTTCTTAGGCTAATATCTGAACTCTTCACATGTAAAAGACCTGTCCTTCTACTTACCTGTCAGCCTCGCCTTTGAGTTTAGGTGCTACCCCACCTATCCTTATACCCCTCTCATGATGCTTTGAAGCTGTCTATCCCCTGGTGTTTTCATGACCTATTTACCTGTGGCCATCACCACCACCCAGCCTCTTCTCTTGGCTAAAGGCTTGCATATTAGTCTTCATCAGAGTTCCCTGATCCTGAAGTCTAGGTCAGGAGCTCTTCCCATGTTCTCTACACCAGCGCAGGAGCCTCTGCCTGCTGTGGAACTAGGGTCTTTGCATTTTCGGTAGTTCCTTCTGTCTAAATGAAGTTCCTTCCTTGAGGATAGATACTAAGTCAGTTTTATTGGATTAGTTTTCCAGTACCTACTTCAGTGCCTGGCATATATTTATGGCCAATTCAATGACTTAGTAGATGGATATTTGGCGCAAAGCTGTCAGAAGCACAGAGAGAAACAAGACACTTTTCCTGGCCTTGATGTAAGATATGTACACATGTCAGATAATATAGTATAGAATGGGATTGTGCAACAGAGTGCTCTGGGAATTCAGAGAAGGGAGAAGGTGTGACCATGGCATTAGAGAGGGCTTCCAGGCAAAGGAGATTTTCAAATTGGGCTTTCGATGGCTTAACCTATTTTGAATGGGGAGGGGATCCACTTGAGGACATAGGAAATGGATATAAGGCAGAGGGCTAGGGAAAGCAGCAGTGTTTGGAGAGAAATGGCATATAGTTCAGTCTAACTGGAATTTAGAGTGGATAAAGGGATTATTGGAGAATGTGCTGGAAAAGCAGGTCATGCCAGCTTGTGCAAGCCAAGAAAGCCAGCTTACAGAAAACAGATTTCGAGCAGAGTTGGTAGCTCTTGTTTTAAGATTAAGAGGAACATAACAGAATGTTGTCCTTCATTGTGTTGTGCCCTTCACCATCACTTTTAGGTATGTGTGTAGGTATAAGCACCATTCTTGTTATTTTAAGAGGAAGATTTTAGAAATGTTTATTATGGGGGCACCTGGGTGGTTCAGTTGGTAAGCATCTGCCTTTGGCTCAGGTCATGATCCAAGGTCCTGGGATTGAGGGCTGCATCGGGCTCCCTGTTCAGTGAGGAGTTGCTTCTGTTTTTCCTTCTCCCTCTGCTTTTCCCTCCCCTAGCTCGTGCTCTCTCTCTCTCTTTCTCTCTCAAATAAAATCTGAAAAGTTTATTACGGAACTGATTGCAAACATGAAGTTTTGTGTTTCGGTTGGGGCCATGCCTCGTATATTGCTGATTTTTGGTGCATTTTAAGTAAGACCATCCAAAATGCTCTCTTGACTGAGATGGGATATAAACAAATAAAATATTTCAATTGTGTGATTACTGAATAATGAAGGTAAGTATAGCTAGAAAGTTTGTGTGGCCAGTTTTTCATAGTTAATCCTCTTCATTGGTGTTCTGGCTATTGAGCTTCTCTATGTCCCTCTAACACAGCCAGCTTTTCCTAGAGACCTGCTATGAGTTTGAAACTCTTCATCAGAAGACAGCGGCAGGGTGGAAAGTTTGGATAACGTCCAGAGAAAAGCAACAAAAATGACAAATAACTTGGAAAGTAAGACCTCAGAGGGATGTCTAAAGAGCTTGAGAATCTTGATCAATAGCGAAAGCACAGTTTATATGTCTTGAAATCACACTGTAGGTGCTTTTTTCTTCATCTTCACAGTGAATACATGGAGAAGACAGCCTAGGTTGCAGCAAGCAAATTCATATTGGACCGAAGAGGCAAAAATATGCACAAATGCTAGCACTGGCTTAATGCTCAAGAGGTAAGACTGAGGGTGTGGACTATTAATTTATAATAGTCATGGTTGCCAGGGGCTGGGGAAGGGGAGCTGGGGAGATGTCAGTCAAAGCGTACAAACTTCCTGCTATGCCATGAATAAGATCTGAAGACGGAGTACACCGCAGAGTGATTAGTCAACAATACTGTGTTATATCCTTCAAAGTTGCTAAGAGAGTAGATCCTAAATGTTCTCACCACAAAAAAGAAGTGGTACTCATGTCATGGGATGGAGATGTTAGGAAGCCATGGTGGTAGTCATTTTGCCCTCTGTAAGTATGTCAAATCAATAGGCCGTACACCTTAAACATCTACATGTTACGTGTCAGTTACATCTCCGTAAAGCTCGGGGGACAAAAAAGCACAGAGTAGACCCCTGTCTAGGGTGTTTGGTTTTAGACAAAGTAATGAAGAACTTCTCCATTGCCACTGATTCTTCTATCGGGATTTCTTACGGTGGTGGTTGTTACCATTATCTAGTAACATGGGTCTCTTATACATTTGCTGTGTGTCACAGTTTGGTTTCTTTGGAAGCAGATGCCAAGCAGGTAGAAGTATTTACTGGGAGTAAGCCTGTGAATGGGAACGAGAGGGGGCAGGACCGGGCAGGGGAGCTGTCGGTCTGGCGTGCGCACCTGGCCAGGCCTCTGCCTGCCCAGCGGGACCTCGGGAGCACAGCTTGCCCATTGGAAGGATGCCGCGTTGGGTGGCCAGGCCCTTGTATTTATGCTTTTGTTCAGTCATTGACTGGAGGTTGCTGTGACGGGAACATGTTCTTGGCTACCACTGTCTGGCTCACTCATTGGCCCGGGGCCACCCCACAAATGGTGTGACCTCGGCTGAAAGCTGACGCAGACTCTGAAGGACTAACAGCTGGGGGCCGTGCGCGAACCACGCTCCTCACAGCTGAGTAGCGAGCCCTTTTTGGAAAGGGGATCAGAGGGGCACATCTCTGTTTCTGCCACAGCATGAAGAGCACACTTCTCTTAGATTGCAATTAAATAAACATGAAGTAGCCAGCTTTCTATGTGTAAATGCAATCTGAAAATTACTACTGAAGTTTTCATTTTGTGGGTGTGTGTTGGGGGGGGTGGGCAGAGAGTTACATGTAGCCAAAGACACCTAAGTATGATTGGTCAGATTTACCTAATGAAAGATCACAGCCTAAGAATAGCAGTAGGTATTTAAAATCCGACATTTTGCCCATATTATTTATAACTTTCACAAAAACCTTGCAAGATAGGCACTGTGATTCAATTTTTCAGTTGAGGAAGCTGTAGGTCACATTGTTCAGGAGATTTTTTGTTCTAGGTCATGCGACTAGGACATCCTTTCATGCAACTAGGAGCTGAGATGTTTGTATTATTCTAAAGGCACTTTGCATTATACCAGGGTGACTGATGTGAAAAATTGCAGAAAGGAATATGACTACCCAGCTTGTATTTTGTCAAAGTAGTTCAGTTCTTATGTACTCTAGTCCAGACTCCAGGGATGTTTGGTGTAGTCTTTATTGTGTTAAAATAAAATATTATGGCTTTTGGCCACACGCAACAGGGTGGAATTAACTTTTGATTTTGTAATGTTTGGGTAGTTGTTTCCTACACGTGTCTAGATGTTAACTCACCACATTTGTGGAGAAAGTTCTGATTCCATTCCATAAAACCTTGGGGTTTATAAATTCCCTTTTTATTTCTAGCTTTACATATTATTTACCTAATCTATTTTAAAAATAAAATGTCATAGTCAAAACTTAAAGTTCAGTAGACAATGATATCAACTATAAGGAATTTTTGAATATAAAAAAATAATTCCCTTACCTGTATCATTTTCAGTATTTTATACACAACATGTGGTAAGCATTTCAGTAATTGTTCTCTAATTTTTTAACTGTTGAAGTTGATTTTTATCTTTTATTTAGAGGTCATTAGAATCAGCTGTGTGACCAGATATCTACTTCTAAGGCTAGAAAAGTGATATGATAACTTGTTTAGATATTTACTGATACGAAAATTCAGCATCAGGGCACATCATCAGCTTATACTTGGTTCTTTCTAAACTGAGTATGTTAGATCAGAGAGACCATCAGATATGAGGGCCAACTTAGGAGGTCATCTTCCTTATGTTTCTCTTTGCCCCATATACTTACAAAATTTCACTACTAAAAATATAAGAAGTGGAAAATAGGATGTCTTTTGCCTGGAAGGAAGCATTTTGAGAACTCCCTTGTGTGTTTAACATTGCTTTCTGCTCCCCTTGCCAGAGCCATGAGGGGATCTTTCTTGGTTCTTTCCTGTGAGAATCTGGAGGATCTTGGAGGGTAAAGTCAAGGAAGTCTAAGAGTCTCCCTAAGTAACCAGAGCTATTCACTGTCATGCTAGTCTATATTCTCTTTCTGTAAGTTTGTCAAAATTACCATTCAGGTGTTCTTACCAGGTTATGGCTTTAGCAGCTTCTGCTCCAGGTAGGTAGATCTTGACTGTGATCTCTATATTCTCCTGTGTCTCCACATCTCATGGTGGCCCTTTGCCTTGTAACCTCAGTTCTCTGACAGGTCAAGGAAAATTAATGATTTTCAGTTTGTTTCACTTTTTTCTGGTGGTAAGGATAGGAGATAACTTCTCTTTGCATGTTAATGCTGAGACCAGAAGTGTATCCATAGCCTATTTTGAACACAGCAGCCCATGAAATTTCCGTAATGTGTAAGACAAGTCAAGTTGCTCCTCTGCTTCCAGCCTATCTTGAAGTAAAAGCCAAAGCCCTGACAATAGCCCACAAGGCTTCCATGCACACTCTCTTGTGTACTCATTGTCCACTTTTCTTATTTTCCTCTTCCTATCTCTCCTCCAACCACCTTGATCTCCTAGTTGTCTCTTAAACATACCAGCAGGCTCTCACCCCAGGACCTTTGCACTTGCCTGGAATGATTCTTTCCCCTAGATGTCCACTGTCCCTGAACAAAAGTCACAGACACCTTGTGATGACTTCCCTGACCACTCTATTTAATATAACAACCCCACAATCCTCTCTTATGTTCTCATTTCCTCATCCCTTCCCAGCCTTATTTCCATAGCACTTTGCACCACGTGACATACTTCATACAGTATTTTTCTAATTTTTTATGTTTATTGTCTCTCTATCCTCCCAGATAGTAAGTTCCACACAAGCAAGGATTTTTGCTTTTTTTGCTTGTTTTATTCCTTGCTTTATAGACCGGTGATATAATGAAATTGCTAATTCGGGATTATCAGTTGATGTCAAAACCATCAAGTGAATGTATGATGGTGAATGAAACACTTGTACAACGCCAAAGCAACACTACACAAATTAGTTTCAGGTTGCAAAGGGAAAAATGTTAACTATTAAATAGAGAAATCAAACTGTCACCACTCTAATTCAGTGATTAAGCTTAGTATCATTAATAGTGGGGTCAACCAGATGTTCTGTGTTTTCTTAGGTGTTGCAAAATGAAGTTGGTAACATCACTTTTACATTATCTAGCCAGATATGCTTAACTTGAATCCATAGAGCCTTTAGATGTAGCTCTTAGTTTATGAAGTAAGGGAACAAGCCAAAATTCATCATGAAGAAACTGAACAAATTTAGAATGTGGTATATCCTGTAAGATAACAGTTCAGGATCGTTAAAATAAAGGATCTGTTCTAAATGAAAAGAGACATAAAGAATAAAATAAGTGCAGTGTATGGGCTTGGATTGGCTATGATTTGTGCAAAACAATCTTAAAAGGTATATTTACATCTATGAGGAGAATCTAAATTCTAATATTAGGTGAGAGGAACTTTTTCTGAAATAGAGATGATGCATGTGAACTGGAAAAATTAGGTTTCAAGGAGATAAGTAGATTATGATCTCAGTTTGGTAAAAAATAAGATATTTTACAGGTCAATATATTAAAAAGAAGTATACACATGCAGATCAAAAAAATCAGGCATTTAGCTCATAGATTTCTTTGGATTTTTGTTTCTGGATGGAAGGAGGGAAAATTGCCCTAGGGTACAATTAAGAGAGGAGAGGGGATACACAGGGACCAAACTGCTTTGTATTTCAAGATCTATATCTGCCCCACACATAAAGGTAAAGTGTTTGTTATGGTCAGTTTGAATAGCTGTAGGCACAGAATGTTTTATAATTGTGTGCCTTTAAATACTCAAAATTTCTGGATTTGTTTAATTCAAATTGACCTTCCTCTATTTAATACAAATTCTTGAGTTTTATTAAATTATATCAAACCTAGCCCCATTTGTTCATTATATAAGTGTTCCAGAAAGTCTGGAAATTTCTCCTTTAATTTGGTTTTTAATTTATAGACTCTACCTTTAAAGACAGAATCTCAGTTATTTGGTCTTAAGTTTCAGACTCTTTAGATAATTTTTTTTCTTTCCTCCTCTGTTCCTGACTTCCTCTTTCTCTTTGTTTTCTCCTCTTACTTCGTTACCTCCCTTCTCTCCCTTCTGTCTCTTTCATTTTTTCTCTCTTTCTTTCCACCACCCACTAACACCATATTCATTTTAGATTTTTTTTAAGAAAAAATTTTAAGGTTTTTTCCTAACAAAACTCTGATTTCATTTTTGTCTGTCCTTTTTCATAGAAAGCCACTATTTTGTTTTGTTGCTTTTATTATGTGCATGCTTTTGTACTTTTTATATAAATACAAACTGAATGTTTTACCGTTCAGTAAAGAATAAATTACCATAAATTGTCTCCATAAAGAATATGTCATATTTTGCATATTTTTGGATTTTATATATATTATGCTGTTCTAGGGCTTTGCAACTTTCTATTTTTGTCAACATTGTGTTTTTCAGATTTATCCATGTTTCTACAAGTAAGTAGATTTAGTCTGTTTTTTTTTAACTGCTGCACAGTGTCACATGTTATGAATATATCAAACTATATCCTATTAAAATTTAAATATATTTGAGTTCCTCTTGTTTTGTCTTCAAAAGAATGCTGAAATTAACATTTTTTTTATGTCTCACTTGGATGTATACATGTCAGAGAGTTTCTCTAAGATACATACACAGAGGCAGAAATGCTAGGTGTTAGGCAATGTGAACTTCAACTTTACTAGACAGTACTCAATTGTGTTCCAAAGTGATTGTTGCAGTTCCATCAACATTAAATGGGAATTCCTGTTATATCACATCTGGTTAACAATAGGTATTTTCAGACTTTAAAAATTAGTTAATTTAAGGGTGCCTGGGTGGCTCAATTGGTTGAGTGTCTGACTCTTGATTTCAGCTCAGGTCATGATCTCAGGGTCGTAAGATCGAGCCCTGCTTTGGGCTCCCCATTCGGTGTAGAGTCTGCTTGAGATTTTTTTTCTCTCCTGCACTTACAGTCTCTCTCTCTCTAAAATAAATAAATAAAATCTTTTAAAAAATTAGTCAATTTGATAAATGTGATATGGTATCTCATTGCTTTAATATTGTTTTCCTTATTACTAGTAAGATTAAAAATCTTTTCATATATTAAATGGCCATTGAGTTTCCTGTTTTGTGAATTGCCCATTTTTCTGCTGGGTTATTGATTTTTATTTCTTCTTTATTTGTTCTGGGTACTAATTCTTTTGTTAGTTATATGTATTGCAAATATTTTTTCCAGTCTGTGGCTTATTTTTTTCACTGTTTGTTTTGTGTTTATAGTAAAAAAAAGAAAAACAAAGCCTGTAATATAGTAAATTCATTAACTTTTCATTGTACCATTTGTGCTTTTCTGTGTTTTAGTTAAGAATTCCTTTCATACTTTAACATCATTTAATCTCTGTTCTTTCCTTTTTTTTAAAGACTTTATTTTATTTTTTTCAATGATTTTATTTATTTATTTGAGAGAAAGAGGAAGAGAGAGCCTGAACAGGGAGAGCGGCAGGCAGAAGGAGAAGCAGGCTCATGCTGAGCGCGGAGCCTGATTCACGACTCGATCCCAGGACCCCAGGATCATGACCCCAGCTGAAGGCAGACGCTTAACTGACTGAGCCACCCAGGTGCCCCTACGATTTTATTTTTAAGTAATCTCCACACCCAACATGGGGCTCGAACCCACACCCAGAGTTCATGGTCACACGCTCCATCAGCTGAGCCAGCTAGATTCCCATCCTTTATTTTCTTCAAAATGTTTAAGGTTTTGCTTTTTCTGGAATTTTTTTTAATCTTCCTGGAATATTTTTAATTTTTATATAGTTAAAGTAAGGAATATCTTCTTTTCCAATCACTACTAATTTATTAGTCCTTCCTTAGTCCATTGTAATTACACGTCTGTCATATCAAGTATCTACACATGTGGTTGTGTTCCATTTTTACTGAGCTATTTGTTTATCACCCTTTCTCGTTTCTCTGACTTATGAATGGGATTGTTTTTCTGTATTACACTGTCTAATTAGTTATTCCTGGTACCTAGACCAGTTTTTGTATGATGAATTCATATTTGCCAATCTTGCTGAATCTTCCATTAGTGGCTTATTACTGACTTGAATCAAAGAGGCCTAGCTCCTACTCTCAACTTTATATTAACAAGTTCTGTGGCCTTGAGAAAGTCACTAGTGTCACCAAATTTCAATGTTCTCTTTGGAAAGGGGCAGGTCATAACATCTAACTCATGAGGTTGGGTTGTTGTGAAGGGTAAATAAGAAAATGGATGTCAATAGCCTAACACTAAGTAGAGACCCTAAAATACTAGGTTCTTGTAAAACTCTTATTGTCTGACAAAGAGTCTAATAATTAGTAGATGTGTAATAAGGCTAATTAAATTAAATTTCACACACACACACACACACACACACACACACACACACTGAAGACCCTTCTTGCCATCCAAAGCTCCAGGTTACACAGGTTACTAGGGCATTTCTTTAGTTATGATGTCACAAGCTTCATTTGTTTTTTGTTCTTGAATTAGAACATACTACCTTTTTCATTAAAGAAATCCAAAACATTAGGTTAGGGGAAACTATTCCAGGGGCGATAAGCACTGGGAGGATACAAAATTATCTCTTGATTTCAGGTAAGATGCATGTGCTTTACATGATTCATTATAGATCTTAAAGCTGTCAGAGGAAAAATGGCCATGACAATTATGTGACTTTAAAGTATTTTCCAAAAGAGCCATATCTGTCATCAGTTATGAAAGCTGACCAAATGCGCATGATGACAGACAGACAGCTGGTTCTCATTCATATTAAGTTCCTCTCACGCAAAAGGAATGTTAAGGCAATCTGGCCTCATATTATGTTGATTCCAAAGTAATTACATTTGTTATTTCCTGGCGATGTAGTAAATCAAGCTGGGCAAGTAGGTGGATATTTCACAGAAGTAATTTCGGAAACCATTCAATACGATCACGTGGTGTGTTGAGCCCTCTTCTGCCTCAAGACAAATCATGTCCAGTCCAGGAATGGGGGAAGGGGAGAGGGGGAAGCGAACTTACTTCCTTGAAAAGATGGGAAATGCATGGTTTTCCACATGCAGATGCAGAATTTGTAAGAAACAAAGGAGTTCAGTTAAGGCATGTGCGGGTCAAAGGAATGGACAAACTGCCCCTGTGCAAGAGATTTGCTCTCTCTCTGTTCTCACTCCAAAAGCTGCCAAGTCCAGCTGCTTCCCAGGCAGCCGTGTACCTCCCCCAAACACACCTGCTATCCCAGCACTTTACTCTGGGGTAGGCTGGCCATTAATTAATGTCTACAGCACAAGGGTTTCTGACCCTTCTGATTTCATTATAGTTAGAAACTCGGGAGAGCTTACTCCCATTCACATAAAGGCCAAATGCTTTTAGAATCCTTTAATAAACCGATGGCCTAAAGGCTAAATTCAGGAAGGAATCTAATATAGGCACTAAATGATCATTTTGTTGTCTAAAAGTCTCTGTTCAAAATGGACATAATTCTTCTTTTAGCCTTTGATCTGATCTCGCTTTAATACCAGATTCCTAAAGTGTTATTACAATGAAGAATAAAGAAAGCAAAACTAAATTTGACTTTAAAGGGCATCCTTGCCTTACAGATTTGCCTAGGAGTAAAATTAAGACTCATGACTCTAACGTTTCTTCTTGTAGACTTTAGAGATTTAGCTATCAATCGCTCAATGCATTTTAAAGAATTGGGGAATAAAAAAATCTGGAATGCTTTAGAGGAACACTGCCTGGAGGCTTAGGAAAAGATGACCTCTGGAAGACCTAGCCAGCTCCACACCATTTCTTGGGAGAGCACAGAAAATGGATCCATGTGTACAGCAGCAAAGGGAGGCTTGGCTCTTGACCCATTAAGGGTAGGTTAGTTTCAGCTGCCATGAAATAATTCAATCCAGTGGTGAAGATTTTTCACTTTGAAACTCTTCAGAGAAATCAGGTCCTTCTCATTGTTCCCATCTTTGTTTAACTTGGCCAGTGTTTGTCGGTCATTTAGCTTATAGCCCTTTGAATTTCATTCAGGGAATCTGAAATCAGAAATGACATAAACATATGGGGGCATGGAGAGGAGAGAGAGAGGGAGAGAAGGAATGGGACTTACCAGTCAAATGGAAAAAAAAGATTTTTTTTTGCTTAGTTTTGTTTCTTTCTCCCCAGATTCAGTTACTTCATCTACACGTTATGTTTCAAAAATGACCAGAGACAGCTTATTAAGGGAAGTGTGTTTTAGTTATTTATTTTGGAGAACATTTGCAATTCCAGAATATTCACTAAGAAAAAGTAGGTTTTTTAAAAATGACTTTATTTATTTATTTATGAGAGAGAGAAAGAGCGTGCATGCACGAGCAGTGGGAAGGGGCAGGGGGAGATGCAGACTCCTCACTGATCAGGGAGCCTGATGAGGGACTCAGTCCTACAACCCTGGGATCATGACCTGAGCCAAAGCCAGACACTTAACTGACTGAGCCACCCCGACACCCAAATTTGTTTTTTTTTAAAGTAAGATTGGTTATGTAAACAAAGAGAAAAATAAATGTATAAATAGCTACATGCAATACAAGACAATACATAAGACAGTATTTATATCACCTTTAGCAGATCCAGAATACAGATAATATGGAAAGTTCTTAGAAAAGCAGAAGAGAAGATCCTACACAAATTGGCATGGAGTGGTGGGTGATAAATTGTCACCATATGTTTCTTTATTTACTCTTTTCTTTCCTCCACTTTGTATAAAGATGTCAAAAACATCTCCATCTACAGTGAGGGTGCTAACATTCTGCTCTGTGGAACCCACGGTACCAGCCGTGCCTAGGCTGGGTTCTGTGTGCTCTTATCCTCCATCTGGGGAGCATCACACTCACTGTCTGTGCCACGAGCCACAGCTGCTTGGGGATTCAGACTCTCATGCTGGTTTTCCCACTAGCCATATGTGGGACCTTGGAGACCTCACTTCATCTCTTAGCCTCTAGTTTCTGCACTAACTTGGTACAAAGTGGATTTGCAGTATAGTTTCATTTTTTGACTGGGGAGTTGGATACTTAAGGCTCCCCCTGCTCCATTCAGTAGTTCTGGTCACCATTTTTCACTCAGAAAGATCAATGGATTTTTACTGTCTTAGCTAACAAGATGGCATATCAGTTGGCACACTTAGCTTTTCTACATCTGTCAAGAAGGATGCACTTGAATGTTAGTATGAAATTCCTGAAATTATTTGTTTCAGCCTTGGGGTTTTAAACTATGACAATTTTGCACACTTTTCAAAATGATTTAAATAATTGTACCCCTTCGTCTAGAATAATGTAACCTTCCTCCAAAGCGCATGGCCCCAGGGGAACAGGGCACAAGTTAGATTTCAGACCCACTCATCCTCCTCAGCCAGGAAACACTGCTGTGTAGCACACTTGTAAAATAGTACGTGGGGGCCAAAGATGTATCATGTACATGAGAATTCCAAGGCACGCATAAACGTGGTCTAGCAAGTGATCGTGTGCCCTTCTGATCACTGATAAGTACAGTTTGACTTAAAATCAAAGGTCTCCAGAGTAAGGAACTATAAAGGGAGCATAACATGACCTATGATTATGCCAAAAGAATATAATAAAAATTTAATTTACATTAACCTTAAAAAAATTAAGCTTCACTAATTTTCTGGTGATTTTTTGGAGTAGTAAAATATATAAAATATAACATTTACATTTTAACCATTTTAAAATACAATTAAGTGGCAATAAATATGTTCTTAGTATTATGCAACCATCACCACTGTCTACTTCCAAAACTTCTTCAACATCCCAGACTGAAACTTGGTACCCATTAAACAATAATACCCCATTCCCTCCTCCTCTGGGCTCATGGTAACCTCTATTCTACTTTCTGTCTCTATGAACTTATCTATTCTAGGTAACTCATATAAATGGAATTATATGATATTTATCCTTCATGTCTAGCTTATTTAATTTAGCTTAGTGTTTTCATAGTTCATCCATGTATCAAAATTTCATTCATTTTTGTGTGGGTACACCACATTTGCTTATATATTCATCTATTGAAGGACATTTGGGTTTCTGCCTTTTGGCTATTTTGAATAGTGCTGCTGTGAACATTGGGATTCAAGTACATGTTTTAGTCCCTATTTTCAGTTCATTGGGGTAGACACTTAGAATTGCCGGATCATATTGTAATTTTATGTTTAACTCTTCAAAAAACCACCAAACTGTCTCCACAGTGACTGCACCATTTTACATAACCCCTAACAGAGCATGAATTTCCAATACCTCCACAGTATCTCTGCATTGTCAACACTTGTTATTTATTTATTTTACAGTTGCCAGCCTAATGGGTGTGAAGTATTATCTCATTGACTTTTGGTTTGCATTTTCCTAATGATTAGTGATGGTGAGAATATTTTTCGTGGGCTCATTGGCCATTCGTATATCTTCTTTGGAAGAATGTCCATTTAAGTCCTTTGCCCCCTTTTTAATTGGACTGCTCATTTTTTGTTGTGGAATGATAGGAATTTTATGTGTTCTGGACATTAATTCCTTATCAGATGTATGATATGAAAATATTTACTCCTGTGAATTCCTTTCACTCTATTGATAGTGTACTTTGAAGTACAGAGGTTTTAAAATTTTGATAAAGTTCAACTTATATGTATTTTTGGTTATTTATACAACTAAATATATGCATTACTAGTGACGTTTCACCCATCACATACCCCTTTGTCAGCTGATACAGAAGCTATTTTGTAGGTAGGATAGGAGTTTCACATCATGAAGAGCTGGCCCTGATGGGTACATGTGACTGACTACTACAAGTCTATTGTAATGCCTTATAATTCAAGTGTTTCCATAAGTGGATTTTGGGGTCATATTTTTATGTTATTTATTTATTTTTATTTTTATATTTTCATTTACATATTTACTAAATTAACAGTCACAATTGTGGAACCAAATAATAGATAAAATATCTTGCACATAAAATTCAAATGCAAGATAAAACTAACAATGGAAGCTGAAGGCAATAATGAGACCATGGCAGAGTTGATTGACACTTCTACTCTTAGGAGGAGCTCTTTGCCAGCCACAGTGAGAGGGTCTAACAAGAAGTCAGTAAAAATTGACAAATATCCAGGGCACCTGGGTGGCTCAGTGGGTTAAAGCCTCTGCCTTCGGCTCAGGTCATGATCTCAAGGCCCTGGGATCGAGCCCCGCATTGGCCTCTCCGCTTGTCAGGGAGCCTGCTTCCCCCTCTCTCTCTGCCTGCCTCTCTGCCTACTTGTAATCTCTCTCCTCTCTGTCAAATAAATAAATAAAACCTTTAAAAAAATTCACAAATATCCATGCAACTATTTTAAAATATGGATTTAACTCAACTATAGTTAACAGCATATCAAACTAAGTATATACTGTGTGTTAGGATATTAGTCAATGATAGTATGGAGGTAGGAAAGTTTGTAAGACATTTATGAGTATTTTATGTTTATTATATAATTTTAAATGCTTTTAAAAATTATTGCATCTAGAACATCTTTTTAGAGTAGGTTTATACCACATAAATATATAAATTAATATTTACATAACCAACACTTACTGGGGATACATCCTCCAATTTTTCTTTACCGATGGGGGTATTTTAAAAAGTTTAGAGACCACTGGAAACCATAAAAAGAAGTAAACTTACAGATATATTTATCTGTCAACTTTGCCAGATGGAAAACTGGCACACTTTTATGTCTAGAATTTTTTCTCATTTAAAAAACTTAACATTGACTTGATTCCAGTCTATTTGGCAAAAGTTCCCTGGTGGATCACTGCAAAGGCAGCAAAGCATTAGCACGTTTGGCTTTATTATTTATGTGACAACGAGTGTGCTTTTTTGTTTGTGTCGATGCAGTCTGTGTGTGTATAGTTAAGTAATTTATGGGACAGAACAGTTATAACCTGAAGAAAATACCATAGTTGAGTTGTGTGATGAAAGCCATTCTGCACCTAAGTTGTGCTAATAGAGAGGATAATTTTTCTCAACAGCAAACTGTGGATAATCAATCACATTGAATCTGGGTTTCTCACTGTACCATTCTATTATCCAAGCTTATAGATTTGCTAAGGTCCTTATTTACCCAGACATTCTCCCACTCGTTACCCTTCTGCCCATTTCACTGCTCATTAACACATCCATCGAAGAGTGAACCAGGGCAGGGATGGGAATTTTATTTGGTGGCTTTATTCCCTTGTTATTTACATTGGCATGAAATTTTTGAGTTATACGTGAATTTTCTTTATCCACGTGGATTTTGACTTCACAGCCATGGATAATCAACTGCCAATCAAACCTACTTTCAAAATGACTATCTTAAAACTAAGACAAGCTTTTCTGGTCATACTTAGATGGTCATAGATGTAAAATCATTTATGAGAAAACCTCGAGTTTTGATATGACTTTATAATAAAACTTATGCACCTCTTTGAAACTGGAAGGGCAGCAAAGCCAGGCTAGATAATGAAATTTTTTTTTACACGAAATAGTCTGAAGTGAATTGAGAAGATAGCATTCAGCTTGTAGTTATGCCACTCCCCTAAAATATGTAGGTTGGGGGGCACCTGAGTGCACCTGAGTCACTTAAGCATCCAACTCTTGATTTTGGCTTACGTCATGATCTCAGGGTCAGGAGATCAAGTCCTGCGTTGGGCTCTGTGCTGGGTGTGGAGTCTGCTTCAGGTTTTCTCTCTCTCTCTCTTTCAGTCCCCCCCCCCCCCCACTGAGTGCTCTCTCTCTCTAAAGAAACAAAAAGAGAATCATGGAATTAGAAGGGAACTTAAAGAATACCATATTATCTTTCCTCCTCTCTGCAATTGTGGTTTTCTGAAATCTATAGTAAAAGCTTCCTTTTCTCAAAGGGAGTGTTAACGCTCTTAACACGGGATTGCCCTGTACAACTTCCTTGAGAGACTTCTTTTTTGCCCATTCTAGATGACCGTATTTTCCTTACTGTTTCAGGTGATAGAGAGCTTTCTACATCCTAAAGTGGATCACCAGCACCTTAAATTGTTCAAGTCCAGATTTGATCTTCAGCTGGCTGACTCCTTCCTTTATCACATTCATCTCTGGCTCTATTATTCTTTAGTCCCAAGGAATCTGTTCTTTGGTTTTAATAAAACTCTAAGTTTATCATCTTTTCATTTTTCTCTTAGTTTAAGAGTCATCTTTGGCTTCATACACTTCTGTGCTTAGTCAGGATCCCATAATCCATCATCTCAGTTTCTCTCTTAACAACAAGTTCAGCTTCCCTGGTTTCTATTCTGAGCGTATCCTGCAATTGACCATGTTCAGTGCCACTGAATATTCAGACCTTTGCTATCAGAGAAACCTGTTCACTCATGGGCCCGAATAAGACAGCGCTCTTCTGTCCAACAAGCAACACAGCACTTTGTCTCCATGTCCCTGGAGACTCGTAGTATGTCTCTGAGACCTTTGTCAATTTGTGACATTTTTGTAAGGTGCATTCTCTCTCCAAGAACCATCAACAGATCATACTCACTACAATCTGTTGATAGTCGTTGGGAGAGGGTGCAGTACCCACTCGAACTGGGTAGTGGGAAAGGAGCAGTGGAGTTTTGGGTGGACCAATGATGGCAGTAGCACATTTAAAGAAAACATATGGCTGAGTCATCATGAGACTCTTTATGGTATAGCTTGTTTAAATGTAGGTCACCTAACAGACTATATTTCTTATCTACCTGAATTCCAAAAAAGATGACCTGGATTCTGATCAAGAGTGAGAACATGTCAGAAATAGTGATAGAAAGTGCAAGGAGATCCAAGATAAATCGCCACCCGTGACATTGGACCCACGTTCTGCATCAAATCATTTTTGTTTAACCTAAAAGAAAAAAGAGAGACAAGAGAATGGAGCTGGAGCTAGGGAGTAAATCTTCCACCGTCATAACCAAGCTGGGTTTTTCAGTTTCCTGCTTAGAAAGTAGGCGCTGAGTCAGGAATCTGGGCTTCCCAAGGCAGAGGCATCCTTAATGACTGTTTAGTGTATCTTCGACATAGACCAGACTCCAGAGCTGGTTTGGCTTTCCCAGTGGAGGGCTAAGCCTGTTCCATTGTTGACAAGAATGTCTTTCAAATGGCGCGTGAACAGGGATAACGCAGACTCTGGTCCAAGACCACAGTCCGCTTCCTCTGACCCAAGACCACAGTCTGCTTCCTCTGACCCTATACCAGGGCATCTGTACCCTGCCTGGAACTGCCTGAAAGGTATGCAGTCTGCCTCAGCCAGAACCATAACATCGCTGGATACTATTTTACTGGTTATTGTTCATCTCCTGTTCAGGTTTCCCACAGCAGCTGTTCTAACCCTTCAGTATTCGACAATTTCATTACTCAGCTATACTCACTTTACTCTCAACAGATCATCATGCTTCCTACAGACATGCTTCCTATATATGTATTGCATCTCTTAGATGCAGTAGTCCCCCCTTATCTGCAGAAGATGTTTCAAGACCCCCAATGGATGGTCCTGGGAACGCAGATAATACCAAATCCTACATAAACTCTGTTTCTTCCTATATATACATACCTGTAGTAAAGTTTATACATTTGGCACAGTAAAAAGTTAACAACTGTAACCAATAATAAGATAGAAAAATTATAACAATATATGCTATTAAAAGTGATGCTAATGTGTTCTATTTCTTTCTCTCATAATATCTTTTTGAATTGTACTTATCCTTCTTCTGGTGATGTGAGGTGATAGAATGCCTACATGGGGAGAAGTGAGGTGAACGATGCGGACGTTGTGACATAGCATTAGGCTCCCGTTGACCTTCTGACAATACGTGGATTATTTGCTTTCAGATGTAGTTGACCACTGGTAACTGAAACCATGGAAAGTGAAACCAGACCTAAGAGAGTCCCGTTGTACAAGGCAGTGCTTTGATTGTTTTTACAAATGGCCTCATTAATATTAACATCCCCTTCGTGTAGACATACTCTTCCCTCCTTTCAAGACTGTATGAAGTCTTAGAGAGTTCAAAACTATGTCTCAGGAGCCACTCAACTTCTGCTTTTTTTTTTTTAAAAGATATTTGTTTAAATATATTTTTTAACAAAAAATTTAATAATTTAAATTTAATTTAATAATAAATAATTTAATAATAATTTAATAAACAAATTAAATATCTAATTTGTTTATTTTAGAGAGAAAGAGAGAGTGGTTGAGGGGGAGAGGGAGAGAAGCAGACTCCCCCCTGGGCGCAGAGCCTGACCTGGGGCTTGATCCCATGACTGCAAGATCAGCACCTAAGCTGAAATCCAGTTGAATGCGCAACCGACTGAGCCACACAGACGGCCTGGCTCTGCTCTTTTTATTACTTCATGCTTTCTCTTGAAAAGAGAACATATCAAAACAAAAACTAATCCAAACCCAACATTTTTTTCTGATCTGCTCTAGATATCTGTTAATAAGGAGAAAGAACTTAAAGTTTAGACATTTTTGACAAGGTAAAAGCTGAATAGAAATTGCATTCAAATGTGAGTCGCTGACAGGAATGTATTTCTGTACCCAGATTGTAATGAGGATAGGAATGTGAGGGTGAGAGACTGGTTGAGGAGAGAGTGGGCTGAGGGTGTGCTTGGGGGAGGGCCTCAACATTTGAAAAGAGGAAGCTTAGAAAGACCAAATGCAAGCATTACGTGATTCTGTTTTACCCAGTATTGGCCCTGTCTGTCAGTGTGCAAGACAATTTAGGGAAGAACAGGAAAGAACCCGGGCATTGCTTCTAAAAAAAGAGCAAAAGCTGTAAAGTTAAGAGAATGACTTAGGTTAAAGGTAATATATTAGAGATTAGCTTAGTTTCTCTGAAGATGGTCTCACCCAGTATTTCCCCAAGTAGTAGCCAAAATTTCATTATGGCAAAAGAGAACAACCAAAATATTCATGCGTGGGGTATGGCAAAAACCCAGGGGGAGAAGCCTTCAGTTTGTGGATGGCAGCTTAGCCAGATTTAAGGACAACATTGTTTGGTTTCCAGAGGAAACATTCCACCCACTTCCCCCCCTTTTTTTTAACTTGATGAATTGTGGAACCACTCATTCTCTAGAGGTTCAAATAAGAAAAACAAATTATATTTAAATGAAGACTTGGTATTTCGTTCAGCAAACTAATGGGACCTGGAGTCATTTTAAAGACCTCCCATGTTTATAGCAGAAGGGGTCATCTTTCTGTGGACCAGACCCAAGTCCAATTTCTTATTCAGCTCTTGATCGAAATTGAGTAAGCCCTTATTGAAAGTAGACTGCTTGGCTGTGTGTCTCCTGGAATTGATCTCCTCCAGGACCTAAATGCTCTCAGTTAATGAGATGCCTCCTTGTTATTGCTTATAAAGTCACTAATAATTTTCTGAGAGTCTGTGTATAAAATTTATGAAGTGTGTATTCACCCATACAATAACTTGAGTAGCTATTTTCCCATTAAGGCAAACTCTTGGTTAATGTATTTCAGTACAAGTAATATTGTGAAGAGCTACTTCCGGCCATTGGAAATATTTCTTTTCACATTTAATTTCATATAAACCACTTGGTTTTTTACAGGCTTGTTTACAGATTATTTATTTCACTGTTTATAACTCTAATTAGGAAATTATAAAGTCAGTTGTTAAGGAAGTGTGAGTCAGTAACACAGCTCCTTGAGGAGTATGAACATGAGATCTGGAGATTTTATAGAGAGATGACTCTCCTCTGGTTCCATCACGAAGCATCTGTTCTGTTTTGTGCTACTATTTATCCTGGCCTTTCTGAAGTGTAGAACCAAAGTCAAGGGGAAGAGAAGGGGCTCGGAGTTATCCCTATGTCCAGGGAACAAACTTAAGCTAATTGTTCCACCAGGGATTTGAATCCATGACCATGACCACTTCCTGAGGGAAAGTGAGAATTGACTTGACTTTCTATTGGCTCCTAACCCTGGGCAGGTGGGAAATGTGTCATTCATTCATTCTTTTAATCAAAAATATTTATCGAGCTGCTTCTTGGTGGCAAGAATTGTCATCGGCAGTGGAAATGCAGAGATGACCAAGGTGGACAAGGCCTGGTTCCCACAGAGCCTGTATGACAGCAGGGGACATAGTCAGTAAACAAGGAGCAAAGACATGAGCAAGACTTGATCATTAAATGCTGATAGTAGCTGACCAAGTGTGCATGATGAGGTTTTCCCAAACTTCAAAAATATATTCTCCTGGAGGCAACAAATTGTTGAAAATTATAGATAAATTGCAGTGGATGTGGGCTGTTGAATGGAATGAGATGGAAAATTTCTAACATGCCGTGATCAAATATGAAGCATTTCTGCAGTTTCCATGAAAAAGTTTGACTTTGAAATCACACACAGTTATTTGTTGGTGTTAAGAACTCGGGAAGCTTTTTTAATCATCCTGATTGTCAGCTTGCTGGTCTGTAAAAATGATGCAGGTTTGCTGTATGAAATAGTATAATATAAGTAAAACACATCGTTGGGGAGCCTGGGTGGCTTCGTCGTTAAGTGGCTGCCTTCGGCTCAGGTCATGATCCCAGGGTTCAGGATCGAGCTCCGAATCGGACTCTCTGCTCGACAGGAAGCCTGCTTCTCCCTCTCCTGCTCCCCCTGCTTGTGTACCCTCTCTCGCTGTGTCTCTCTCTGTCAAATAAATAAACAAAATCTTTAAAAAAAAAAAAAAAGTAAAACACATGGCACTTAGCAGGTACTCAAGAAATATTAGTTCTCCTTTCCAGTGAAAAAGAACCATAGCATGTTCCCTCTTACAATAACCGGGTGTAACTTATTTTGACCATTAGGTATAAAAAATTCAGAAATATAGTAAAGAATTTGAGTTATGTTACTTTGCAGGATGATTTTATTAAAGGACATATAATTCCCTCAAGAGCATTATTGGCCTTAACTGTAAAGGTAGTCACATTATAACCCTGCTTTTCAAGATAAAATGTACATTTGCTAAGTCATATTGAACTTTTCACCAGTGATTTACAACAGTCTTTATCTGAAGATATTTTTCTTCCAACTTTCCAGAGTTGAGGAAGGGAGCAGACAATAGGTTAAGGGGAGAACTGCGTATTTAACTTAAAACTTTTCATCTCTGTGCTCTGATCTAAGCATTCCTTTTTCAGGTAGAGATTTGGTATTTGAAAAGCAAAAGAATCAAGTTTCTTTCTTGGCACTCTGTGGCCTGAACCATTTATCAAAATAAACCCCAGGAGCTGGGCCCTGCACCGGCCTTTGGAGATTAGAGGAATGCTGTGCATGTGGCCAGGAGTGTGAGAGAGGGGAGATGATTGCCCCTGAGGGAACTGCTTTCTGGAGGCTTCTGTGCTCCAGCCTGGCTGTCTCTCTATTAGTAACAAAAGACTTGCCTTCCTCAGCCCTAGGCATCTGGCTTCATTCCCAGATGCTGCTCTGAGGCCAGAGTCAAATACACAGAAAGTATCTGGGTGTTTTAGATTCAGTAATACTTGACATAGTAATAATGATGATAGTAATAAAAATTATATCAGTTATTATGTTTGTAATATATATATAAATATATACTTATTTATAAATACATATTTATAAATATGTATTTGTAAGTATATATAAATTTACAAATACAAATAGTATAAATGATAATTGTATTAAAATAATCATATAACAATAAGCATTATTATTACAGAAATAATGTTTTTGCACACTTACTAAAAACTTCATACACATCACTTCTTTGAAACTCCAACCCAAATATTTCATTTTATTTTTTAAAAATTTCTTTAAAGATGTATTATTTTAGAGAGAGTGAGAGAGAGAGCACACGGGGTTGGGAGGGGCAGAGAGAGAGTCTTAAGTGGACTCTCCACTGAGCACAGAGCCTGATCTGGTGCTGGATCCCACAATCCTGAGACCATGACCTGAGCGGAAATCAGGAGTTGAACACTTAACCCACTGAGCCACCCAGGTGACCGCAACCAAACTATTTTGATTCAGGTGCTATTATTTCCCCATTTCACAGAAGGGGAAACTGAGATGCGATTAAGTGAAGTAACTTCTCCCAAGTCACCTCGCAGGTAAATGAAGACAGGAACCGAGGCCATAAAACTCTGAAATTTAAGTTCTCTCTCACACATCGACAAATCCACATTCAGCTTCATTCTCCGTTAATGATCCGATGACTTGAAGTATCAGCAACATACGAAATGTGAAATATCAGCTACGTAATCAGTCGTGATCAGTGATACTAAAACAGCAATGTGTGCCTTTCCCAGAAGAAATACAGAGAATACGCATCTCCTCTCCATCCTAGCTAATGTTGCATGCTTGGGATGGTGCTGTAATTTAATTAGCAAATAAAGTAAATCAATTGAGAAAAAAGGAGGATGAATTTGTGATTTAGAGCGAATTTATACATTCTTTGTAAAAATCAAAAGAGCTATGTTTTCTTTTCCTTTCTTGATATCAATTTGTATGTTAGTCCTTATTTTTGCATTTTCAAGTAAACGAGCCATTGACTATTTTCCTTTTGGGTTCATGGACCTAAATCCCACATGGTTCCAGACATAACTTTCCCACCCTTTGGATGTTTTTTTGGCCAATCACTGAGCTCAGTTCTGAAGAAGTCTTTCAGGCTCCTTTGCTGCCAGGCCCTGAGGTGAGATTTATACATTCTGGTTTTTGTTTACAAAGGTTACTTTCATCCAAAATAACGTCCTGTGTTCCAGAAAAACTAAGATGGGGTCATTGTTCAATTTGAAGGACGCGTATTAGGCTGACATTTTCTCCTGAGGTCACATGCGGTGGACAAATTGTCAAAAGCTAACATTGCGGGTCACCAACTTGGCAGCCTCTTTCAAAGAGGTCACCTGAAGCATTAAAGACTTAGTCCAGTTTTTGAAAAAAGCAGGACCATGAGGTGTTTTGACCATAAGCATAAAACCTATTAAATATCCTTTTTTGGTTTAATGTTATTTTCTGGTGGTTTTAATATATTTCCACACTTGCTGTGAATCATAAACTGACTGGGAATCCAAAGCCCAGACTGTCTTATTGGCTTAATATTTTGGAGTACTCAAGTTAATTAACAGAGCTTTCCAGCCAGACCCATTGACGAGTACATCTGTAACTTAGTTTTAATTTGATATGAGTCTGGGAAAGGGGACTAAAGACTGCTGTAAAGAATGAAGAGGGGAAATTAGCTCGAGTCCTACCTTCTTGCCTCAATTTTTAGCTCAAAGAGCCAAAAATAATTCATTTATTCACCTAACAAATATTGTGAGCATTTACTATGGTCTGAGTACCATGTGGAGAGATGTAGCCATAAATAAAAGTGATGTAGTCCTGCCCACCCCACAGAGCTTAACATCTAGTGGTGGACATGTGCCAACACTTACAAGAGAGTGTGGTGAATGGCACGACAGAGGCATGAGGCTTTCTGTTAATACTCGAAAGATTTGATTTGGTCACAGGATTCAATTTGTTACCTATGGTTTCAAAGGGAAGAATTAAAAATAATGGTTAGGGATATGAAAACCTGACTTCTGCTGGGTTAGAATAACAGTACAATAGTGTATTTTGTCACTTGTAGTTATCAAATAGCGGCCTGTCATTCAAGAGATTTCTGCTTGGGACAAACCATTGGAGCTGATACTTGTGAAGCTTTCAACCTAGACATGGTGTAGTTTTTTGAGTTAAGTTTTTCCTCTGAGTAGTTCCTGGTCTCATGGGGAGACCATGGCGTGAAGCCCACACATATTTACTGGCAGTGAATAAGCAGGAACTAAAGGGGGTAAAACAGGTGTGAAGACCTTTGGCTTTTTACACTTAGTATGCCCTGTATTACCTCAGTTTTGAGCATTTGAGTCCAGTGGTTGCTTACTGTAATTGAAATTTCCCTAGAGAAAACAAACCAAGGCCTTTCCCATTGTAGTAAAGAGAAGGTAATATGTTTTATTTTCAAATATTAGTGTTTTAAAATGAGCTGTATTGGGGTGCCTGGGTGGCTCAGTGGGTTAAAGCCTCTGCCTTTGGCTCAGGCCATGATCCCAAGGTCCCAGGATCCAGCCCATCATCAGGGTCTCTGCTCAGCAGGGAGCTTGCTTCCCCCTCTCTCTGCCTGCCTCTCTGCCTACTTGTGATCTCTTTCTCTCTGTCAAATAAATAAATAAAATCTTTAAAAAATAAAATAAAATGAGCTGTATTTTTCAGACTTTCTTTAGCATGATCTCTCTTTTTTTTTAAAGATTTTATTTATTTATTTGACAGAGAGAGACAAAGCAAGAGAGGGAACACAAGCAGGGGAAGTGGGAGAAGGAGAAGCAGGCTTCCCACCGAGCAGGGAGCCCGATTCAGGGCTTGATCCCAGGACCCAGGACCCTGACCTAAAGGCAGACACTTAACGACTGAGCCACTGTTTATTTGAACGTTATTTTTTTTAATTATTTCTTTAGCATTATTTCTTTAAACAATTTTTTCCTTTCTTATTTTACTACTGGAACCTGAAAGTAGTCATGATCTTTCCCAATCACACAATCTCAGCTTCTCTGAGATTGAATAAAGTTTAAAAAAAAAACAACCCATATGTGCTTATTCACATAGATTTACTAATATATGCATGTATGAAATACATATACGTATCCAAATATGCTTGCAACAGATGTAGAAGTAGTCTTTGATGTTACTTCAAGTAATTACTGTGAGTTCTTTATATTAAAATGGTTTTCCTATTGACCAAGCATCTTGGCTTTTAATCAGAGTTTCAGTCCCACAGGGCAACTAAGGTGTATCTGACATACATTCTGGAAAACCAAGGTTCTGAGAATCATGAACCTTTCCCGTATTCATCATTTTTGTTATTATTATTTTCTTAATAATAGAAGTATTTCTGGTTACTTTTTCTAATAACTCTTCTTTGTCTTCCTGCTTTTTTATTAATAGATTTTAATTATTGATAATGGCAGAAATAGTTAGGTCTAACTGACATTCACTGAGTTGGTTTTATATGCTATGTATTATCTTAGTCACCATAATGTACATAGTTGCGAGAAACCTAGATGTTCTTCAGTAGCAGAGCTGATTGCTGGGAAAGCCAGACACCCCAAACAATCCATAAGGAAGGAGGCTGTTTACTCAGGCCCTAAGAGCTCTATGTAGTCATGGTAACACAAGAAGAACTTTTCTCAAGAGAGAACTGCATCAAAAAATGTAAAGGGGACTCCTCTTAATGCACTATTCCAAACTTCCCATTTAATGAGTAACTATTACCTCCTTTTACATATTCAAATTTTGTTTATTTTCTACATAAGCTTCTGTCTGTGGGAGTTAACCTTCGCTGCAGTTGCAGGCACACCTGTCCTCATTAGACAAGTCAGGCTGAGAAGGTTGAGGAGGGTTGATTGTCAACCCCAAAGGAGAAATGCAAACGCTCAAATAGAATGTTTGGCAGCACTAACTAAACCCACGTTAACTTTAAGAACTTTTTGTGAATGATTCACAGTTAATTTCTGAATCATTTGCAGAAGAATCTTTTTGGAAGAAATATGTAGCGTGAATGGCAGTTTCATCCTTCCTGATGTTCATAGTACTCCCACGGAAATAACATTATATCCTGCTACACCCTGAGGAATCAGAACAGAGCCCCCTTTCTTGTGCTGCGTATGCACTTAGAAATAGTTTTCTCTGGAAGGAAATTTGCACCCAGTTGCCCTGGCAGTGTCAAAATTTTTTCAATCAACACGTATTTATGGAGTATTGTTCTAGGTTTTATGAGGAAGGCAGAGTTTCTGTCCTCAAAAAACTTACAATGTATTTGAGTAGAAAAATTCAAATTAAAGATAGTTTCATATCACCAATGAGTACAGTAAGACTTGGGAGGAATTCCCCAGCTCCTGTGGATGCATGTACATGTGTTATCACTGTTGTTCCACAGATGCTGTTTTAATTGTTTCGTAATTAGTCCATGAATTCCTTAAGGACAGGAATAGTGTTTATGTCTTTGTGTTCTCTATAGCTTTTAGTACACATTTGTTGATTGATGTTTAAGCTCTTAGAAAAAGGGGCACCTGGGTGGCTCATCGCTTGGGCGTCTGCTTTTGGCTCAGGTCATGGTCCTGGGGTCCTGGGGTCGAGCCCCGCATCAGGCTTTCTGTTCGGCGGGGAGCCTGCTTCTCCCTCTTCCTCCTCTGCTCCCCCTGCTTGTGCTCTCTCTCTCTGTCAAATAAATAAATGAAATCTTAAAAAAAAAAAAAAAGATCTTGGAAAAATTACTTTCTCTTCTTTGTGAATTGTTTTCCCCTATTGTCCAATGTCTCAGATTTTTTCTAAGAAAACATCTGGGTTTTTCCATGCTGTGGCATAGTCCTTGAAAAGGTGAGATATCATTTTTTAAACCATAAATGGAAGATATGGCATTATCTAATCAGAGACTCATAGGAAGGAAATTAGCATGGGATAGCTATTAATTCATCCTTTGTTCCAAAGCAGAAGTGTCACATATTCCCACCTGTCACCTACTCTAAAGGCTGGTGATATTTTAGTCATGTCTCCGGTAAAGAGTTGCATATGAGGGTGGTCCCAGACTGTATTATTCACTGTTGGTAGAGCCGAAGCAATAACTCAGTTTGTCAGGGCTAAGTCACAAATAACCAGAGCCGTTTAATACTGGATCAGCACAAGTGAAACACTGCAACAAAGCTGTGTAAGTCCATAGTCTTCAGTGTTTCAGATTGTCAGCAGGTAGTAAGTCCTTCCGGGATGACAGAAAGTTGGAGAGAGGCACTAAAGAGCTAGGCAGGCTTAGAAACGAGATGGAAACAGCTTAGAACCAGGGACCAAGTGTCTTCTTGAAAATGATTACATTACCCCTTTAAGTCCTCCTACCCTTCATTTTTATCCCTTTTCATGTCTGTTAAGAAAGGAATGCCAGGAAGCTTTTCAGTGCCATTACCACCAAGCTAATGTTTTCCTGTTGTGAGATTTAGGAAATGAGAGGCTCATAATTAATTTTTAAAATTAAAAAATACTTTTATTATAGATTAGGCAACCTTGTCTCCATGCAACTCTTGGGTACAGTGCCAGAACAGGATTTCGGCCAATAGGTATTTATTCCTTTTAACATTTAACATAAGCTGTGGCTTAATAAGATTTTTACAAGAGAAATCAGACAATAAATTGCCCAGAGGAGTCCTCTTGACTCTACTGTAAATTTCTGACTGTATGTGATCAGTATTAATAGGACATGGGTTGGGGCCCATGTGGAAGAAATCTGTGCTATCAAAATTTCTTAAAATACCATGACCATTAATGTTACAGGTAATGAATCAATCATAGGTTATATAAGCTGTTACTCAGGTGGTAGATTCGTATTTTGAATTTATGAGTTAATATTTTATCCTTCCACTATATAAGAGAAAATAGTAGCTGTTTGAACACAAAAACAAAAAAAAAACTTGAAAATCATATGATATCTCCTGTTTTAGTATCAACTAGCCAAAATTAAGAGATCTGGTTTGGTAAAATTATGCCCCACAATAGCCCTGTAAATATTACTGTAAAAATCTGCTGTCTGGAGGCAATATGAATGGACTATGAAGATGACTCCCAGTCATTGAACAATGACAGGGCTCAGGAGAGTGAGACAGTCTTTCATCCTGCCCCCTGACCAGGGCACAAATTCCTGGACTCAGCCAACTAGCAGTTCCCAGGTGTGCAATGATGGAGTGAGAGGTGATGCGGAAGGTCACCTATTTTAGACCTCTATTTAGGGGCTTCTGCTCCTAGCTATGATGGCGTACCTCTTACAAGACTACTCTTTGATATCAACTGTAAAAGATAGGTAAAATTCAAGATAAACAAAAACAAAAGTCTTCATGGAGTTATTAGAGTATATCTGGACAACCAGGCCTTGAGGGGCTAAGATCCCACAGAGAAGGAAAATATATTGAGGTCAGTCTTACATTCATTGCTGTTTTTACCACCCAAGACACAATACATAGGCTCAAAAGAAAGCATTTTTTGAGTTCTGGCAGCCTCAATAGGAGTAGGATAAAAATGGAAATTTAAAGCTAAGACAACTAGGACTTGAAAGCCGTTTGCATTAAGAAGAGAAATCTGCAGAGAATCGAACCCAGCATTTTGTGTGCAGTTTCCCCTTGAGTTATCTGGTTACTTCTAAGCTGTATGTGTACAAGATGAGACACATAGAAACTCAGTAGAATACAGTAGTGGAGAGGCTACAAAGCCAAATGTAGATATTTTGGCAAATTGTTGGTACTGAGAAAAAACTGGAATTCAGGCTTGCTAAGATGGGTCTCTCATAAATACCCCAGACTTTCATTTGAAATTCCTAAAGGACTATCCCCCTAGGAAAAAAGACAAAGAATGGAAAAAGAAGAAATGTCTTCCAATTCATTTTATGAGGCCTGCATAACCTTGAAATTAAGATCTAATAAGGATATTACAAAAAGGAAAATTTTAAGAACAATTTCTTCTATTAGTATAGTTAAAAAAATCTTAAATAAAATATTAGCAAATCAAACAAATCATGACCAAGCTGAGTTTTTTCTAGAAATGCATGGTTGATTTAATATTAAAAACTCAATCATCATTTATAAACCACAGTAAGAGTTTAAGAATGATGTTATTATGCTTATAGAAAATAAAAAATAATCTATAAACAAAATATTAGGCTTGATAAATGAATTAGCATGGTAACTAAATACAAGATAACTATACAAAAATATTTTTTAATATAGTAGCAATAAACATGCAGGTAAGTTAATTTAAAAATGATACTCTACATTGGCATAAAAACATTAAATACCTGGAAATTAAATTAATCGAACTGTAAGATATTATTGAGGTAAATGAAAGAAAAACTAAGTTAAAAAAAGGATATACAGTTTCCAAGAATTAGAAAATGCAATACAAAGATGTCTGTTCTCCCTAAATTGATTTATAGATTTAATGCAATCCCAATCAAAATTATACTAGCACTTCTTAAAATGAAAATTGATAAACTAACTCTAAAATATTTATGGAAAAGCAAAGGACCTAGAATAGTCAAGACAATGTGAAGAAGGTCAAAATTTGAGGACTTATGTCACCAAATATCAATAGTTATCATAAAAGTCTATTATTAAAGCATTTTTGTACTGGCATAAATATAGATAAAATAAAATAGGCTATTAATAGATAAAATAAAGATAGATAAAAAATAGATAGATAAAATAGATAGATAAAATAAAAATAAAATAAAATAGATAGATAAAATAAAAATAGGCTATTAAGCAGAATAGTCCAGTCTATTCTATTCTGCCAGAATAGAAATAGATCTACACATTGACAGTAACTTGACTTTCAACAAAGATGTAATTTTAATGCATTTGGTGGGAAGGATTTTAAAAAATAAATTGAACTCAATTATCCACATGGAAAAAACGTGAACCTTGACTCCTACCTCATACCATACACAATAATTAATTCCAGATTGATTTAATGTACTTAGTTAAATATAGAATGCTTAAATGTAGTATGCTTAAATGTGAAAAGTAAAACAAGTCTTTTTAAAGATCATCATACAATAAGGTTTCTATGACCTTGGGTTGAAGAAAAATTTTGAAAAAGGACACAAAGCACTAAGTATGAAGAAAAAGCTTGATACATTTGGTCTTATTAAAAATTAAGAAATTCTGAAGAAAATAAAGTAGAAAAAAAAAGAAAATGAAGTAGAAGAAAAATTAAGAAATTCTGTTAGAATGTTAGAATGAAGAAGGTTGAAACTCAAGCCGTAGAGAGGAAAAGATGTTTCAATTGCATATATCTAACAAAGGTTACTATTAAGAAATAGTAATAAATAAAAACAGTCCAAATAAACTGGGCAAAAGACTTGCACTGGCACTTATATATGCAAATTTTTTACTTGAAAGGACATTCAATATCATTAATTAACAGAGTTATGCATATTATATCCACAATGACATAGCACTACACACCCATCGGAGTGAATACAATGAAAGAAATAAAAAGCAGATAACACCAATTGTTGGTAAGAATGTAGGACAACTATTTCACGCTGCTGGGGGGAGTATAGTTGGTACCACTACTATAGAAAACAACTTGTAATATCTACTAAAGTTAAACACACATAAACCTCATGTCACAGAAATTGCAATCTTAAATACACACCTAGAAAAAATGCATATATACGTTCACTAAGAACATGTACAGAATGTTTATATTAGCATTCTTTGCAAGAGTTCCAAACTGGAAATAGCCCAAATGTCCATCAGTAAGTTATGATATATTTTTTTAAAGATTTTTATTTATTTATGTGACAGAGAGATCACAAGCAGGCAGAGGGGCAGGCAGAGAGAGAGAGGGAAGCAGGCTCTCTGCTGAGCAGAGAGCCTGATGTGGGGCTCCATCCCAGGGCCTTGAGATCATGACCTGAACCGAAGGCAGAGTCTTTAACCCACTGAGCCACCCAGGCGCCCCAAGTTGTGATATATTTTACAACAGGCTATTTTATAACAGTGAAGGAAGTTCAGACTATGGCCACAAGTAAAAATTTGGACAAATTTCACAGATAAAATGTGATAAAACAGAGCAAAAGTGCCAGACTCAAAAAAAGTATGTATATAAGATAATGTATGATTCATTTATATAAAATTCAACAACAAGCAAAATTAATCTATTACAATGGAAGTCAGGATTGGTTGCCTTTGGAGGAATAAGGATTGAGGATCATTGAGAGGACAGGAGGTTTCTGGGGTGCTGGTAATAGTTTTGATCTTAATCTAAATGATTGAATTGAATTCATAAATTCATTGAGTTGAATTCATAAAAATTTTTTGAGCTGTGGTCTTTACTGTATACACAGTTATCTTTGTTGTATGTATATTCTATTTCAATACAAAAGTTTACCAAAAAGAACCCCCCCAAGCATGTTCAGTGATAATTTCACACCATTTCAAAATATCAGGCTATTGAGCCTACTTTTAAAGAACACTTCCTAGTGATATGTTTTTATAGTTAGGCGGTTGTAAGATTATGCTTATTGTATACCAGTTGTAAGATTATATAAGCTATGAGATTATAGCTATTACTTACAAAACAGGCCACAATTCTTGATGTCATCTTTATTACAACCCATCAATTTAAAAAGATCCAAGTAGTTATTTTATTTCTATTTATAATGGTGAATCATTCTACAGTGATATATTCTACAGTTAACTTGAAACAATACAAGATTTGTCATTAGTTTGAGTCTCAGTGAAGTTGTGGTGATTCTGAACTGGTTTTGGTAGCTTAAGGAAAGCTCCATTTTGGTAAGGAAGTGGTTCTGGCTTAGCTTCAAGGAGCTGAGTGAATTTATCTTGGCCTTGAGATATCAAAAGCAGTTTGGTTGAATTTGGCTGTGTGCATGTGTGTTTTGCCTGTTACTATTCATTTTGGGTAATTGGGAAACAAAATTCTACTTAATTTTAGGATCTTTAAAAAACATGGCTACTTTAATGGCTATTACACTGGATTATATCTTTGAAATAACATGATTAAGGGTTTATAGGAAAAATATAAATTCTTCCAACCATGACTTTCATAACTAGCTAGTGTGACAGTGTGCAATCTACAGAACTAAACATACCAGGTCCTTGAAAGTTCAGTGCAGTTTGAGTGAGTAAATAGTAAATGAAAGACTTATTTTTTAAGACATTTTTTAAAATTTAATTTTATTTTTTCAGTGTTCCAAGATTAAATGAAAGATTTATGATGCCTCCTGATATTACTGATTTATCTTTTTTACTTGACCCTTTTATTCATACAATAAATAGTAAACTAATATGTAATACTAAGTAATAAAATAAACATGATTTCTTGATATTCAGTATTAGGTCAGTCACCTTAATAATAAGATGAAGATGTGGTAATAGCACAAATGCCTTAAGGAGTTGTCCCTTGTTATAGCTAAAAAAGTGTATCAGTCACCAAATTAAAACCCATGTCAAATATCTGAAGAATAGACAAAAACAGCATTTCTAGAAGAGTGCTACTTGTCATTTGGTCACCACTTCCTAGGCTAGTGTTATTAACAAAGAAATTGGAGATTAAAAAAAAGACTTTTCACAAATTTGATAATGATAATTCTAAAAATGATAATTCTAATTCTTATTTTGGTGTTATAGCTAAAAGAGAGTTTTCACGTACTCGATAAACATGGGTCTTTTTAAAATTATTAAATTAAGAAAATAAAAGTAAGAGTGGTTAACTTGGATTTCTCTCAAAGCAGAGCCTGAGTGAAGCTCTTGTATGAATGAAATTTATTTGGGAAGAGATGTCAGGGTGCTGGTGAAGAGTGAGAGAAATTAATCAGGGAATTGGAAACAGCCAAAACGTGGCCATGCTCTTGAATTGGCCTCACAGTGGTAACTGTTGCTTGATTCTGCAGATCTCCTGATGAGACTTATGAAATGAGCATCAGAACCATCTACTCAGGGGACAAAGGAAGAAAGCATTTATGCTTTGGTTCTGATGTCTAGTTAGTCAAGGGTAACCTCAAGGATAGTTTCCCTGTAGTTCCAGATTGCATGTACATGGACACCAAGTCAGTTTTCATGGTGTAACACCATGTTACCATGCTGTAACACCAGAGATCCCAGGAGCAGGTGTGAGAGGTACTTGGGGCGGGTTTAATGAGATGCTATTGGATGGCATCTGCATGAAACCCTCTAAGGGGAAGCAGGACTGGTTGCTGCAGTGATAGCTGGACTAAGGGGTGGGCATGAGAAGCTTCAGAATGACAGATGAGAGATAAAGTTCCCATCAAGACTGTATTAATCTGGACTTTTAAAAAATACAAGTAAGTGAAATACAATTCAAACCACTTTAATTAAAAAGGAAATTGAATTTCATTAAAATGAAAAGTTTAGTCATGGAAAGGCAGTCTCTCAGACTTTCTTTCCACTTGCTAATCATGTAACATTGGGTGAATTACTTAAACTGTTCTGTCCTTGTTTCTTCATCTGTGAAATCAGGATAAGATTTGCCTCGTTGCTTTGTTGTGAAGATTAAATGAGTTTATGTTTGTAAAGTACTTAGCAGAGTACCTGGATCATAGTATTAATCATGATCAGTATTGCACTTATATAATACTCTTTGTTGTATTTTTATGATTGCTGCATCATCATCATCATCACCATCATCACCATCATCACCACCACTGTCATCATCCAGGGGTATAACGTTACCACGGCGCTGTTTTCCCTCACCAGGGATGGATGGCAGGCTAACAGGCAACCCAATCACTTGAAACACAAGCAAAAAGAAAGTGGCATTTCCGGTAGAACGTCACTGAGGAGCACTCTAATTGGTCTGCCAAACAGCACATGCTCATGGCTGTAGCAGTCAGGGTGATGGGTTCTCTGTTGACTTGATCTGAATTATGAATCCATTCTGTGGCTGGAATGTGTGGTTGCAAGGAGGGAAAGGTCAAGACATTGCAACTACAGATAAGAAAAGGTGTATAACTAGGTGATGGTAGTAAGTTTACTAGGAAGGCAAAACAGAAAATACCTACCAGCAGCAGTATTGTATTGTATTGTATTGTATTGTATTGTATTGTATTGTATTGTATTTATTTATTTGTTGGAGGAGTTGGTCTTTGTTTTTTTTTTCCCCATTTTTTTTATTAACATAAAATGTATTATTTGCTCCAGGGTACATGTCTGTGAATCATTAGGCTTACACATTTCACATTTGCCATAGCACGTACCCTACCCAATGTCCATAACCCTACCTCCCCCACCTCCCAGCCACCCTTAATTTGTTTCATGAGTTTAGGGGTCTCTTATGGTTTGTCTCCTTCCCCATCCCATCTTGTTTCATTTCTCTTCCCCACCCCCCCATAACCCCCTGCCCTGCCTCTCGAATTCTTCATATCAGAGCGATCATGTGATAATTGTCTTTCT
>CM052810.1:103110611-103150906 GCA_028533885.1 Nasua narica | reverse complement strand
CTCCCGGGTCCGCACAAGCTCCGAGTTCAGCCACCGGCGGCAGCGCGCCTCTGTCTCTGTCGCACGGTCCTGTCTGGAGTCTCCAAACCCAGCAGATTCCTGCTGCGTGCTGCCGCGCCGCTCCTCCCCAAGGAGGAAGGAGGGGGTCTCCCCGGAATGCCCTATGTGGTCCCCGCTCGAAGGGCCGTGGCCACGGTCTAGGGTAAGCCCCAGCTGAAAACGCACTGCGCGGCTCTTTCTCTGCCACCGGCTTCTCCGCCCTGATATCTGGGAGCTCTGCCGCACTCAGACACCCCCGGTCTCTTTATGATCTCGCGGGTCCTGAAACCACTCTGTTCCCGCGAGGGCCAGACCTCCGGCCTAGCCTCTGGAGCAATGTCCCTCAGCGGAGCAGACTCTCAAAGTTCCCGATTTTGTGCTCCGGGGCTCTGCGGCTGCAGGGAGCCAGCCCCTCCCCCTGCGGTCTCTCTTCCCATCGCTTTGGAATCACTTTTCCAAACGTCCTACCTTTCCGAAGCTGGTCGATTTTCTGCTCCTAGAATTGCTCTTCTTCCTCTCTTCTCCCTCCTGTTGAGTATGCTGGCTTTTAAAATGATTTATTAACTATCTAGATGAACTTCTGGGTTCCGACTATCTCAACCTCCTACTTCTCCGCCATCTTGCTCCTCCTCAGTCCGAGATGATATTTTTATTTAGACTTCTTAGAAACTCACCTTATCCCTTACACAAAGAGGACAATTCTTTCCACATTTTTTTTAACACAAACATAATATAGACTCATTATTTTTTGTAATTATTATAAATTATGTTATTTCATTAATTTTATTTCTTTCCCCCCAAATATGTTTATTTTATTTTTTCAGTGTTACAAGATTCATTGTTCATGCACCACACCCAGTGCTCCATGCAATATGTGCCCTCCTCAATACCCGCCACCAGGCTTGCCCAACCCCTTACCCCCTCCCTTCGAAAACCCTCAGTTTGTTGCTCAGAGTCCACAGTCTCTCCTGGTTCATCGCCCCCTCCGATTTCCCCCCATTCACCCTTCCTTTCCTTCTCACAATGCCCTCCATGTTTATCGTTATGCTCCACACGAAAGTGAGACCATAAGATAATTGACTCTCTCTGCTTGACTTATTTCACTCCACGTAATCTCTTCCAGTCCCGTATGGACTCACTATTAAAAAAAAAAACTATAAAAAGTATAAGTCCCCCTTTTACTCCCTTTCCATAAGGAATTGCTAATAATGATTTGGTGGCAAGTACCCATCAGTTAAAAAGTATATATCACATCAAATGTGGGATAAGATGGTTCTGAAAATGATACCAGAAGCTGAATTAATACTATGTATATATATATATTTTTTAAAGATTTTATTTATTTGACAGAAACAGATCACAAGTAGGCAGAGAGGCAGGCAGAGAGAGAGGGGGAAGCAGGCTCCCTGCTGAGCAGAGAGCCCGATATGGGGCTCGATCTCAGGACCCTGAGATCATGACCTGAGCTGAAGGCAGAGGCTTTAACCCACTGAGCCACCCAGGCGCCCCAATACTATGTATATTGCTGTTATCAAATAGTTTCAATGGAGATGTATTTCAGCTCTCATACATTGACAGTTCTCTCTTTTCAGATCCCATAAGGTCATGACATAAGTCTGGCCATAATTTTTTCCAGGTCCCATTCATTAAGCTATTGGTCAGTCCTCCTGGGCTGTAATAATGTTTACGATAACCTTCATAATAACCAAGTATTTCTATCAATTCCTATTGGAATGTCTTTCACCAAAAATGAGAGAGAGAGAGGGAGAGAACATGGGATCCAGGGAACAGAGGATTGAACATAAGAGAAAGGAAGATGTAATTATTGGGATGATGTTGAAGAGCATTCCCAAGACAACAGCTAGACAACAGCAGCCCTATGGACAAGCAGACAAGAGTGGAACAGGAAGATTTAGGTTTTCAGTAGGATGCCTTAAAGAGAAAACAAAATAAAACAAAACAAAAAGTATATGTGTTTTATATAAGTTGTCAAATTTACCTGCATTCCATTATTCATGATAGTTCTCTTGTTTTCCTTTTAAGATTTGTAGACTATAGTGATGTCACCTCTCATTCCTAGTATTAGTAATTCGTGTCTCTCTGTTTTTTTCCTGATCAGTGTGGCAAGAGGTTAATCAACTTTACTGATTTCAAAGAACCAGCTTTTGGGCTTTTTTTTTCCTTCAAATTTTTATTTAAATTCTAGTTAGATAATATATAGTATAATATTGGTTTCATGAGTAGAATTTAGTGATTCATCACTTATATATAACACCCAGTGCTCCACCTAACAAGTGCTGTCTTTAATACCTCTCACCCATTTAACCCATCCCCGCCCACATCCCCTCCATCAAGCCTTGGTTTGTTCTCTGTAGTTAAGAGTCTCTTAGGATTTTCTTCCCTCTCTTTTCCCCACCCCCTTCCCCATGTTCATTCGTTCTGTTTCTTAAGCTCCACATATGAATGAAATCGTATGTCATTTGTCTTTCTCTGACTGACTTATTTCCCTTAGCATAATATACTCTAGCTCCATCCACGTCACTGCAAATGTCAAGATTTAATTCTTTTTGATGGCTGAGTAATATTCCATTGTATATATATACCATGTCTTCTTTATCCATTCATTAGTCGATAGACATTTGGGCTCTTTCCATAGTTTGGCTACTGTTGATAATGCTGCTATGAACATTAGTGTGCATTTGCCCCTTTGAATCCATACTTTTGTATTCTTTGAGTAAATATTTAGTGGTGCAATTGCCGCGTTGTAGGGTAGTTCTATTTTTAACTTTTTGAGGAACCTCCATTCTGTTTTCCAGAGTGGCTCTACCAGTTTGCCTTCCCATCAACAGTGTAAGAGGGTTCCACTTTTTCCATATCGTTGTCAAGATCTGTTATTTCCTGAGTTATGAGTTTCAGCCATTCTGACAGGTGTGGGGTATAATCTCATGGCAGTTTTGATTTTTTTATTTCCCTGATGATGAGTGATGTTGAGCATCTTTTCATGTGTCTATTAGCCATCTGAATGTCTTCTTTGGAGAAATATCTATTCATGTCTTCTGCACATTTCTTAACTGGATCATTTGTTTTTTGGGTATTGAGTTTAATAAGTTCTTTATAGATTTTGGATACTAGCCCTTTATCAAATATTTAATTTGCAAGTATCTCCTGTTTCATAGGCTGCCTCTTAGTTTTGTTGATCATTTCCTTTGCTGTGCAATGATCTCTACTGTTTTCCAAGTTTCCGTTTCTTTGATTCCTAGCTGACATTTGTTATTTCCTTTCTTCTTCTTCATGTGGGTTTCTGTTGCCCTTTTTCTTCTGGTTTATTAAGGTGGAAACTGATTTGAGACCTTTCTTCTTTTCAAATGTAGACATTTAGTGCTGAAATTTTCCTGCAATTTCTTCTTGAGTAGCGTCCCATAAATTTTGATATGTATTGCTTTTATTTTGACTCAGTTCAAAGTACTTACTAAATTCTGTTTTGAATTCTTTGATACAGAGATTATGTAGACATGTGTTACTTAAATTATATGTATTGGGGAATTTTCTAGATATATTTCTGTTATTGATTTCTGTCAAATCAATAACAGAAACTTGTTAGACCAACTTTTGGGGAGCGGTGTTGAATCATTGATTATAATTATAGATTTTTCTGTTTCTCCTTGAAGTTCTCTTAATTTTGTTTCACATATTTGGAAGTTCTTTTTTTTTTTTTTTAAAGATTATTTATTTATTTATTTATTAGGAAAGAGAGAGAGTGAGAGCATTAGAAGGGAGAAGGTCAGAGTGAGAAGCGGACTCCCCATGGAGCTGGGAGCCCGATGTGGGACTCGATCCCGGGGCTCCGGGATCATGACCTGAGCCGAAGGCAGTCGCTCAACGAGTCACCTGAGCCACCCAGGCGCCCCATATTTGGAAGTTTTATTATTAAGTACATACATATTTAAGATTATGTCGTCTTGATAAATTGATCTTCTTACATTAAAAAAACCCACTCTTTTTCTCTGACAATATTATTTGTTTTGAAATTGATTTTGAAATTAATAGAGTTAACTCCAGATTTCTTTTGATTAGTGTTATCATGTTATATCTTTTCTCATCTTTATACATTTAACTTAGTCTTGGTTTTATACTTAAAGTGAATTTCTTGTAGGCAGCATAGAGTTGGGTCTTATGTTCTTATCCAATATGATAATCTCTACTTTTAAATGGGGTTGTTTGGGTACTTTAGGTTTTAGATTTGGGGTAATTAGATTTTATGTGATTATTCTTTTGTTGGGTTTATCTCTACTATACTGCTATTTGATTTTTCTGTATTCTACTTGTTCTTTATTTTTGTTTTCCTCTTTTCCTGCCTTCTTTTGGGTTTTTAAAAAAGTGATTTTATTTTATTTCCTTTGTTAGCTTAATAGAGACAATTTTTTGGTGTTATTTTGGTAGTACTTACAACCTTATAACATACATCTTCAGCTTACTACTACCCGAACAAAACAAAACAAAACAAAAAAAGAAAGAAAGAAAAAAATGGCTTAAAAAAAGAGAAGCCAATCATAAAGAAAGAATTGGAATTATACTGAATAAATAATTGAGTTTACTAAAGACACTCCAAATAAAGTGAAATGCAACGCACACAGCGGGATAAGCCATAAAAAATACAATTAAGAATACAAAAAGGACTTCTACAAAAAAAGTAGTGAGAATAAAACAGAACTCTTCCCCTCCCTCCAAAAAACAGGCAAAAGATTTAAACTGCCAATCCACAAAAGAGAAAGTTAAAAAGGTCAGGAAACATATACAAAGTGATTAACCTCATTGGTGATCCAGAAAAATGGTAATTATACCACAGTGAGACACTGCAACATAATCACTGGATTAGCAAAAATTGTATATGTATTTATTATATAATTATACAACTTATATATATTATATACAATTTTTGCTATTCCAGTGATGCCTAAATATGATATATAGTCTATATATATAATATGTAAGTATATATAATATTAAATATAAATATATAAAAAATAATTTCAATTATTGAGAAGGATGTAGAGCAACAAAGATATATTGGCTGGTGGCAAAGTAAATTGCTACGGCCATTTGGGAAAATAGTTTAGTATTATCAAGTAAACTATACATAAAACACAACCAGGCAAAAATAAACTATTTTGTAGGATGCATAATTACTTGGGAAAATAAAACATGAAAATAATATACAATAAAAATAATGTACAGGTTTTCCCTGAAGGAGGGAAGAGGTGTGATTGGGAATGAGATCTGCTGGCAATATATTTCTTAGCCAGGGTAGTAGTGTATATAGATGCTTTCTGTACATTGATACCTCATGTGCTTCTCTGTAGGTATGAATATTTTATAGTAAAAATTTAAATAAAATTTAAATAAAAGTAAGTGTAGCCAATATGAAAAAGAGGCAATTATTAGTTCAGTTAAAACAAATATTTGTACGAGAAAGAATATGTAATCAAAATATAGTATATAGTATATATGTATAGATACATATAAGAATATGTAATCAAAATATAGTATGTTTCAGCTCTGAACCACCTTTTATCTTAATACTATAATAATATTGTTAATTTATAGAAACTCACAGATTTTTAATTTGGGTTTTGCAGCCAGAAACTTTGCTGAATTTGTTTATTTGTTCTAAAAGTTTTTGTAGAATCTTTAGGATTTTTTATGTCTAAGATCATGTCATTTTCAAATAGAGACCATTTTACTTCTTCCATTTCAGTTTGGATATCTTTTGTTTCTTTTTCTTGCCTAATTACTCTGGCTAAGACTTCTGTTATTATGTTGAATGGGATTAGTGAAAGTAGATATCCTTGTCTAGTTTCTGATCTGAGAGAAAAATCTCTTTGCCTTTCACTGTTGAGTAAGATGTTAGCTGTAGGCTTTTTATATATGGCCTTTTTATGTTGAGGTAAATTCCTTCCACACACTGTCCCTCTCTCGGAGGAAACCTGTACATTAATTTTATTGTATATTACTTTCATGTTTTATTTTCCCAAGTAGTTATACATCTCCCTAATTAAAGTTTAGTTTTGCTTCATTGTGTTTATGTACAGTTTACTTGGTAATACCAAACCGTTTCTTATTTTCTGTATCCACTTTGTTGAAAGTTTTTATCATGATAGGGTGTTGAATTTTGTCAAATGCTTTTTCTGCATATTGAGATGATAATATGATTTTTATCTTTGATTCTGTTAGTGTGGTTTATTACATTTATCATTTTGTATACATTGAACCATCCTTGCATCCCAAGGATGTATCCCACTTGATCATGTTATGTGATCCTTTTAATGTACTCTTATATTTAGTTTGCTAGCATTTAATTGAGGATTTTTACATCTATATTCACCAGGAATATTGGTCTGAAGTTGGAGGAAGGAGTCTTCAATAATGGTACTGGGAAAACTGGATATCTACATGCAAAAGAATGAAATTACACCCCCTATCAAAAACTAACTTGAAATGGAGTAAAGACTTAACATGTGGGGTGCCTGGGTGGCTCAGTCATTAAGCGTCTGCTTTTGGCTCAGGTCGTGATCCCAGGGTCCTGGGATCAAGCCCCACATGGGGCTCCCTGCTTGGTGGGAAGCCTGCTTCTCCCTCTCCCACTCCCCCTGCTTGTGTTCCTGCTCTTACTGTCTCTCTCTCTCTCTGTCAGATAAATAAATAAAATCTTAAAAAAAAAAAAACCCCAAACAAACAAATAAAAATTCCTAGAAGGAAGATAGGGAGAAAGCTCCTTGACATTGGTCTAGCCAATGACTTTTTGGATATGACACTAAAAGCACAAGCAACAAAAGTAAAAATTCACAAGTGGGACTACATTGAACTATAAACCTTATGCAGAGCAAAAGAAATAATCAACAAATTAAAAAGGAAACCTATGGAATAGAAGAAAATATTTGCAAATCATATATCTGATAAGAGGTTAACATCCAAAATATATAAGGAATGGTACAACTCAATGGCAAAAATATATACACAATTGGGACACCTGGGTGGCTCAGTTGGTTGAGCAGCTGCCTTCGGCTCGGGTCATGATCCTGGGGTACTGGGATTGAGTCCCGCATCTGGCTCCTTGCTCGGCGGGGAGCCCACTTCTCCCTCTGCCTCTGCCTGCCACTCTGCCTGCTTGTGCTCTCTCTCTCTCTGACAAATAAATAAATAAAATCTTTAAATATATATATATATATACACACACAATTAAAAAATGGGCAATTACCCTCTGCCTTTGGCTCAGGTCATGATCTCAGGGTCGTGGGATTGAGCCCTGCATCGGGCTCTCTGCTCAGCAGGGAGGCTGCTTCCCCCCTCTCTCTGCCTGCCTCTCTGCCTACTTGTAATCTCTCTCTCTGTCATTTAAGAAAAATAAACTAAAATAAAGTAAATCTTAAAAATAATGGGCAATTGACCTGAATAGACATTTTTCCAGAGGAGATATTCAAATCATTAATAGGTATATGAAAAAGTGCTCAACATTACAATTATCAGGGAAATGTAAATCATAATCACAATGAGATATCATATCACACCTTTTAGAATGGCTATTCAAGAAGACAAAAAATAACAAATGTTGATGAGGAAGTAGAGGAAAGGGAACCATTGTCTTATTATTGGTGGAATGTAACTTGATGGAGCCACTATGGAAAACAGTATAGAGGTCCCTTAAAAAGTTAAAAATAGAGCTGTCATATGATCCAGTAGTCCTAGGTTTATATCCAAAGGAAGTGAAAACAGGATCTCAGAGAGATATCTGCACTCCCATATCCATTGCAGATTCATTCACAATAGCCAAGACATGGAAAAATAGAATCTGTTGTCTATATGTAAACAATAGAATATTATTTGACCATAAAAAAGAAGGAAATCCGGGTATTTGCAGTGATATGGATGAAACTTAAGGGCATAATGCAAAGCGAAATAAGTCAGACGGAGAAAGACAAATACCGTTTGATCTCACTTTTATGTGGAATCTAAAAAAACTGAACTCAGAAATGGATGGTAGATTATTGGTTGCCAAGGGCTTGGTGGTGGGGAAGATGAGTAGATCTTGGCCAGAGGATATGAACTTCTAGTTAAAAGATGAGTAGATTCCAGAGATCTGAGGTGACTATGAGATCATGGTGACTATAGTTAACAATACTGTATTGTTTACTGGACAATTGCTAAGAGAGTAGATCTTGAATATTCTCACAATCATCACTATAACAAAAAAGATGATAATTATGTGAGGTGATGGTTATGTTCACTAATCTTATTGTGGCAATCATTTTATAGGATATGTTTAACAAATCATCACATTCTACATCTTAAACTTACACAATATTTTGTCAACTATATCTCAATTAAGTTGGAAAAATATAATCACAGTATTTTTATTTAATAAAAAATTGTGATTATTTTGAGAAGAACACTGGAGAATCATGAGTTGGGATAGTGCTCTAAGGGAATTAATCCTCTTTTTCTATAAAAGAAATCAATAGATAATGTCTGATGTTGAAAAAATATAGAAATAAAAATGGAAGCTTTATGTGTAAATCTGAAGGTAAATTGAAAAGAAAACAGCGAAGAGAATTAAAAGTTTTGCTCTCGAGAAATAAGATTTAGAAAGGAGATGAGTCAGGGAAGATAATGCTTTCTCTTTCTTGGGAGGGCGGTGAGGAGAGGTTAGCTTCATAGTTTAAATGAACCTAAAACTATGTATGTATTATTTGATACAAATAAGAATAAAAATAATAAGCAAAGTCAATGGGTAGCATAAAAAGATGGGAAGCAAACACTTTTCTGAGGACAGCACAATATAACCTTTGCTCCTTGACAGAGTAGTGAATTTGTAAAAGTGGATGGCCAGTCATGAGCAAAAACAAGTCATAACTTCTTTTCAGTAGTGCAAATCTATATCTATAGATCGACTTTTAGAACATTATACTATTTCCAAAGTTGAAAGTGCTATAACACTAATAAAATCATGCTAAATTAAGTAGGTATGTATACACACACATAGACACAAACACACGCATGGTATCTTTCTTATTTTTTCTTATTTATTATTTTTAATTTTAAAACTAGAGATTTCCTGCTTGTAAGGGACAGGTTCAACTTGGACCAAACTCCAATCCCAGGGTTTGTGGTAGTTCAAAGCTGCCACATGAATTAGCCCTTTACTTCTTTTACAATGCTTTAATTGTATTTGAAGTTTATTTCCCTTTCAGTGTTTTCCTCCAAAAAGCCAATCATACTCCAAATTCCTGAGCTTTGAAACCTCCTTGAAGAAAAGAGAAGTCATAATAAATGATATCATCACCCCCCACTTCTTACTTGGTCTTCTGCCCTCTCCCTAGTTCCCCTTCCTGCTTCAATGCTTGCCAAAGGCCAGCTGCCTTCTGCCTGACCTTCCTCGTGGTCTGGAAGTCCCTTTAAAAGTGCTATGCAGTCTCTTTAGACAACTACTTCTCTTGGGAGAGGGGGATGAATGGGGTGCATGGTTCTTGCCAGTTCGGCCTGCCTTCTTAACCTCCTTGGAATTCTGGTACATAAATTTTCTCTATCTAAACGAATATGTGTATATAATATTTATTTACTTCAGGATATGAGGCTGAAATTTCCTCACTCTATTACTGATACTCGATATCCATCTCATTAATTTTTTTCACCAGTCTAAAGGGTAAATAATTTGTATCATGTTGGCTTTACGTACATTTTTGATACCTAGTAAGGCTGAGCATCTTTTTAACTAATTCACTGTCCATTTGTTTTTTTTTCTTTTTCTGTGAATTGCTTCCTTATAACCTGTGCTCATATTTCCATTGGGTTTTCTTTTCTCACATAAATATTGAGATAAGAACTCCTTATAGATTTTGATTATTAGGACTTTGCCTATTGTACCTGTTACAAATATATATATTTTTCCTTTTTGCCATTTAATTTTTGTTACAGAGTCTTTTCTTGAATAGAAATTTTAAACTTTTAAGTAGTTTTAGTGGTCTTTCCTTCTATGTTTCTTGGCTTATTTTCAATATTCTTGCTAACCCCAGGGTGATGATAAAAGTTATTCTATATTTAGTGCTCCTAATGTTATGGTTTTAGGGTTTATATCTTTAATACCCTGGAATATATTTATTTGTTCGCATTTCTATGCTGTAAAATAAGAATAACTTTTCCCCCAGATGTTTAGCCAGTTGACTCAATGATTTTTACTGAATAGTCAGTCCTTGCCCTTGATTTGAAAAGTCCTCTAGGTTATGTATTAAATTCCTGTATGTGTGAGTTTATACATGTACATCTGTTTCTGTACTTTTCATTTTATCCATTAACCTCACAGAATTTCCCTGGAACTAGAGGAAAAATGGAAATCACACAGAGACCCTGAGATGATGGAAAAAGACAGGAGTGGGGAGAGGTGAGATGTTTCAGTGTAGACATTTAAATTATAAAATACATACACAGGGGCTGCTGGGTGCTCAGTGGGTTAAAGCCTCTGCCTTCGGCTCTGGTCATGATCTCAGGTCCTGGGATTGAGCCCTGCATCCGGCTCTTTGCTCAGCAGGAAGGCTGCTTCCTCCTCTCTCTCTGCCTGCCTCTCTGCCTACTTGTGATCTCTCTCTCTCTGTCAAATAAATAAATAAAATCTTTAAAAAAATAAAATACATACACACATATATATTGACCTATGTGAATGTGTTGCCAATTCAGAAGTTAAACTAAAAATATAAACTGCACAATCAGTTAAAATTCTGGTGTTGCGTTGGTTAATTTTTTTTTCTTGTTTCCCCAATGATTATTTTTATTTTGAATTTCTTCTTGATTGCTTTAGAATTATTTCTTTAATGTTGTGTTTGTGGGGGAGGGTGAGGATGTACCACATGGCTTTTGAAAGTAGAATGTTAAATCAAATATATATTTTCAAAAGTCATTAGTTAGATTTTTAATATTTCATCGATTCATAACTCACTAACTTTGAAGGAATGGGATATTTTTATGGTAGTTTGCCTGGCAGAGTTGAGAAAAAAATGTTGTTGGAATTCTTCACTATGGGTTTGGCTCGCATTTATGCTCTGTTTCATTTGCGCATTGCCTCAAGGGAATTAATATTTGACTACATGAAGTTTGACCGAGCCCACATGGGCCATCTGGGAGAGGAGCTTCACTAGTCAGTCACTCAGTGACTAAAATGTGAGAAAAGATTGAGAGCCAAGGAGTGCTTTCCTCTGAGTCTCTTCATCAATGTGACCCAGACTGACGAATCGTTACGTATTTGCAGCAGATTCTGGGATTATAAATTAGAGTGGGTTTCCTAGTTTCAGAATCACTTTGTGTTTTTCCTGTAGCTCATAATATTCTATTTTATAATGTTTTGTATTTAATACAAATTTTATTTTAGAATAAGAAATTATATAGTTATTATATTATAGGTTCACACCACTTATCTATATGCTGCCTGTCATATAGTAAATATGAGTTTTAGGTAAACAGATGATCTGTACTGTGGCTCTTCAGAAAAAATATTACTTGTCAAGCCCAAAGTTACTTTTTCACTCTAGTAAACTTGAACTAGAAAATGTGATTTGGAGAAGAGTTTTACAAGAGAAAAAAAAGGATGTTAATAATACCAAAAAGAGCAGGAATTTCTGAAAATATAAGAAAATTAATATATTTATTTCAAGTATTCTTTTTTTTTAAAGATTTTTATTTATTTATTTGACACAGAGAGAGATCACAAGTAGGCAGAGAGGCAGGCAGAGAGAGAGGCGGAAGCGGGTTCCCCACTGGGCAGGGAGCCCGATGTGGGGCTTGATCCAAGGACCCTGAGGTCATGACCTGAGCTGAAGGCAGAGCCCTTAGCCCACTGAGCCACCCAGGTGCCCCTCAAATATACTTGACTTCAGTGATGAGCATCCTCTCTATGCCTATTATTATGTGGGTGTGACGCCTAAAATTCTTTTTGTCATATTTGTCCAGCTAAGAGTCTGCAAGTTTTAGGCTGCAATCTCTTTATGGCTGGTTACATAGTTATAGAAATCATTTCTCTCTCTCTACTTCATTTAACCAATATCTGGCTATTCTGTTGATAATGGACAAGGCAGACAATTAATAGTCTATTATGTAGGGCAAGAGCAGGTCTCAGCTCCCTCAACATTTCTGTAGTATCCATGTAGTGATAAAACTACCAAATGTTTGATATAATTTTTTGATATTGTTACTAATCCTTTTCCACATTAGTTTTTGTTTGTTTGCTTGTTTCCCTATACTAAACACTGTTTCCTAAACACCTTTCCTATACTAAACACTGTTTCCAAGACTTCTTGCTCCACTCCTTACCCTAGATGGGCCTCTCCTCCCAGGAAATGGGAAGAGCAGTCCACTTCCTAGAGGGCACTCTGAGAGCTCTTCTGCCTTTTCCCAGTCCCAGACAGTGATGTGGAGGCGTGGACAAGGTGGAGTGAATGTGCAGCTATATGATTTATTATGCAACTGACCGGTCAATCGTTATGGGAGAACTTGGGTATTATTAGTAGGATCCAGATAACCTCTTAAGTGTGCAAGCTCATGGCAAGCCTTCGATACATCACTAGAGTTATTTCTGCCAGTACCTCTTTTTTTTTTTTTTAAAGATTTTATTTATTTATTTATTTATTAGGAAAGAGAGAGAGTGAGAGAGAGCAGATCAGAGTGAGAAGCGGACTCCCCATGGAGCTGGGAGCCCAATGTGGGACTCGATCCCGGGACTCCGGGATCATGACCTGAGCCAAAGGCAGTCGCTCAACCAACTGCGCCACCCAGGGGCCCCTGCCAGTACCTCTTGATCCGCCTAATGAAACCCTCCCAAACTCTTCCTGTGGCTTCTCGCAGTTGCGGATAACTAGACCACTTGAGATTCTACCTCTAATTACCACTTGCTTTATTTGTATGTGGGTTATTTACTTTATTAGCATTAGTGGAACCCACTGCTGGGAGTTCTGGGAGTAGAACTTGAATAATTCCATCTCTGTGTTTTTTTTTTTTAAGATTTTATTTATTTGACAGAGAGAGAGATCACAAGTAGGCAGAGAGGCAGGCAGAGAGAGGGGGGGAAGCAGGCTCCGCGCCGAGCAGAGAGCCTGATGTGGGGCTCAATCCCAGGACCCTGAGATCATGACCTGAACTGAAGGCAGAGGCTTCAACCCACTGAGTCACCCAGGTGCCCCTCCATCTCTGTTTTGACTTTCTGTTTGGGCAAACTCCAACTAAAGTTGGTTCACCTCATTTTTGAAAATGTAGCTTAGTGCATTTCCCTTATTCTTGTGTTAACTGTCTCCTCATAATTCTAGATGAACTCCCTGCCCACATTCCTCTGAAGCCACTGGCTTCCCCCACACTGTTTATCCTGGGCCCTGCCGAGGTCACTTCCTCTGGGTGTGTACCTGGCCCCTGAGCTATACCGACCCCCTAGCACCATCACCGTAGGCTAGACTTCAGTTCCTCCTTCCAGAACTATTGCTGCTGCCTTCAGAATGCTCTCCCCTTCTCTCTTTGCTTTCTTCTTTCCTGCATCTTCCCAACAAATTATTTTTCCTAAAATATTTTTTTTTCCTTATGTCACTTTCCAAGGACTTAGATTGTTCTCGGTGACTCATCAAATGAAAAACAAGTTCTGTGTGTCAAGTTTTGCCGTGACTTCTGTGCTCAGCTCAGTCCAGGCTCTGTAGTGGTCTCCAGCCTCTTCCCATTCACTTGTATCTCTAAGCCACCTTACATTTTATTAAGATAAATCCTCCTCTGCTTAAGTTTTAACATACTCATAGCTCCTCTGTGAAATCTTCTTTAGTAGTTAAATCTTTATTCCATAGCCGTTCACATCTCAATTCTAAGAGCATTGAGAGTCTGTAACACATAATCTAACACTTTTATCTTCCTATGGTTATTTTGTTCTGTATCTGTTAGGAAGCACACTTGGTCACTTAGAAGAGACCTGAATATAGTGGCCTGAATATGACAAATATTTGTTTCTCCTGTAATGAGGTGTCAAGAGGTAGGGAGCTCACAGCTCTCCGTTCTTCAGTCCCCTCGCGTCTGGTCCACCCTTCAGGATACAAAATGCTGCCTTAGCTGTGGCAAGAAGAAAGAAGTGGAATATGTGCTCGGCCTGTTTTAAAAAGCTTTTCTGGAAGTGCTGTCCATTGAAAGGTCACCATCTTCTGCAAGGGAAATGTAATCGTGGAGACGTTCACAGCACTGCTCCCCCAAATCTAGGGGGTACTGTTCGTAGGGAGTACGGGAGGTTGGTTGTTACTATGGGCCCCTCTCAGTTCACAGGATACGTGGATAATCGCGAGGCTCCCCATTCACTGTAGCTGCCGGGTCACAGCAAGTCTCTGCTTTGCTGTCCTGAGCAGTGGGGACCTAAGTACACTAAGCTATAAATGTTTGATAAATCAGGGTGTCCCCTTCGGTCAGAAAGACTGTTTCCTTTTTACTTTGTCTCCTACTCTTTACTCCTTTCCCAGAAATATGTACAACGAGATAAAAACAATTTTAAACAGATACAGAAGATAAAAAGAAATGTGAAATTCGTTCATTTACAAACACTGTTCTGTGCTGTTGAAGAAAACAATTATATGGGTATATCTAGATCTTAATGCTTAGACTACTGGGCTCTAATATTACACAAATGTCTAATAAATACTCTTCAGCATGGCACACTATTCTGGGACTGTGTAACATGTGGATTTTTTTTGACATCCATCTTTAACGTGCAGGCTTTGGGGGCAATCAATGTGGTGGTTGTCTAACCCAAGTAAACTGTCTTTGTATTCTCCTCAGAATTTAAATAAAGAATATGCATGATAAATATTTGCTATTTGTGATGGCATTGTGGGTGGTCAGGAGGGGCTGCAACGGAAGGGTGTTTTCCTACCTTTGTCAGACACAAAGCAAGCCTCCTTTTGTCTCCTGATCACAGCTCTAATTTTCCCAGCTGGATGAATTCTCCAAGTTGAGAATCTGAGCGGCCTTAACATTAGCAGAATCTACAAAGCGCCAGAAGGGCACAAAACCCGCGTAGGAAAATGCTCGCTCTCCAGGCTTGGCGGTGTGGTTGCCACAGCTACCAAAGCTGCTGCTTTCTCTGCTTTGTGTTCACGTGGGAAGAGAAGCTTTCAAGGTGACGGTGGCTTCATTATATAACTGACACTGCTATTCGATTTCTTTAATATTCTCATTTTAATCTATGGTGCCCAATCCTAAGTAGGACTTTCCTTGGGGAATACTGTTAGGTGGGGGGATGGATAGACAAAGTTTTATATGATCAAGATGATAAAACATAGAGTGAGTGAATCTGTCATTATGATTTTTCCCTGGACTTTGCGACCATTCATACCATGGCTTGAACTGACATCAGGGAGTTAGCTGCATTGCTGCATCTGCCACAAAGAGAATTTGAGAACCATTGATTCGTATACAGACACATTATATGCACCAGTTTTAAGATAGTAGTTAAGATGAAATCACAGCAGCCTGTCCTCGGTGAAGTTAGATATCCCTGTATAATTAACTGGAGAGTCATTCCGAAGCCTTGAAGTTCAACCTTTATTTAGTGATCTTTAAACACTATGTATAAAATATTAATGGCAGATGAGTGGGCTTCACTTAAAGCCAAATCCTGTACATAATATAATTGATATATCACCTTCTCTAGGTGAAATTGTGTAGTGACAGATATATAAGAATGTGTTAACGGTGGGTTTACAGTTTATCTATTTCCATTTTTTTTAAAGATTTTATTTATTTATTAGAGAGACAGAGAAAGTGAGAGAGAGCATGAGAGGAGAGAAGGCCAGAGGAAGAAGCAGACTCTCCATGGATCTGGGAGCCCGATGTGGGACTCGATCCTGGAACTCAAGGATCATGACCTGAGCCGAAGACAGTTGCTCAACCAATAGAGCCACCCTCTATTTCCATTTCTTTTCATAAATATATGTTACCAATGATCAAGAGGTCTCTAAAGTCCTGCTGTCTTGTCTGGAACCTCAGTTTTGAAGAGAATGTGAGTTTTGTCCCTTCTTTTTGAGGGAATGACATTATCAACAGCAAAATACTGTGTGGTTTTTCATTTGGGTGGGCAGGAAATAATTTTTTGGGGCAGGATTTTACATCCACAATCACAAAGCCAATAAAAGAGACATAGTGGTCTTTCTAACAGAGACCCAGGTCTTTCTAATCCCAAAACCCATATTCTTTGCACCAAGTTGGGGAGACGCACCCTGCCAAGATGACTTCAAATTTCAAGAGATGGTATGCTGTAATTTTCTTTTTTTTAATTTTTAGCAGTAATTAAATTACTGTAAGAAATGTGATGTAAACATTGTGGGGTTTTTTTTGAAGATTTTTATTTATTTATTAGAGAGAGAGAGACTGAGAATGAGAGGGGAGAAGGTCAGAGGGAGAAGCAGACTTCCCGCAGAGCCGGGAGTCCGATATGGGACTCGATCCCGGGACTCCAGGATCATGACCTGAGCCGAAGGCAGTCGCTTAACCAACTGAGCCACCCAGGCGCCCTGATGTAAACATTGTTAAGTATAACTTGTATACAGTATGCCAGGTCACATCCCCTGCAACCATTTCCCCTATGTTGCCACAAAGACCTCTAGTTTTCTTTGAAGGATCTTTTTAGGTCCAGGGAAGCCAAATTTAACTGGTTTCAATGGTATTTCATGTGACCAGGCTAAGCCAATCAGATTTCTGTTCTTCTGGTACTATGATTAGTTCAACAACCTATTTTGTCTAATCAGTATGAGTTTCAAGACTTACTTTGAAAAAAAAAAAGACTTACTTTGGAATGCTGGGGCAAAGGTAATTCTGTTCAGTGAATTAACGTATGGTTATATTTCCCAGCCGCATTGACTTCAGACTAGGACATACAACTTACTTTGGTTAATGACATAAGAAGAAGTGGTGTGTGCCACATAGTTGGAGTTGGAGCTTTAAGAGCCCACATAGTGTTTCCATTATGTGTTCCCCGTCTTCCCGTCTTCCTCCCCTCCCCCCTACACACCAATACTGGCAATGTCCCACACAGGGTCTGCTTTAGCAGCCTGGGTCCTGGAATAAGGACTATGTGTAACAGAGCTGCAGTTGACCTACAATGGAAATGTAGAGTGAATGACAAATAATTTTGGGGAGCGCCTGGGTGACTCATTCAGTTAAGCATCTGACTGTTGATTTTGGCTCAGGTCATGATCTTGGGTTCCTGGGATAAAGCCCCAGGTCGGGTTTCCAGCTCAGTCGGGAGTCTGCCTAAGGATTCTCTTTCCCTCTTCCTCTCCCTTTGTGTGTGCCCCACCACAAGTAAATAAATAAATCTTAAAAAAAAAAAACAAGAAAAATAACTTTTGCTTATGTGAGCCATTGAAATCTGGGAATTTTTGTTTTGTTTTGTTTTGTTTTTTTGTTTTTTCTGCCGCATAACTTAGTGAAAATGGTAGAATGTGGAGGTGAGCCTCTGAAAAACTGCAGCCATTTTTGCCTCCTGAAGTCAGCCTAATGGGAAAGCTGGCATAAGAAGGAAGCAGAGTTAGGGAAATCATAGAGAAAGATAAAAGAAATTCTAATGATATCACAAACCTATAGCTCATGGCTATAGTTATCCCTATAGCTGAAATTTTTCTTTAAGTGAATCGATATCTTTTTTTTTTAAGATTTATTTATTTGAGATAGAGATCACAAGCAGGGTAAGGGAAGGGCAGAGGGAGAGGAAGCAGACTCCCCACTGAGCAAGGAGCCCCATGCAGGGCTTGATCCCAGGACCCCAAGATCATGACCTGAGCCAAAGACAGAAGCTTAACCAACTGAGCCACCCAGGTGATCCTAAGTGATTCATTATATTTGCTTAAGGTAATTTTAGTTCAATTTTCTGTTACTTGCAACCAAAGCAAGCGAATTATGTATACTATAAATTCCACCTCATCTTCCTACAACAGATATCTGAAATAGCCTTGAAACCAACCCAAGTAATTTAAGTTGTAAGGTCCTCAAAGTCGCTAGCCAGATCAATGCCGACAAAGGAAGGAAGCCACTCAGTAGGCAAGTTTAATGTAGAAGTAGGTGGATGCCAAATAAGAAGTATGTAAGATTACTATACTAATAAAAAGATTCAAATGATTTCTTCAAGGATAAGTTAAGAATTTACACTTTTCAAAACAATGCCTATTTGCAAATGTATAAACAAAGACTTCTAAAGAGAAGGATTGGGGGGAGGCACAAGGGGTCATGGAGTGATGTTGTGAAAGACCCCTCCCATGTTACAATAAAGGGTCTCAAACATTGGATATTTTTCCCTGATTAATCATTGAAGGGGGTGCCTGGGTGACTCAGTTGGTTAAGCATCTGCCTTTGGCTCAGGTCATGATACCAGGGTACTGCAATCGAGGGTCCTGGGATGGAGCCCCACATCGGACTCCCTACTCAGCAGGGAGCCTGCTTCTCCCTCTCCTCCTCAGTTGTGCTCTCTCTCTGTATCTCTGTCACTATTTCTGTCTGTCTCTCTCAAATGAATAAAATCTTTAAAAAAATCATTGAAGTTTTCTTATTAAAAAATGGAAATTAAGCGAACTATGACAAATAGGTCATAGATAACAAAAAATGGAACCTATAACACTTGCAGACTTGTGAGATTTCCCTTAGAAGAGTTAGCACATTGTTCTCAAATGCTGCTACTCAAGAACGGAGAGGAAGCTTCCTACTGAATTCCCTGAAACGGCAGAATGGATTCAAAATTGGGCCTCATCCTGGCCAATTTTTCTATTCCAGCAGAGGTAGTTACTTACTAAGGTCAGAACACTTTCCTTCTTTGAAACAGTCATCAGCTTATAAATTTTCTGTGTCTACCCCCACCATGTGAGTGGACATTTGAAAGCAGAGAACTAAAACCATTAAGTAAATAGTAATATTCTTAGTTAAGGATGAATGTGCTAGGAAAACAATCACCACAAAATTTTAAAATATAATACCTTTGAATAGTGCACTATTCTGTGCATGGAAGTTTGTGTTTAATTTTTCATTTTGTTTCATTTCTTATTTATTTAAAAATTGAATAAGTAATACTTTTACATGATTAATACACAATACAATGTGGTATACAGTAAAAAGTTTAGCCTGCTCCTCTACTCTCATCAGCCACATTTTTCTCAGGTCACCATATTATTAATTACTGGGTATTCTTCCATTTCTTTATGCAAAACCAAGGAAATGCAGATATGTATTATTATTTCCCCTCTTTCTTCCATAAAATGTAGCACAGTATAGACTGTTCTGTGTTTTGCTATTTTCATCCAGTGATACCACTTGGAGATCTTTCCTTACCAGTAATTCAAGGGCTTTGCCTTTTTTTCTTACATTTTCATGGTTAGTTCTCATGGCATGTATGTACGGTAATCTATTTAACTAGTTCCCTAATGATGGAAAGCTGGATTACTTCCAGTTTTTACTAGTACACACAGTAACCTTTACATAAATAAGGTTTTTGATAAATAACCTTTTGATAAATAACCTTTACATATGTTGCCTCATATATGTTCATTACTTATTTTCAGTGAATGAAAACAAAGCTAAGTGCTAAAAATAAAGTCATCCTCAATTTTGGCAACCTTCGAAATCTGAGGGCTCAGTTGGATTATTTTTTGCTACCTAAAGTTACTAATTTAGTTTCTCACTTTCTAGCTCATTTAGCCAAGAAAATTGGCTTTCTTTTATAAATAAATACAAGCTACCTATGTATTTAGAAGGAAGGGGCCATGTGTCATATATATCCATGGGGCTGTCCTAGGACCTCTGCAGAAATGTTGCTTCCTCAAAAAAATGATAGAAGCAAGTGTGATTTCCATAGGAGCCACTAAATAACACATCAGAGCCCTGAAAAATCTTGGCTTCCTTGTATCTTGCCTTCCATATTTAATTCCTAGGATTTGTCCTTCAAATTGATTCTCACAAGTATCCCCTCCTTTGTATTTCTTTTGGCACCAGCTACATTCTCCAAAAATAGTTGCTCTGTGCCAATGTTCTTTTTAATCCAACGTGTGTACTTTCTGTTGCCGATGTATCACTTTAAAATAGCCTACTTGTTATATAATACTGTATCAATTACTTGTTGTGGTTGCTGTTGTTTTCTCAAGGAATTCTTTGGGTAATTACTTTAATGGACTTTGGTTTTTGATGATTTATTCTCCCCCCTCCCAACCCTCCTCCCAAGCACCCTAATAAATTTAAGACATGGGTAAGATTTTGTGGGGTTTTGTTTGTTCGTTTTGTTTCCTTCTTAATCACAGGCTGTTGGGATATTAATTAAGTCAGCATTTTAAATTAATATGTTTTTATAGGTCAGTATCTCTACAAGAAACCAATATTTCCAACTCCACCAGTCTGATCTCTGCATATCTCACTTACAGAACAACGACTTCCGTGAGTCACCTCTGATTTCTGTTGTTGGCATCATCACAGGCTCTCAGTGACTCCACCATCCACATTGTGCTCTCTACTGGTCACACAGATCCCTGGATTTTTTTTTTTAAGAATCTGCAGCTCACGCCTTCAGAATTACTTTGAGGAGAAAAGTATGAATGGAGAATGGGAGGTACATTCTTACTTTCTTTTCTCAGTAATGCTATTTATTTCATTGCTTGATTCATTACCATCTTCTTTTCCTTTCTTACTGCCTATGTTTTTGCTCCCTAATGCATAAATTCTTGTCCTTCATGGGTCTCTGTGTAAATAGTTTTCTTCCATTGCCTTTATCTGCCTTCCAGAATTCTGAAAACCAAGTTTTCCAAAATGTGAAAGACCTGCTAATATACTAGAAATATAGTTTATTGGTTTGGTTTGTTTAATTATAGTCAGAGGTAAGTCAACATTACTACAATCTCTTCTATAAAAAAATGATGCTTAAGTTGGTTTAGGATGGTTTTAAATCTTAGCCATTTGCTAGTTGTTCCTTCTTGATAAGAGTTAAGGGGTCTGATTTTGTATTTGTATAGTTTTGCATACATATTTACATAAGTACCTATTTACAAAGGTACAGTCCCAAATATATAGATTGTATGTTTTTACAGGGCTGCAAAGATAACACTATTGATTTATGAATTCAAACTCATTTTCTGATATAAGTGGGGAAAAAACAAAAAACATGATTTTTCCAGTGGTTATGGTTACCTTATGATGATTAATCCTCCAAAATATCATTATTTGGACAACGGGATTTTGAAGAGAACAAAGGGCAGGAAAAAAAAAAAAGAAAATATTCAGCAACAAAGAGAGAGGAAATTATGTTTCACCAGATTGCAGGGCTCAAATTGTGGTTAAACTGATGGCCCGCCTGATATTCTCAGGCTGATTACTCCCTTCCCAGGGGGATATTATAAACAAGGATTTACTATCAAAATATTTTTTATTTGTCTGAAAACTAATTTGCCAAGCCTGGAGATCAGAGGAAGAGGCAGATGGGAAAAGCAACCTGCTTCTCTGGCTCCAAGGAGTCAGCTGTGGGGAGAACTTGAGCAGTGGGATGGAAATGTCACTCGAGCCCCGAAGCTCCATAAATACCAGGAAAGAAGACAACCCCCGTCTCCCAGCCTACGGCTCACAAAGCCACTGTCTCCTCCAGCAGGTATTAAACATTAATGACCATTCCTATAATGAGGGGCGAGAATGGCTCTCGGCGGTAGGGCTGCCCAATCCTGTGGGTAGTGTTGGATTTTCAACAGCAGCACGCTTCCCCAGTTTTTTTTTCCTCCCTGCTTCCTTTTATCCCTCTGAGAATCTTCAGCCTGAAGGTAATGAAGTGCTTCCTTTATCACTCTGTATCATTGAAATATTTATCTGATTATTTGAATAAAAGATTACTGCAACAATGGAAACTCTCTCCCTGCCTCCGGACTTCAAAAGGGAAAAGGAAGCCTGATGAATAAAATAATACCAAGGCATTTGGCAATAAGCTTTACAAATAACAACAACAAAAAAATGCTCTGATAAGTCGCAGCTTGTTTACAGCTTGTAATCTTGCACATGATACTAAGCGTGGGACTGAAACCAAAGCAACAATTGGCCTTTGGAGTAATAATTTAGGCAGCAATAAGTTTCAAAGTTGTGCTCCCCCCACACACACACCTTTGAGCATTTCTAAACACATTGCTGCCATCTTGCTGAGTCCCTGAAGGTAATGTTCATTCATTAAGGCAGTTGTCTCGGGATCTGTTTTATTCTACCCTTGCTGGTGCCATGGGTTTTGTTTCCTGGTGAGCACCAAGTACACAAAAGCCTAAATGTAGGTGGCCTCTGATTTCCATCTGCCCGGCTGTAGGTTAATCTTTTGCAGAGGGACCCTCCCCAAGAACTTCTTGGATAAACACAAGAGACAACGTGAATCCACAAATGAGGCCTTGCCCTCACTAATTGCCATGAGGTCACCCTAAGACTTAGCCATCCTGGCCCCAAGACCCCACAGAACCACGGACCTGTTTTGGTTGCCATAACTGTTGTCTCTATACCATTGGAACTGGTCATCAGTGCCAAGCTTCAGAAATCCAATGAGGTAAGAAGGACCCTCCTGTGTGCTCCCTCACTGGGGAGTGAGGCCAGGGAAATGCCAGTTACAAGATTTGTTTTGCTCATAATCATTCCAGGGTTTAGTGAGACTGTTCTCTCAATGGACACACTGCCCTGCCTTCCACAGTGCATAGCCCTGGATGGAGGTGGGAACAAGCTCCCATCCAACCTCTACCAGAAACATCTATCATACACCACTATTTAAGTTGTTGCATTTTATTCACTGTGCTGTTTCATCTCTCTTTCTGGTGAACCCTCCTTCAGGGATCTCCATTGCTGCCCCTGCAGTTTCTCTTTGACAGTAGTCTCCCAAGGCTGCTATGTAGGTCTCAATACCAACTGTGCAGTTCATCCCAGAGGCCTCCCCAGCACCCACTGGGATTCTGTGACTGTCAGTAGACACATGGCGAGGGGAGCATTGCCTTAGTCCACTGGCCAGTAGTGTTCCTTCAGGGACCAGTTCTAGAATCATCGCTTCCTTTATTACTCAATGCCCAGGAAAAGGGGTAACTGGATGGTGGACATTAAGGAGGGCTTGTGATGTAATGAGCACTGGGTATTATATAAGACTGATGAACCACTGAACTCTACCTCTGAAACCAATAATACACTATATTATAATTAATTGAATTTAAATTAAGAAAATGCTTAAACAAGGAAAAGGATGATAATTTTTCCCTCCCAGAGCTTCTATGTATCAAAAAGGACACACATTTTTGAAGTTAGTTTTTTATTGTTTTTAATAGACTTAATTTCTTATAGCAGTTTTAGATTCACAGCAAAATTGAGTGGGTGGACCAGAGATTTTCCATATATCCCCACACATGCAGAGCCTCTCCCATCATCAACATCTCTCGTGACAGTGGTACATTTGTTATAATTGATGAACCTACATTGACATATGATTATCACCCAAAGTCTATAGTTTACATTAGGGTTCACTCTTGGTGTTGTATATTCTCTAGGTTTGGACAAATGTATAATGACGTGTATCCACCATTATACAGAATATTTTTACTATCCTAAAAATCCTCTGTGGTTTGCCTAGTCAATCCTCCCTTCCCCCAGATCCTGGTAACCACTGATTTTTTTATTGTCTCCATAGTTTTGCCTTTTCCAGAATGTCACAGAATTGAAATCATACATTTTGTAGCCTTTTTAGATGGGCTCTTTCAATGAGATATATGCATTTAAAGTTCTTCCATGTCCTTTTGTGGCTTCATAACTCATTTCTTTGTAGTGCTGAATAGTAGTCCATGGTCTAGATGTACCACAGTTTATATCATCTCTCATAAAGAATATTTGTATTATAAATTAATAAGGTATTGTTAATTTGAAGTGCAGTCACAGAAGGTAGCTAGGTTTTACAAGGCAGTGTTCTCTGGATCCGTGTTTCTCTATCCCTACTGTCTTTTTCCAAATAATGTCTCTGTTTTTGTTCTATTCCTTGTTTGTTCATGGTTGCACAAAGTTGTTATGTGATTGGTGTTGTATGGGGTATGGAGAAAATTAGGTTCAGTCCATTTTCAAGTTTCCTCAATTTTCCTTTTTCCAGGGTTATTGTTATCCGTGTTCTCTGAGGTAAAACTTAAAGCAAATACAAAGAGCGGCATGGAGCTGTCCTAGTGGGTATTGAAATGTTCCCTCTTCTTCTGTCTACTTTAGACTCAAGGAAAGGGAGGGTGATGGGGAGGAAAGGAAGGAAGGATGGAGAAGTCTTCACTTGATTCTAGTTCATTTGATACTCACAAAGAAATGAGTGCCCTTTGAATGACATGTGATGGGTCGGAGTATTGAGGCTGGGAGAGGACGAGGAGAGCAGAGCCACTCCTTGAGAAATTCCGACATGGAGATTGGTGTGGGTCATTGTTCCAGCTTGGACAGCTTACGTGAAGCATTTCTCACTTGACTGATGGTGTTTATGACGAGATAGTGATAACAAAAGCTGGGATGATGAGTTCTAGCTGTCAGGCATTTACCCAGGCTGAGGTTTCTTGACTGAGTTGGTTCCACGGAGATACCTCACCTACCTTCTATCCTGTTTTGCATCCTAATTTGAGGTATAAGTCTTAGTAGGGAAGAAATTTTCCTGTGGGCACAAACCTTCTATTAAAACTCTAACATTTTTAGCTTTTTTTTTTTTTTTTTTTTGCCTATTCTAAATCAATTTTGAGAGGAATTTATATTTTTTGAGAAGAATTTATATTTTCATTATATATTATTTTATAATATATACAATATATATGTATATATTTTATATATATAAAATTCAAACACAACAATATAGACTTATATTTATTATTTTCACAGCAGTCTTGAGCCAGATATGAAGTCATTAAAAAGCATGATAGGTAGTTAAAGGGAGAGAGGTCTCTTGTGAATGAGCTTTATCCCCAAAACAGTTCTGCCCCACATTCCATCCACTTACCCTGCCTCCTTGTTCCCAACTCAAGTAGAATTTGAGATTTTAAATGTCTTATTGATGCTTTGCTGATTAACCATTATATGCATGATTATATGGGGATTATAATAACACTTTCTCAAGTAGAATCTTGTGCATAAACCAGTGGGAGAATAGGGGTCCTGATTAGCCAGTGATTCCTTCTGATATACCAAAATTCACCTTAGATGAACATTTTTACTATGTCCATACTCGTGATCAGTCTTACTCTTCCCCAAAGGGTAGAACCAACACTGTCTTTGGCATTTTTTTTTCCTGATTTTTTTTTCCAGGGTAAATGATTTCACAGGTTTGACTTCTCAGTTTTTTGCAAACCTAAGCACTAGCCAGTTTCATAACCAGTTTTTTTTTTAACACATCTGTCCACCAGAGTTCCATTTAATAATCAATCAAATGACCTATGGTACATGAAGTGTGAGATTCTCAATATTATCTTTCTTATTATGGGTGTATTGATTACTTTTGAATAAACCATGAGCTTATACCATGGGGCCCAAAAAAGAGATGCCCAGCTCTATTTTTTTTTAAGATTTTATTTATATAGTTGAGAGAGAGAGAGAACATGAGTGGGGTGGAGGGGCGGAGGGACAAGCAGTCCATGCTGAGTGGGAGCTCGAAGCAGCCCGACCCCAGGACCCTGAGATCACCACCTGAGCCCAAGTTAGCTGCTTAGTTAGCCCAAGTTGAGCCCACCCAACCGCTTGGGTGAAGGAGGCACCCAAGTGCCCCACCCAGCTCTATTCTGTTAAGTAGGGATTTTTAGAATTGTCCTGCAGAAATTTTATTAAGGGTCTTAAGCTCTTACTAATTTAAACTCACCCCTAACTTTCCACATGGAACTTAACTTCCTCAGTTTAGCTTTCCCACCGACAAAGCTGACTGAAGATGTATGAGTAGCCAGAACACAGAATAAATCCATCATTATATCCCTCTCTACTACCACCATCTATCTTGACAACAAAATTAAGGGAAAATGAGCATTTCATTGAGAAAATATTTCCATAATGACAGGGTAAATGATTTCACAGGTTTGACTTCTCAGTATCGGGGATATAAAATTCATTTATTCATTACACAAGGACTTACTATATGCTTACTATATGCCAGGTTCGGTTCTAGGTACTCGAAGTAGAGTGGAGATCTCATGGATTTTACTACCTAGTAAGGGCAGATCATAATAAAATGTAAATAACATGATGTTAGAAGTCATGGATAAAAATAAAGCAGAGCATGGTTTAGATGGCAGATAGCAGAGGGCGGCCAGGAATTCCTGACTGGCCGTCCAGTCTGGTTACAGGAGCATGTAACTGCAGTTGTCTGGGAGCTGGAGGGTCACTGTCAGGAAGTGTGACCACAGCCTCAAGGATGACCAAGTGAAAAGTCCTCACGTAGTAGGGTCATGGATGGGGTGACCTGATCAGGAATTTGGCAGCTTGCTGAGACGGGCAAACAACAGAGCATAGAGATGAAAGCCAGCCGGTGGACAGACTTGGGTTTGACACCACAGACTAGTTGTGTGACTGAGGTCACTTTACTTCATTTCTCAGAGCCTCATTTCCTCAATAGTCAAGTGGGAATTATAAAGTAACCTACATTTATTTCATATTCAGAGGGTACAAAGCTCAAAACTAAGTGCTTTACTACATAATTTTATTTGACAGGAACACTTACAGCAAAATACTATTATTTGGTCCATGTGAACCGTGAGCGGACTCTGGCGTGACCTGAGGTTACCCAGCTGTTGTGACAGACAGGACTGTCTGAGAAGTTACCCTGGGAGCTCTTTGTGGTGTTTGAGTTTTTGTTTTCCCAGCAAGGTGGGTGGGACTAGAAGCTTCTCTTCCCCTAGGTGGGAGGGGTTCTTCATAGACTTAATTCCCCACAGGGACCAGGAACTCCAGGTACTAGGGAAGAGGGCAGCTGGCATTTCCTGGCACTTCTCTAAACAGATGGCCTTAAGCTCAGATTATTTGGACATGAACCAACATGTTTATTCCCCCATGTGAGGTCACTGTCATATTGCCCCATAAATCCCTCTTCTAATGCATAGCCCTGTGGTAGCCTGCTGTTTAATGTTGCTAGAATGGGGACTCTGGGCATCCACAGATTCTGCCTGTAATTTCTAGGTGGCACCAAATGACATTTCCTAGTAAACATTTTGTAGGACAATGGCTTTATTTTTCTGGGGAACCAGAAATCAAACTCAGGTCCTTGTGGCACCACGTTCTTAACAGCTATGTCATAATTCATAACCGCTAGAGCTCTTGTGGATTAAGTGAGATATAATATGAAACACTTAGTTTAGTACCTGACAGAAATTTTCCATAATTTAAAAAATAACTATTACAGTCAAACCTTGAACAACACAGGTTTGAACTGCATGGGTGACATGGATTTTTTTTTTCCCCAATCAATACAGCATTGTAAATGTATTTTCTCTTCCTTAGGATTTTCTTAATACAACTTTCTTTTCTCTGGCTTACTTTATTATAAGAATACAGTATGTAATACATACAACATACAGAATATGCATTAATTGGCTGTTTATGTTATCAGTAAGGTTTCCGGCCCACGGTAAGCTATTTGTAATTAAGTTTTGGGGGAGTCAAAAGTTATACATAGATATTCAACTGTGCAGGGGATGAGTCCCTTAACCTGGGCATTGTTCAGAGATCAACTGTAGTTATTATTATTCTCGCCTCATATTATGACTATGTATTGATACTTCAAGAAGTTATTTTGTTTTGTTTTAATATAAATTAAACATGTTAATAGAAATCTGCAGAAAGTGCCAGCTTTTCTGTGCCCCGTTTTTGGTATTGGCAGGATTGCTAAAGGAAGAAAGAGAGCAATTTTCCATCAGGTTAATTACCTGGTGAACTTGGGTAGGATGTCTGGGAAGAGGATGCTACATTGCTCATAAATTAAACTATTCTATTCATTGTGATCACATTGCTGGGACTGTTGTGTTAGCAGAGTTCCCCTGCATGAAGGAGAAGGGTGGGGTTGTGTGGCAGGGGATAGGGGAGACAAAGTGTCACAAGTTAGTGAAGTCTTAGGATACCTGGAGATGCTTCTGTTTGGTTAAGCTGGAATTGCCTCCGACGTGAGAGGCAGAAAGAAGGGCATGTGTCTCTTGTTCAGTACAGTTGCTTCACTAACTGTGGACACTGAGGCAGAGCTAAGCAGGAAAAGAGAAAACAAGATAGGCATTGTACTGAGCGGTTTTCAATCAGAGAACAATTTTCACGAACATCAGCACTGCGGAGTGAGCAGTGAGACATTTTAGCCATGTGGAAACAAGCTTTTTAGAGCAGGACGGGCAGATGGATCTGTTCTCAGATCGTGCCTTCGGTCACAGGAGGCGTAAAACAAACTGACCTAATAAAAGCTGTAGGAGGGCGCCTGGGTGGCACTGTCAGTTAAGCTTCTGCCTTCAGCTCAGGTCATGATCTAAGGACCCTGGGATCGAGCCCTGGTGGCGGGCTCCCTCCCTGCTCACTGGGGAGTCTGCTTCTCCCCCTGTCACTCCTCCCCCTCTGGTGCTCGCTCGCTCTCAAATATGTAAATAAAATCTTTAAAAAAAAAAGGTATAGGAGATTACCTAGCATTATGAATATAAGGTATGCTTCTGAATAGTACACTTAAACATGGCTTAAATGGCAAATTTTATGTTACCTGTATTTTTAAAATTAAATTAATTAACAAATTTAGAACATTTAATAATATAATAACCTAATGTATCAAAAGCCATTGAATTTGTACACATAGGGTAAATGGCATGCTATGTGAACTGGACACCAATAAAGCTGCTTTATTTTATTTTATTTTATTTTATTTATTTTAAAGATTTTATTTATTTATTTGACAGAGAGGAGAGAGATCACAAGTAGGCAGAGAGGCAGGCAGAGAGAGAGGGAGAAGCAGGCTCCCCGCTGAGAAGAGAGCCCGGTGATGCGGGGCTCGATCCCAGGACCCCGAGATCATGACCTGAGCCGAAGGCAGAGGCTTAACCCACTGAGCCACCCAGGCGCCCCAATAAAGCTGCTTTAAAAAAAGCTATGGAGGGGCACCTGGGTGGCTCAGTAGTTAATCGTCTTCCTTCCTTCGGCTCAGGTCATGATGCCAGGGTCCTGGGGTGGAGCCCTTCGAGCCCCACATGGGGCTCCCTGCTCAGCGGGAAGCCTGCTTCTCCCTCTCCCACTCCCCCTGCTTGTATTCCCTCTCTCACTGTGTCCCTCTCTCTGTCAAATAAATAAATAAATAATCTTAAAAAAAAAAGATACAAGAGCATTTTGTTCCTACAGTTATGAGTTAGTTTTCCTTTAGTTTTCTAAAGGCTTTGTCACCCAGGCTACTCAGTAAACACCAAGACTTTGATGTAACAGGAGCCACATAAATCTCAAGGTTGTAGGTGGTTATGTGAACACAGATAAGACACTTTATTTCTAATATTTTGGGCAGTGTAATCAGTTGAAGGAGAAAAATAATTGCCTGAAATACAGGGCTTATGTGTTTATGATGAGGCTCTCATTTTTTTGTTCCTCGCTAGCCAAGTATTGTGTTTTGCTCTGTACCCAGAGTAACAAAGCTATGCTTGTAAAAAGTCTCATCAATACAGGATCTGACAGGATCAGACAATAGACTTTAGCTAATTAATATTTAATGGGCCTATGGATTTTTTCTCAGCAGCTGGAGTGCTAAATAATAGTCAATTAGCAAATGTGTTAATTAACTCTAATTACATAGCACATGAGCTTCTCCAAGGATTTTTCCTTTACAGATTTACACATGAATGTCCCACCACTCTTCCTGAACACACCAGGCAGCTAATTAATTGATAAGTAATAATTCTTTCTTCTCTCTAAAACATGTATTTAAAAATAAAACCCGATTTAATGCTTGATGACTTTTAAAAGTGACATTTAAGGGTGTAAGATGAATCTGATGTCTGCCTTTTAAATAGGCTTCTCCTAATCATGAGGAAGTTTTTCATTCGTGGGTGGATGAGGAAGAGGGAAAAAGCATTCTGAGTTTTGTGTGTCGGTGCATGAGGTGTGCGTGAGAGAGAGAGAAAGGAAGAAAGGTGAAAGGGAGAGAGGGAGGAAGGGAGAGAAGGATAAAGGGAGTTAGGAAGAAAAGGAATAGAAGGAGAAAGAGGGGGTAGGGGAGGAGGGGGTTGGGGAAGAGAAGGAAGAGGAAAGAAGTGGGGGCAGGGAGAAAGGAAGAAGGAAGAAAGGATGAAAAATGTAAAGGAGGCCGATCCTTTGTGAGGAGTCAGGATATGCTGTTTGACTTGCAGTATGCAAAATTAGGAACTCCAGGAGCAAGGGTAATCAATATGTACCATGCAATTAACAGTAATCTTCTGAGCTCCGTGTGCCAGTTAAAGAAAGGCTTCTGAACATTGTATGGTGTCTGCCACCGGGGACAGAGAAGGCTCTGAGGAGAAGAATTAGCATAGCAGCTTTGCACTTGGTCTGGCAGGAGTTGAGAGATCAAAGGCAGGGGATGGCAGCAGCCTGCTGCAGGGGAGCCTGTGGCCCTGCCACCATTTCGGTGCCGGAGGAAGTGGCTTCTGCTCAAGGCCTGTGGAGAGAAAGCCTTGCAGGGGACTCTGAGGGAGCAAACCTGTGTTTTTTCAAATAAGAAAGTGGTCATAGAGAGCCAGTTCAAATGCACACTATTCATTTGAAGAACTCTGTATCGCCAAGCCTACGTTAACTCTCCGTTTGCGGCTGTGAGCCTCTGCTAAGACCCTTAAATGTTGGTTAGCTATAAAGAATATTTAGGGGGAAAAATGTTAAAATTGATCCTTCAGGTTGGCCTTGTTTGATCACTTGAGTAAGGCTCAGATGGGCGGCAGGCTTGGAGCAAAGTGCGCCCTGCCTTTTCACCCTCATGGCATCAGTTACCAAGTTCTCATTCAGGACTCTAAAGAAACGGAAAAATGCAGTCTTGTGAAAGTGCACGCTGGAAAACGCCACGCGTTGCTTCCCTCTTTCCTGTACTGAGAGACAATGGTGTTCATCCTTTTCATGGTTCACAGGAGGCGGCGGCGTAGAAGACTGTGAATCTGATCTTGGCAGTTATCAACACTGAGTATCTGACGAACAGTATATTCGGTTCTCATGGTCCGGGGCCCTGTCTCCTGTGTTTCGTTTTGTTTTGGGGACCTGGTTGAGAGACATGTTTGGGGTGGGTCTCTTGGGAGGCCTTGAGGCTGTGGAGGGCGGTGGTGCTGAAGACAGGGCTGGGAACCTGCCTGGGGGAGTCAGGCAACATGAAAAACGCAGGTCTGGGGACACTATGGGTCAGGGCTCCACAGTCATGAAGCTGCTGGGCTCTGTATCGGACACTCACTGCCTGTCTCTCATTCCTTTGGCCTTCCTCTTCAGTCCGGCCTCTCTGCGGCCCTGGCCATAGTGGGTGTGACTTGGGGGCTCTCGGCCTCCGCTGTGTTACTAATTAGCTCACGTCCTGTTCAGGGGCTTCTGTTACCTTGTGGGACTTCTGTGAGGACCAGGCAGTCCGCACAAGCCTGGGAGTGCATGGCAGTTTACAGCCCTGGGGCACCCGCTTCTGTATTTGGGGCTCTGGGACTGAGGTTTGGCCTTCCCCAGTGACTACCAGCCTGGCACCGGGCCCTTGCACAGGTGTTCCCACCTTCCCAGCTTCACCTCCCGGGGCCCTCAGTTCCCATCTCTAGGATCACGGCCTGTGCTCGAGCTCTTGTGTCGGGGGGAGGAACCTAGGGTAGGATAGTTCATTCCAGAAATCAAGCTGAAGCAATGGCTAAAAACACAGGAGTGAGGGGTTGACGGACGTGGACTGCAGACCACAAGAAAATCACGGGGAGATAGAAACCAGCCAAGTAGTGCATAATGTTCAGCCAGTACTTAGGGCCTGAAGGAATGAAGGAACGTAGACTTCTAAGGTGGTTTCTTAGGGTCCTTTCAGTCTCTGAACTAGAGACCTCGCAGCGGCTGCTTCGGTGGGAGCAAAGCCTGTGGCTGGAAAATTCCACGGAGACATTATTTAGTCTCTCCACCTGGCAGAGTCCAAAGAAAAGGGAAATATAGTGTTTACTCATGTAGTTTTGGCTTGAGTGGGATAAATGCTTGAGGCAAAAGAGAGGAAACTTAAAAATGAGAGAACACCTTTGATTTTATTCTCATTTTCTCTGTACAAGCATAAATCCTACTCTAGTGGCACTGCAAGGAGGCTGTGGCTGTTATTTCAGTTAGCAAGTAACTAGAGTCCTGAAGTCCTGAATTAGTTCTCTGTTTCTGCTGTAACAAATCGCCACAAACTTAGTGGATGAAAACAACACAAGTTGATTCTCTTATAGTTCTGTAGGTCAGAAGTCTGGCACAGGTCTCACTTGGCTAAAATCAAGGTTTTGGCAGAGCTACGTTGCTGTCTGAAAGCTCTAGGGGAGAATTGTTTTCTTGCCTTTTCCAGCTTCTAGGGGTTTCCTGTGTTTTTTAGTTTGGGAGCTCTTTCTTGTATCTTTAAAGTTAGTACTGATAGACTGAGTCCTCCTCGTATGGCAGTATTCTGGCCTCTTCTGCCTACTTTTTCCATTTTTAAGGATCGTTGTAATTACATCGGGCCCACCAGGGTAACTGAGGATACTGTTCCTATCTTAAGATCTACTGATTAGCAGCCTTCATTCCCATTTGCCATGTAACTTAGCATATTCATGGGTTTTGGGGATAAGGATGTAGACATTTTTGGGCTGGCCATTATTTTTACCTTAAGTCCTTTCTGCAGTCTAACTTACAGACTGAAAGTTTCCTCTAGCTATAAAGTCACCAACCTGGCATCAAAAGGGTCTGACTCCTCCTTCAGGTTTCAACTCCAATATCTTCCATTTAAATCTTTTTTGTATCCAAAGATGTAGAAATAACACTTCCCTTATACTGCTTCTACAAAATTTTGTATATGTCTTTAAAATAGCACTTAGACACATACACAGACACTTAATACACTGTAAATTGTTCTCTCCTTAATATATTTACAGACTAAGAGAAGGGAATTATCATAATTACGTTTGTATCCCTAGCTCACAGGTGAAGAAATGAAGGATGATCAACATCCACAATTGTTCCTTGAGTTGAATGATGGTGAAAATTCAAGGAAAGACCTTGTAATGATGTGTCACTTTAACACTTGTTAGCACAGGGTACTAGATGATGAGCCATAGCTGAACAAAAGACCACAGAGAAAATGAAATAGAGAAGTTTGTTACTCATAGGTCCTGGAGGAAGTCCCCAGCACTCCTTGAGGGGCCGTATGGGGAGGTCAAGGCGGGGTACAGAGAAATTGATAGGACCTGGGACACATGCCCTTATTAAGGTATGTGGGTGGAGTGCTTGGGATTCCTGGGCTAAGGCTACATTGGTCAGTTCAAACTAAAAGAGCAGGGCTTGGTAAGCCCCATGGGGATCTTACCTAAGGGGTGAATAGGAGAAGGTGCTGGGGGTTCAGGGAGACTGTTAATCACAAGGGCTGTTGGGGAAGTCATACCAGGGACTTAAAATTGCTTGCAGCTCTGTGAGTTCTTGCCTAGGGCATGTGCTTGTATGAGGGGCTGTTGTTGGTTTAAGGTCCATGCAGACCGCTTTGCCAAACAAGATGGATGCCAAGGCAGTAATACCACAGAGTAGCTGAGCCAAACTCTAGACAGACCTGTTATCCTTAGACCTAAAGCTTCTTTATGGGAGGAACTGTGTTTTTCTCATCTTCATATGTATTTACACACTGAGACTAATGTCTTTCTGAATAGATCGGCCAAAGCACTTTTGCCACTAGCTCATGTTGGAATACAAGGACATTTATTTGATTTCTTTAAAGTATTTTTTTTAAAGATTTTATTTATTTATTTGAGAGAGAGAGAGGGAATGAGAGGGGAGAAGGTCAGAGGGAGAAGCAGACTTCCCACAGAGCTGGGAGCCCGATATGGAACTCGATCCTGGGACTCCGGGATCATGACCCGAGCCAGAGGCAGTTGCTCAACCAACTGAGCCACCCAGGCGCCCCCATTTATTTGATTTCTTAAGCTTCATATTTCTCACCTGTAAAATGAAGATGGTATTTTTCTAGATGTCTTTTAGGTTCTTGCCACTTCTAACATTCAGTGACTTAATTAAATATCGAACCAAACAGAAATGAGCTAGGTTTCAACTCTGTCAAGAAATACTAAACTCATATCTTACATTGACATTTGAAAGTTTCCTACGAGTAACTCCTATGACTGAATTTATCCTCACTTAATGGAGGATGATAATCATGGAGTTGCAGAAGAGCTTCATGTACTTACGTGAACAGCTAGCTTTTGGCAGCCAGCCTTCCTACCGTCAGCTGAAGCTTTTCCTTTGGATCGGCTTGTGCAAGTGAGCAGCTGATGCAGAGCCAGGAAGTGCTTGGTGCGGGTGAGACTCTTCATCCAAGTGTTCACCGAGAGGGAAGTCTGCCCGCTTAGAGAGAAGAAGGGAAATGTGTGGATTGGCAGAGAAGAGGCTGGAGATGTTCCATGAGTTTACAGCAATAGTTTCTCCTTCTTTCTGGCTTTACTTAAAGAAAAGAGCATTGGGAATGTGATGTCTTTACTGGTGAAACTTTTTGGTGATCAGATTCCAAGAACTTCGGTGTATATGGGTTATAGTTGATGGTACTCTTTCTACTTCTGTTACTGAGGTGGGGAAGAGAAGAAGGGATTAGACAATTCATCTAAAACCGTAAAAGAAAACCATACAGGGGTAACTGAGTGGCACAGTCGGTTAAGCGTCTGACTCTTGGTTTCAGCCCAGGGTCATGATCTGAGGGTCATGGGATCCACCCCGGGGTTGGGCTCTGCACTCAGCCCGGAGCCTGCTTGGGACTCTTTCTCCCTTTCCATCTGCTCCTCTCTCACCTCAAATAAATAAATAAATCTTTAAAAAAATAAAAAGAAAAGAAAACTGTACATGAGAGCGCATGTTTTAATAAGATGACTATCACTGAGATTGTAGATCCCATTATAGCAAAGTTATCAGGTGCAAGATTTTATTGCTCTTTGCACCCATGTCACATGCAGACAAAAATCATGATGTAATTGGGATTATTTGAATCCATCCTTATTGTATTTGAGAGAGCAAGGATAGAGGTGAGGGCAAGCCTCATAAGGTTTTAGTAATCAGGCTCAATTAAAACTAGAGGAATGTGGAGTCTGTGATAGTGGAAATGCAGAGTGAACAGATCGAGAAATGTATTTCTCCAAGGATGTGTTTCTTTTTTTTTTTTTAATTTTTTAAATTTATTTAACAGAGAGAGAACACAAGCAGGCAGAGAGGCAGGCAGAGGCAGAGAGAGGAGCAGGCTCCCTGTGGAGCAAGGAGCCCGATGCGGGACTCGATCCCAAGATGCTGGGATCATGACCTGAGGCAAAGGCAGCTGCTTAACCAACTGAGCCACCCAGGCGTCCCTCCAAGGATGTGTTTCTGATCACATTCTGAGGGAGTAAGCCAGGACTAGAATAAGTGGTGTGAGTAGCTGCTATAAAATCTGTTTTTAGGATTACCAAAATGTCTGGCTTATGGCCTCAGTATTAAAATTCCTACTTTTTAGGCTATGTCATTAAAACACTTTGTACACTGAAATTTGAAAAAAAAAAACAAAAACAAATGAAACAACTCCTTGTTTTAATACAAACATATTCTTAAGGAAGAGTCTATAAAATAAATTAGCTTAATTGGTTAATTTTTATTTAATAAATATTATATGTCATTTACTAAATGTTAGGGGCCGTTCTGAATGTTGTATAATGTTGTTATTTAATTAGTTTTACTTCTTTTAACTCTAAGAGAATGATTTACAGAGATGGGAAAAAATTATCGTGGGCTTGAGGAAATAAAAGAGAAGTTATGGTAACGGTTGAGGAGATGAAGGGCTGGGTGAGGGGTAGGTCACTGAAACAGGAGGAACCAACATGAAGGAGGAGGAGGGAATTAGGATGAGGAAAGGTACCTAAAACATGGTTCTGTTTGCATTACCCTGTGCCAGGAGGTCAATCTCTGGTTCTCTCAACCAAGGTTGTAACCTCCAGGCTGAAATGGAGAAGAAGGCATAGAAACTGTTTGAATGGGGAAAGGAAACGAAAACACACCTCAACAAATCCCCTTTGATCCACCAAAGATTCCCCTTTTGGCACTACCAAAAGAGACCTCTGGGTGTGGTGTCCTAACTTAGCAGAAACAAAACATCCAAATCTAGAGTGAGCTCTACAACAGCCGAATGCCTAATGTATTCTCCAAAGTCATTACTAAAAATAATTAAATGGAGATTGTTGATCTAGGGGATTTCAAAAGAGAGGAAGATGCATGCCAGAGCCATCCATATATTTCCCAGAGGAAGGACAAAAAACTATGAATAAAATTAGGCCACGCTACAATAGGTGATCAAGCAATTAGCATACATGAAAAGAACACAATTATGAGCCACAGTGAGGCAACACCACTATTTATTTTCCACAACTGATTTCTTAGATTCCACATTTCAATAATACTGATAGGTACTTTCATGATAAAATAGGAGAAGTGTAAAACTCCCTTCTGAATTAAATTGTTAAGGAAATCATCATCTTGTTCACGAGCAGCTACTGTGGTGACAGCTTTTGAACATATCATGGGGAAACAACATTATTTTTCACTGTTTGGTAGTTTACGGGTTTCAGGACAATGGGTGAGGTTTAGGTATGGCTCAATAAAATTAGAATAATAAATAGTAAAATAATAATAAAATAATAAAATAAATAAAATTATCTTCTGGCAATTCAGCAAGGTACTGGGGAAAGATGTTGGGCTTTCCTCTGTGGGACCTGAGTAAATTGTTCAGTGTCTCTGGGCCTTAGTCTTCTCAGCTATTAAAATGAGATTTTTTTTAGATAAGAAAAGTGATAATAATAAACATCTTCTAAGTATATAATATTTGTCAGCATTAGTCCAAACATTTTATACATATTGACTCATTACATCCTTATAACCAGAACGGATTATATCAACGGGTTTTTTTTTTTCCCACCAAAATGGATGAACTGATGTTTTTCAGGCAACTGATCTTGATTGGGTTTATGTGTGTGTGTGTGTGTAGTGGGTGATGGTGGTTGGGGAGGTAGGTGGTTGGTTTATGATTGGGGAAACTTCCCCAGTAGTTTCAGAAAGTTTTTTGGAATACAGAGAAGATTTATATAAAAACTCTTGAGTCTGTGCTATTCTGTAAATAATTCATAGCACCTATTTGGAATGAGCTTGTCCACTGACATTTTTATAAACACTACTCACTCTGAATCTGCTGTAGCAACTAATACAATATCCACCAAAAGATTTTTGTTTAAACTTTTCTAGGTAAATGTGTGTCAGAATTTCCCTAATTGTAGCTTGCATAAACATCACCTAGAAATAGGTAAAAAAATGATGATTCTGGATCATCCCTGTCTTTCTCCTAGTTCTGCACCAGGAAACATAGGCAAAGGAAATGTCATTCTTAATAAGTATACCTAAGTGTTTCAAGAGGACCATGGATGAAACTGAGAGGTGTTCATTCAAAGGTTTTATTTAATTGTTTGGTCAAAGCCCTCTGGTCAGGTTTATGTAAATTGCATTTGTCTGGGAGAGGAAATGCCAATTCTACTCACAATTTCCTTTTAAAAGAAAGATTTCCGTAGTGGCAATAATAATAATAATAATAATAATAATAATAATAATAATAGTAATTAGCATATATCTTGTTTTTATTGTGCATCAGGCATTCAACTTTACTCATTGAATCCTCAGAATAATCCTATTCAATAGGAACTGGTATCCTGTCCAATTTATAGAGGAGATGGCAGGTTGTGAGATATGTGGAGGGTCATTGAGAGGGATTTCTACTGAAGGGCACATAGCAGGGAGCTCTGGAGTCCTGTGCTCCTCCCTACCCCAAGTCTCCCTTCCTGCCTTTCCTTCCCTCCTTTATACTCTCTCCCCCTCTCTCTTTTTCTCTCTCACTTTCATCTGTAGGGGAGGAAAAAGTTTTCCTTAGCCTTATTAGGGTCCCTGGGTGGGTCCGGAAATTAAACTGACAAAGGGAGATTATCGGGAGAAATCACACAAACTTAATGTAAATTTTATGTGACAAGGCAGCCTTCATAATGAAATGAAGACCCAAAGAAACTGTTAGACCTGAGTCTTTTATGCTAGGTTTGATGAAGTGTGGACGGTTGTGGAGGAATGTGATTGGGTAAGTAGTGTGGGCAAGTGGAGGGAACTGGGGGAAACTTACCAGGCCTGTTTATTGGGATTCTTCTCAGAACCCCTTTGTTTTTGGAGCTAAGGATGCTTTTTTCCTCCAGATATAGGGAGGGCATCTCTCACAGGAGGTTTCTATAACCTGTTCTTTTTCTTTTTTTTTTTTAACATCTTAATTTGATTTTATTTTTTCAGTGTTCTAAGATTCATTGTTTATGCACCACACCCAGTGCTCCATGTGATATGTACCCTCCTCAATACCCACCACTAGGCTCACCTATCCCCCCACTCCCCTCCCTTCCAAAACCCTCAGGTTGTTTTCTCAGAGTCCACAGTCTCTCATGTTTCATCACCCCTCCAATTTCCCCCAATTCACGTTTCCTTTCTATAACCTTTTCAGGGAAGAAGGGTGGGGAGGTGGGGAGGATGTCAGAGTCACCGTCCTGCTTCTGCTGTTTTCTCCAATTCCTTCAGCTTAAAACATTCAATGTGGCCAAGGTGCTGTATTTTGGGGTAGTGTGTCCTGAATTCCATCTCTTCCTTTCTTTCCTTTGTCACCTAGTAATTAGTATTTATTTTACTGTTTTCTGTAGTCCATGCCTTAAACCTTAAACAAGTGTTTACTGTACAACTTTGGACTACCTTCATGAAGACAGAGCAAATTAGCTCCCCAGGGCAGATATGAACTAACTCTCTGCCCCATGTCTTTTTCTTGCCATCTGTGTAATATCTACAATCATAAATGTCAGAGGGTGGCCTCAACAGACATTATACAGACGCCAAGGTAAGAGAAGAAAAAAAAAAGAAAAAAGAAAAAAATGGAATGTATCTTGATTTATATGATAGCTTAAAAAAAGCACTTTAAAAAGAAAGTAGGTATTCCATTTTTCATCCTTTCATTAAGAGGACCATTGCACAAAAGTACAGCTGTTTTTCTGTGACCTTTTAAAATTGACTATTTTGCATTAGAGTAATTTTTGGAGAATGATTAAATAAATTATAGACGGTAAATTATCAATCAGTAAGATGACTTTTTTGGGGAAAGATTAAGATTTGTTTATTTTAGAAGAAAGAGAGAGCATGTGAGCAGAGGGGAGGGCAGAAGGAGAGAGAGAGAGAATCTTTAAGCAATCTCCTCGCTGAGCACAGAGCCCAACATGGGGCTTGATCCCAGGACCTTGAGATCATGACCTGAACCAAAATCCAGAGCTGGCTGCTTAACTAATGAAGTTGCTCAGGTGTCCTGTAAGATGACTTTTTAAAAATAATTTTAACATAGGAAATAATCCTTCTACATTAAATGAAAAAAAAATGTGGCAAAGTAAAAATATGAAAGCAAATACACCAAAAAGTTTACTGATTTTCTTGGAGTTGGGATTGCAAGATATTTTTATCTTTTGTTATTCTCTGTATTTTCCCGTTTTTCCCAGTATTTAGGTATTGTTTTTTTAATCCCTCCAAATTATTATTTTTTTCATTGGTATGGTTTTATGTTGATAGAGTGAGATGGGTACTATTTTACCTGCAAAGCAGCCCTTTCAAATAAAAAATGTGTATTGAACTTTCTGGAAAATCAAACTGGGGTGAAGATTGGTAAATTAGAAAACGGAATAATGGATGGGAAAAGGGATGAGGTGGGGTGGGTGAGGATGCAGGAACTAAAGAATTCCTCATAGATCTTGTGCTTCCTAAAACTAAGAATTGTATGTTCTGCCTTACTCACTACTGCATTGCTGGTACCTAGCACAGGTGCTCAATAAATGTTTGTGACTCAGGTAAATAGGGAATCACATGGCAAAGTTGATCGTGTATGTAGGCTGCCAGCATTTCCACTTCATGGTAGGGCAAGTCATTTTTCATAGTACTATTTCTCTTGGGAATTTAAAAACTAAAGATATCCATGGAATTCTGGCTGACTTGACCAT
>CM052810.1:103049252-103110111 GCA_028533885.1 Nasua narica | reverse complement strand
TGCATTGCTGGTACCTAGCACAGGTGCTCAATAAATGTTTGTGACTCAGGTAAATAGGGAATCACATGGCAAAGTTGATCGTGTATGTAGGCTGCCAGCATTTCCACTTCATGGTAGGGCAAGTCATTTTTCATAGTACTATTTCTCTTGGGAATTTAAAAACTAAAGATATCCATGGAATTCTGGCTGACTTGACCATAGTACATCATTTTTGGTTACTCAGTAAAATTTCAAGTTCGATTTTCCCTACCTCTTGCCGTATTTCTGAGCCTCTTCCTCAGGCCTCAGATGGTGGGGGCACAGATAAAGAAACCAGTGTTAACACTAGTGTAGACCAAATAATTAGGGGGAAATCTGCCATGCATTGTGCATTGAAGTGATTTTTTGCTTAATGACAGTGTGAACCATCCATACAAGTCAAGCACACGTTACTTTAGAACAATTCACTTTGGGAGTTTCAGAAGGAAAACAAATTGCATTATTTCCAATGTAAACAGAAAGCAGCAGATAGAAAACCAATAAATCACACCCATATAATTACAGCGGATCCAGAACACAAATTCAAGTCAGCCTGCAGCCATGTGCTTTCCCTAGAAAGGAAGATTCAGATTGGTGATGGGCAATGAGTGGTGTTGCTCCAAGCCATTAGAAGGTTGAAGTGACATAGTCAATTTCATTGTCCTCCTAGCTAAGGACAGGCCTAATTGCTTAAGCATATCACCATGTGTCAAAATTCCTAATTGATTTCCTACTCATTAAAGCCATTATGCTTTTTCAAGGCCAGATTGCTGGCTGTGCATACTTGAGTGCTGATCACTAGCGGAACCCACTTTAGAATCTATAGATTATTCAGGAATCTACATCAGCATTGATATAAACAAGGTTAAATGAGTTGTAGAAAGCAGAATGTAAAGCCAGTACAAGTCATTTATGGGTATCTTACAGTATAGTATTTATCATAGATTATTTGTGGCAATCTACTAGCTTATAATTTCTCATAAAGACATTTTTTTAAAAACTAGGCAGTACCTTTGAATAAGGCTAAATCAATGGACCTTCTCTTTTACTGCCAGATTTTTGTCTCTGTTTAATCTCAAACAGAATGTCTTTCTTTGCATTTTTTGATAGATTTTATGCATACACATACAAACTTTAAATCTCTCATTAAGAGATTTGAAAATAAAAACTTTGAAAATAAAAACTGAAAATGAGTCTAAGCGTTATATGAGAATTTGCTCATTGTTAAATAAGATTATTTAAATAGATATATGTTTTTATACTAGACTTTTTTCAAGAAGACAAACTGTGTTTAGAAAATATACAAATACATATAAAAGCAGAAACACAAAATTTATTTTGGTCTGGAATTTTAGACATGTTTTCTCTTCACTTATTTCTTTTCTTTGCCTAGAAAGCTAACAATGCTGTTGAAACAGTAAATATTGTTCTTTTGATTTTGATTTTTTTTTTTTTTTTGCTGTGTAGTTAATAAACTTGAAAGGCTTCATGACTGGTGATTTTCTATTTGATTTTGCTATCGCTATTCTTTCATTTCTTCTTTGACCAACTGAACATGGCTCAGGTATTTGGCAGCAAAATACAATTTGTTTATCTTTACCTTTTGTATTCTCAAGAACGATCAGTTGGATTGCCTTTGCAGGTTCTGTATAGGGCTATTGATTGAACTAAGATTGAACCTCTCTGAATGATCTAGCTTCAAATGATATGGATACAAAATTTTTAAATCCAGATTTAGAGAACAAATATATATCTTTGATTCTCTCTGATGGGCATTTTTTTTTTCACTTTGCTAAATTTTCCTTCTCCTACTTAGCATCTGTTATGAGTTGAGTTGTGTTCCCTCTCCCCCAAGCAAGATATGTTGAAATTCCAACCCCCAGTACATCAGAGTGTGACCTTTTTTGGAAGTAGGGTTGTTGTAGGTATAGTTAAGGCGTTGTACTGAAGTAGGGTGAGCCTCTAATCCAGTAGGGCTTCTGTCCTTCTATGAAGATGGCTACATGATGAGAGACACTGAGGAGAATGCATATGACCATGGAGGCGGAGGTTGGAGTCAGGTAGCTGTAGACCAAAGAACAGCCGAAGATTGCCAGTGACCTCCAGAAGCCAAGAAGAAGCCAGGAAAGATTCATTTCCTCATGGGTTTCTGAGGGAGCCTGGCCCTGCAAATACCTTGATTTTGGACTTCGAGGCTTTGGAACTGTGAACTGATATATTTGTGTTGTTTTAAGCCACTCAGTTTGTGATATATTATTAACAGCCACCCGAGGAAACTAATAGTGTCACCTGGTGCCAGTCCTGCTGTCAGAGACTCTGGGTGCGGGACGTTGCCCTGGTGACTGCAATGATTGGTCTTCTCAGAGCGTCTGCACATATAGACCCCTGGGCTCCCCCATGACCAGCAGGCAGCTCCCCAGGCTGCACACCAGCACATCAAGGCCAGTAAGAGTTGGCAGTGGAGATGGAGCTCTGCCTTCTCCCTGGCCTCAGGATGCTTTCCTGGTTCCTGTTCCATGAGCTGGCACGGCTGGTGGCAGAGCTGTAGAGGCCACCAGGAGGACCACACAGTGAACCCTGACCGACAGCAGCAGAAGAGGCTGCTGCAGACATTTCTGCACTTCCACACAGGACCTTTGCATGCCCCACCCTGTCCTTTTCCATTCCGTCGCAGTCTCCTTTCTTCCAATAACTACCAGGCTTTGTTCCTCTCCCTGGATGCTTTGTCTAGTGAACATTTCTCCAATGAAGATTTTTCCTCTCTCATCCCTGATTCAGGCCTAATCTCCTCTAAAAACAATTCTTAGGCTCCATGGTTACTGCGTGGAGCATAGTGAACGCAAATCCTGGCTGGTGTTGGATGTCACCTTTTTAGCTTCAATGACCTGTTGCAGAAAACCAGATTATAATTATGGCTGTATCTTTGCTACTTTGATTTTTTTTCCTTTTTCTGTCCCTCTTTGTTACACCTAAAATCTGTTTTATTTTTTATTTTTTTAAAAAATCTTATTTATTTATTTGACAGAGAGAGAGAGAGATCACAAGTAGGCAGAGAGGCAGACAGAGGGAGAGGGGGAAGCAGGCTCCCCGCCTAGCAGAACCCGATGTGGGGCTCTATCCCAGGACCCTGAGATCATGACCGGCGCCGAAGGCAGAGGCTTTAACCCACTGAGCCACCCAGGTGCCCCTAAAATCTGTTTTAATTTCTTGTTGCTAATATAGATATATTTTCTGTCTATCTCAGATTTCCTACCTCCCCATTTTTATCAAGGTATATTTGACAAAATTATGTATTTTAAAAGCCATACAACAGGATGGTTTGTGAAATGATTATCTCAATCAAGTTAACACATCCATCACCTCACATAAGTTACCTTCTTTGTGTGTGCTGAGAGCACTTAAGAGCTCTTCTGTTAGCAAATTTGAAGTATACAATACAGTATTATTAACTGTAGTCGCCATGCTGTACATTAGGTTCCCAAACTTAGCATTTTTTTTCTTTTTAAAGATTTTATTTATTTATTTGAGAGACAGAGAAAGTGAGAGAGAGCATGAGAGGAGAGAATGTCAGAGGAAGAAGCAGACTCCCCGTGGAGCTGGGAGCCTGATGTGGGACTCGATCCCAGAACTCAAGGATCTTGACCTGAGCAGAAGGCAGTTGCTCAACCAACTGAGCCACCCAGGCACCCTTTTTTTTAATCTATTACTTGACATCCCACATATCCTGTTCATGGGGAATTCACAGCCTCCCTCAGGAAGCACTGTTCCTCCCCTCACTTGTTTCTTCCCTCATCTTGAAGGAATAAGGAATAATTTAAAGAATTTGGAGCTAACTCAGTCAGCTCTCAAAAGCAAAACTCATTCCTGCTTCTGAATATCAGCGAGGACAGACGTTGCCATTGCCTATCCGTGCCATCAAGTGTGCAGCTGAAAATTCTGGTGCCCTGACTCTTAGTCACACAGAGCCAGCCATGGATGACCCATCCCAATGGCAGTATAAATCCAGTATTGATAACCAGTAGTTACAATCAATTCATATTCTGGCATTGATTATAAATATTCCTTGACTTATTTTAAAAAAATGCCACAGACTTTCTCAGTCTTTTCATTCTAACCTGTCGAAACGTTCTTTTTCTTTTTTTTTTTTTAAGATTTTATTCATTTATTTGAAAGAGAGCTACAGAGTGCACAAGCAGGGAGACTGGCAGAGGGAGAGAGAGAAGCAGACTCCCCACTGAGCAGAGAGCCCGATACGCAGCTAGATCCCAGGACCCTGGGCTGAAGGCGGATGCTTAACTGACTGAGCCACCCAGGCACCCCAAAGTTCCTTTTTTCTTTCAGTCTCTGTCATATTATTTTCTTTCCCTTTACAACTATGTATTATTGAGTTTGAATTCTTCTGGTCACTAAAAAGCCATGTGGGATGGAAGGATAACTGATCTAGTGAAAGTGGCCTACCCAGATCTCCTAAGGAAGAAATTTATAACTAGAAACTCTGATGTTTCTAGTTTGTTATTTCTAGTTTGTTATTTCTAATTTGAAAACAATTTCCAACTACTGCTACACATTGTTGATCCGTGATGCACTCTTGACTCTAATGACTAGGACAGGACTTGGACTCGGGTAAGCTCTCTGGCCCTGTCCCTTCCCCCTGACCACAGAGCTGATTTGTTCACTGTGAAGTTCAAGACTTTTGTTCCAAGTTTCAGAAAAGCAAGTCAAGTACCCCATATAGCCTATATTGATGCCTGGATAACTGCAGCCATCTTGGATCAGGATGGAGGATGAGGCAGACACCATGCAAGATGGAGCCCAGGGATGGAGAGACACTGGGTTCTTAGTGACATTGCTGGGTTGCTAGATCAACTCTTGCTGGAAACCCAAAAAGTGGAGTTTTTAATTACTTGAGGGAATACATTCTTGTTAAAATTAGTTTGAAGTTGGGAATTAAAAAAATTTTTTTAATTTATTTGAGAGAGAGAGAGAGCAAGAGTGAGAGAGAGCATGAGCTGAGAGGAAGGGGATGGAGGAGCAGAGGGAGAAGGAGAAGCAGACTCCCTACTGACATGGGGCTCGAACCCAGGACTCTGGGACCACGACCTAAGCTAAAGGCAGACACTTACCTGACTGAGCCACCCAAACACCCTGGGAATTTTTTTTTTTTGTAAGTAAAATAATTCTAATTGATACAGCTAATTAAAAAAACCCTTTTCTATTTCTCAGCTGTTGAATTAATTGGATGAGTAAGTTGCTACTCACTTGCATAAGGACTCTTAAACATACATTTAGTCTTTTTTTTATACATTTACATTCTTATAACAAATCTTTCCCACAGTGGAATGGCTACACATGAAACTTTGTCTAAAGTTTTTTATTAGAAACAAGTCACAATTGAGGAGAAAAGAAGACCTGAGATAAAACTTTCATTTCTGTTAGGGAAGAGAGATCAGAGAAGAGATTTGGCAGTTAGCTTTTGAGTACTTCGGGTTTAAACCCACAACTGTTGCCTCTCTTGATTCCCGCCACACACACACAGCTCCAGCATTCCACTGTTAGGAAGTTTCAGGAAGGAGATGGTGCAAAATTAACTTGGAGGTATCCATTTTTGGCTTATACGATCAAGAAAGACATAAAAATCAATGTTATTTGATTCCTAGCGAGGAGAGCCGAGGGATGAAGTTAAGAGGTGAGTTAAAGGAATGTTTAACTCTTGCTTTCTAAATTGAGTTTTGAAAGCCCCAGTGTTGTGGTTCTGATTCCTCGTCAGGAACAAAACCCCTCCCTGTTCTTCCCCAGTACAGAAATAAAGCCAGTCTTGGGATTAATAAAATTAATATGTTACTGGTCTTCCAGGTTCTGTGGCTCCAGGGAGGCACTGGGGTTGCTGGTTGGCCCCACAGTCCGATGGCTAACTATGGCCTAATGGTGACAGGAGGGTAACATCACAGAGGAAAGGTCTTCCCATGGGGCCTGGTTATCTTCTACCTAGCAGAGCTTACGCAACTGTTATTACCTTGAAAACTTACGTCCTAAAGACTCCTTCAAAACCATTCCTGGCTCCAGACGACTCCATTCCACTTTGCTTTACTGTCTCTTTCTCATCCTTTCCCGGTTATTTTAATGACTGGAGGGACAAATCAAGAATGACCTTTGTCTTTCTGTTTGACGTCCAGCTTGCTCTCATCTCTTCTTTTGTCCTTTCTTCTCCCCACTAAGCAAGTGCTTCTAAAATTTACTAGCAGTATGCCTGCTGAAGCACTTTGCACAGCATCTACCCATGCACTAGGGATGTTAAAGAGCACAGCTCAGGGACAAAAACGGAGCAGGTACCCGACAAATGTCAGCTGCTCTAACGCCAGTATTCTTCTTCTTATTGTTAGTTTTATATTGGCTTTTCATACATTTCAAATGTCACTTCAGGGATAAAAATATCCATATCTAGACAATATCTGGTTTTTATTGTGTTCATAGAATGTTATTTTTTACTTGTAAGACATACTCTAAATGCAGGCATGCATCATCTAAAGCGATCCATTGTGACATACATAATAATCTAGATTTATGTGACTTTGGTAGGTTTCTTTTAAAAAGCTGATTCTCTTTTGAAATTTAAATATGATTTAATGACTTTCTTTTTTCGAACAATGTCACCAGTTGTATTAAGGGGAGTTCATCTATATGGGCCTCGTGATTGCCCCCCCCCCAAATGTTTAATATGAGCTAGTGTCCTCAGCAGGCTTTCTGAGCTCTGCAGATGTGACCTGACACAAAGCAATTCTACTGTGGTTTTGTCCACTAAGATTTGTTTTCATTGTTATGCTGGTCTAATTTTTCATTCGGACAATGAAATTTGTTTTCCATGCAAATTTCCTGGCTATCCGTCCTTTGCTCCATTTTTCAAGTTCCATAATGTAGTCACATTATTTTCACTTGCTTCTACTTGTTTGGTTTGTATGTTTAAGTGAAAAAGAAACAAAGCAACCCTTTATTTCCTGATCCCTATAACAAAACTCTGCTTCAAGTATTTATTTACAATTACATCTGTTGTGATAGCTTTTGAGTGATTTCTTTCCACTTTTATTTTTAAAGTAGAAGAGAAATTTATTGAAATTCTCAAAATTATCTGGCATCAGTCAGATGCTGCACCTCATCTACATGTGTTCAGCAATAGCCAGGACTGGCCTCATTAGTGTCTATCTTCTCATTTGCTATAATTGGTGATTGATGAAGAAGATTTCTAATTATAGGCATGACAGCGGTCCAGCCAGACTGTGTGATGCCTAAGGCTGAGTGAACACTTCCTTCTCGGGCTCTCATTCCTCAGCTCAAAAATGATAAAATAATTTGCTATGGTGTTCACTTGCTAGAATCTTTAGAGACTCTTTTTTTTAAAAAAAATATTTTATTTATTTATTTATTTGACTGAGAGAGACACAGTGAGAGAGGGCACACAAGCAGGAGGAGGGAGAGAGGGAGAAGCAGGCCTCCCGCGGAGCGGGGAGCCTATGTGGGGCTCGATCCCAGTACCCTGGGATCATGACCTGAGCCAAAGGCAGTCGCATGACGACTGAGCCACCCAGGCGCCCTTCTTTAGAGACTCTTAACTTATTTTCATCCTACCCTTTAAAACACCATCATATATGAGTGTTCATACATGTAAACCATGTACCAAAATAATTGGTTCATTTACTTAATAATTAAACCAACTATTACGAAATGCCAAATAATTAAAGTCAAACTTTTAGGTAGACTAGATCAACCAATTTATTTAAATGTCTGGTTTCAACGATAAATATATACCTATAAATAGATATATAAAGAATGGTTCATGTAAAAATAATAAAAATGGACTAAATTTTATAAAGTTAATTTTAGTAATGTGAGACATCATGAGCCAAGTTTTACATAAATAAAGCAGAGAATATTTATTTTTACATAATAAAGCAGAGAATAGCCTTTGGGTGGGAAAAGCGATTATATATTAGAAACAAGAATTTTGGGAATGATTAACAATTTTTCTTATGTTAGTAAAGCCGTTGTAATGAGAAAGACATCAAAGTTATTACAACTATCTAGTTATAACTGAATTACAATAACAGACTACTTTTGTGAACAGTTTAGCAAAACTCACTGGAATCATTGAAGAAAGCTTATGAGAAAACATGTGCCAACAGATGGATGCCTAAGTGATACTTATTGTTAATATAAAACTAATACTGCTATATTTGGAAAAACATAGGAAACTTATGGGCTGTGAATGCTCTTATGTAATCAGTGAAAATATAGGAAACATTCACTTAAATAACCCATTTCAGTTACCTTTTGTTGTAAAGCAGAGTGGATTAGGCCAAATTAGTGAGGAACTAGGAAACTTCTAGTAATACTATTTTCATTAACCACTGAAATAATAGCTAATACAAACAAGGAAAATAAATACTGCTTTAATCAGAACAATTTATTTAGTATATAGTAAATGTACAGGCTATGAGTTTATTTGGGGGAAGCCACGTGGTCTATTTATAATTTGAGCCAAGCCTTAACATTAAAACTCATCCATCAAGTGCCAAGGGCCCTTAATAAGTGATACAGTAAGTCAGCATTTCTTCTCTGCATCATATATGTAAGACTCTTGAAGTAGGGACTGTAGCAATGCAAGGAACTGTAAGCCATTACTCCTTTCATCCTTGGGTCTAGTTATAGAGCTAGGCTTTCACATAAGCAGTGAGTAAATGACAATGGCAATGAGGGTCATCAAAATGTTGAGGATGCATGTATAATTTTTCAGCTCAGCTGGTCAGAGAAAGTATCTTAGAGGTTGGCCTTGGATTGGGTCAAGAAAGGTAATAGAATAGGAACAGACTTGAAAAAGAAAAGAAAAGATGAACTTAAGGCCACAAGGCAGGGATGACTTGAAGAAAATTGAGGAAGATAAAAACGAAAAAGGAGGGGCTGACTAGGTGGCTCAGTCAGTTAAGCGTCGAATCTTGGTTTCGGCTCAGGTCATGATTTAGGGTCGTGAGATAGATCCCTGTGTCAGGCTCTGTGGTCAGCACAGAGTTGGGATTCTTTCCTTCTTCCTTTCCCTCCCCTTCAGCCCCTCCCCCCACTTGCTCTCTCCCTCTCTCTTTCCCTAAAATAAATACAATCTTAGAAACACATACACACACAAAATGTAAGGCATATTTTGATACTCATTTTGGCTTCCTGCTAGTTTTCTATTCAGGGATAAAGAAACGAAACAGAGAGTAAAGATTAGGGCCAGATTCCAGGGGAGGGGGTTGGTTGTAGATAGAGGAGCTGTTGAGTAGGGTAGCATTCATCCTCAAAACTGTTCCCAGAGGCACCTTTTCATCCTATCCCTTTGTGTTGCTACCGTCTATACCCTTAAATCTTTGCCCCCTCCATAGTCTTATCTACCCTGTGCAGAACTCCATGCTTCATACCTTTTGTTCTATGTCTATATATACCTTAAAACTAGTGGTCGGATTTCATTTTGCTGCACATTTTCTGGGGCAAGCCCAAAAGACCAGAAAACTTGAGACAAATTTGTGCCAAGAAGAGTTTTATGGGACCAGAACCTAAACTTTAGGCATCAAAGGTATTACAAGAGAAACAGTAACAAGAGATTTTGCCATATCTTGTCTTGTGCCCCAAACCTTCTGTTTTTAACTTGAAGGCCATTTTCCCTGTGAGGTGACATGTGGCTTATACAATAAACTGAGTCTGAATCCTCTACTCCCGGTATCCTCCATGAAGTCATTAATTATTGCAAACTTATTGAGCGTCTACACTATGTTGGGAACCATGGCATGGAATGCCAAGAAGAAGACAAAGCAAGCTCCTTGAAGACAAAGACAAAGCAAAGCAAAGATCTCACTTTGAGAAATTGAATATACAATGGACAATGGCCAGGACATATATAAAAATAGAATGCTGACCTGTCTAGGTAAGCAACCCCCTATCTGCAATAGACAACCCAGAAAGCCAGCCTGCTATACATCAGACTTATAGTGAGCCTGATTGCAATCTCTAATAATAATCCAAGAAGCTAAACAATAACTTTTGTAACAATTAATGCAAAATGGTCAAGACTTTACTAATAACTGACAGCTTCCCTGAATTTTGTTCCCACTTCAAACTTAGGACCAGTCCAGAGAAAAGCAAATATGCACCCCTAACCAATCACATGGGATACCCTGCTTCTAGTTGGTCCCCTGTAACTCCCCCAAGCCAATAGCTTCTAATCAGGGAATGCTTGCAACCTTCCCTTTTTTCCCACTAGACAGCTCTTCCACTCCCCTGCATGCCTTTGAGTCTCTGCCAAAACACAGGTGATGGTGGCTGATTCCCTTGGTATAGTAAGCTCTGAATAATAGCCTCTGCCTTTCTCATTTACTTGGTCTTGGTTTATTTCCACACTTTAATGCGAAAGAGTTGCTTTTGGCAGTTCAGACACTGAACTGGTCGGTTGCATATCTGGAAAAAGTAGAATGCTGTAGAAACACCAGTATTCTCTCGCCCAAATCTGGAGAGGTCTGGTCCAAACTCCCAGCCAAGGAAGCTACAGGTAACTTGGTTATTGCGTGAGTGACAGCCTGTAAGGTGCAAAGCAGGAAAACAACTTTATTGTTTTAATTGCACTGTCCTTGAACCAGTTGTACCAGAAACAAACAAAAAAAAAGTTCCCTAGGATTAGAGCAGGGGATGGGAGTGACTTGACCAATGTTGTTGTAAATTGCCATGGGAACCTTCTAGCCACATAAAGTAGCCGCAGAGGCAACGCTATGACTGTAGTGGTATTTTAAAGGACTCTAGGGAGCACACTACATCCTTGTGTGTGATCTTGGAATTCCTACAGTAGTACCGGTTCTGCTGTGGCAAGGGTGGAGAAGCTGGGAGTTCATGTTATCTTGAATTTAGGCCTTTGGCAGCAAAGGCTTTAAACCAGGGATTAACAGACTTTTTCTGTAAAGGACCAAGTAGTAAATATTTTGAGACTTTTCATTTCAATATTCAACACCACCATGGTCGCTTGAAAGCGGATATAAACATTTGGCAGGTTGTGCAAATAAGTGTGCAAATATGCAAATTAATTGTGTGTACTGCAATAAATATTTATAGACATCAAAATTTGAACTTAATATACTTTCTGTATGTCATGAAAGACTATTCTTCTTTTTATTTTTTTTCCACAGTCACCTAACAATGTAAAAACCATTGTTAATTTGCAGGCCATAGAAAAACAGTCAGAGGGCCAGATTCGGGGGGGCCATTGTTTCAAGATTACAGCCTAATAACAACAGAAAACTACTGCATATAGCAGTACAAGAGTGGGAGGGAAGGATGTTTCTAGAAAATGGCTCCAGAAATGACCATTAGACCCAGATATATTTTGTCAAAGGAGGCACAAAAATATTAGCTGCAGTTCTAGAAGGGATGAGGGTATCCAAGCCAGCAGCTGGGCCAAAGCAGGGGCACTGAAATGGAGTTCAATACAAAGAGGTGAGGAGCTGTTCCTGCGGGAGAATTGCTATGTCACAATAGGAAATCAGGGTTGGAAGAGTGAGGGCCAGGTCCTGGAAGTTGGAAAGGATGTCATTAAGAGCTCATAGTTATGGGCTACAATCCCAAGTTTGGACCCAGGTTCTGTATAGTAGCTAATCAGAACAAAGGCAAGTCACCTGGCAAGGACTTAGTCTTATCACATGTGTAAAATATTCAGAAGCAATCTCTGGAGGCAGTATTGAGTAGTGGTTAAGATCATGGGCTCTGGTGTCAGACTGCCTAGGTACTAATCTCATCAGCACACGTTCTAGCTTGGTGACCTTGGGCAAGTTGCTGGGGAATAAGGAGTAGTATCCCTTCATTCAATGTTGTTGAGGAAGTTATTAGGTGTGAAAATCAAAACCACCTACTTAATAATCACTTACTACTTTAGACAGATTTTACTATTCCACTGTTTTCCTCAATATAACTTTACTATTCCAGCTAACTCTTGGTTGGAATGTAAAAGTTGCAAGTAACTATTATTTATCCCAAGAACTTTCTGAAAGACCAAATAACTCTTAAACAGAAAGCATCAGATGATAGTTTATACCCCAGGACTCTTAGACTCTGCTCTCTTCACTGTGCCCAGTAGTTCTGAGCTCTGATGTCATGATCTGTACCCAATCCCAGTCAAGTCCTCTGTTTGAAAGACCTGCCTTAAATCAAAATTTCAATAATATCCCAACATTGCCTTTCTTTCTTTCTTTTTTTTTTTTAAAGATTTTTTATTTATTTATTAGAGAGAGAGACTGAGAATGAGAGGGGAGAAGGTCAGAGGGAGAAGCAGACTTCCCGCAGAGCCGGGAGTCCGACATGGGACTCGATCCCGGGACTCTGGGATCATGACCTGAGCCGAAGGCAGTCGCCCAACCGACTGAGCCACCCAGGCGCCCGCCTTTCTTTCTTTAAGATAAAACTAAGACCCTGTCAAGGTAGTGCTCTCCCTTATAGCAATGAGTAAGAACCTCAGCTTTGTCTTAGTAAGGTATTATTTTGGTGACATTTTTGAGAGTCAGCATATAGAAAGTTCTAAGCTTGATGCCCATCTCATCATAAGTACTCTATCAAATTAAGCATATTGATACCTTGTAGTGTTATTCACAACAGCCAAAAATTGGTGGCAACATAAATGTCTATTAATGGATGAATGGGTAAACAAAAGGTTATGCATAGTAGTCTATACATACAATGGAATATTATTCAACCTTGAAAAAGAAAGAAAATTTTGGCCCACACAACAACATGGATGAACCTTGAAGACATTATGCTAAGTGTAATAAGCCAGTCACAAAAAGACAAACATTATATGATTCCACTTATGTGAGGTACCTAGAGTGATCAAATTCATAGAGATAAAAGGTAAAATGGTGATTGCCAGGTGCCAAGGGAGGGGAGAATGGGGAATTCTTGCTTGATGGGTATGGCATTTCAGTTTGAGATGATGAAAAATTCCTGGAGACTGATGATGGTTTTTGTTGCACAACAGTGTGAATGTATTTAATGTCACTGATTCGTATACTTAGAAGTGGTTAAGATGATAAATTTTGTGTGATTTATATTTTATCACTGTGAAAAATATATATAGTTGTCCTAAAGGACTTGAGACTTTTTCACTGTGGCCTTCACATGTCCTTGTCCTTTACTCCTAACTGTTCCATTCATTCTTCTTGACATAAGTACAGAACTCTGAAATAATGGCTGCTAATCTATAACATCTCTATCCTCAAAACTAGCTGTAGTTTGACCAATACTTCTCCTGCTAAAACCCATAAGATATTCTGTTCTCCTTCCACACATTAGGATGAGCTCCTTTGTGGCTGTCTTGTTCTGGGAATTTTCTAATAAAAGCTTATGTTAGTGATGGTCTGGTTGATTTTCTTTGTGTGTGTGTGTGTTTTATGTGAGAGTATGTGTGTGTGTGATGACAGAGGGACAAAAGCAGAGACTAGAGAGATGCAGAGGAAGAGAGAAAGAGAGAAACAGAGAGCACCAGTAAGGTTAGAGATCTATATTCTCAGTACTGCATAGGCTCCCAGAGCTTTCCTTAGAATATTAATCCCTGGTCTAATTAGATGGAAGAGATTCAGGAGGCCTTAAAGGAGGTCAACAATGGCATCTGGACCTGGATCTTTGGACTTAATGTTAAGTTCCACTGACATACATCCTGAGGCCAAATGGTATTAACTTATATTCTGTTCCAGGCCGAGTGGGTCAGAGTTGGATAGCCCTGAGGCTATGGAGACCCTTACAGCTGGAAGGAATAGGAAAAGCATAAACAAGTCACTTCTACTTGCTGGTCAAGTTTGAAGACAGACTTGGCCAGGAGTCACTGGTAGTGAGGAGTTCCACTGATGTCTATGGGGAGAATGTGGAATCCAGTGGAAAGGTCCTATAGTATATGACCAAGAAGCCTTGAGACATGATATTGGTTAGCCCAGTGTGTCCTGATACAGCAGTTTGTAGAACATGAGGGTAAATCTAAGTTTCCCAGACCCCTGGGTGTTGGGGGTGCCCATAGAGGATTTCAAGAACTTCCTGTGACAGAGGACTCAATAGGTTCCTATTCTGGAGATGGGCACAAGTATGGCATTGGATCCTTGAGGACTGTGATAGTTAATTTTATATGTCAACTTAACTGGGCTAAGGGGGTGCCAGATAGCTGATAAAACATTGTATCTGGGTGTGTGAGGGTATTTCTGGAAGAGATTAGCATTTAAATCTATAGACTGAGTAAAGGAAATCCCCCTTATGAATGCAAGTGGTCATTATTCAATACACTGAAAGGCTTGAATAAAGAAGGTGGAGGAGGGGCAGGTTTATTCTCTACTTGAGCTGGTACTTCCATCCTCTCCTCTTCTTAGACATTAGTGCTGTTGGTTCTTGAACTTTTGGACCTGGATTGGAACTTAAATGACGGACTCCCTCATTCTCAGGCTTTAGGGTTTGGACTGGAACAATACCACTGGCTTCCCTAGGCCTTCAGTTTCCAGATAGAAGATCATAAGACTTCTCATTCTCCATATTTGCGTGGGCCAATCTCTTATTATCTATCTATCTATCTATCTATCTATCATCTATCTATCTATCTTATTGGTTCTGTTACGTTGGAGAACCTGATTAATACAAGAACTGAAGCACTGAACAGAAGCCTTGCCTTTGCAGCTTTGGCTTAAAACAACAACCAATCTAAAGAATAGTCATCAAGAAGATGTTAAAGGAAACAGTCAACAAAACAAACAGGCAACCCACAGAATGGGAGAAGATATTCGCAAATGACACTACAGAGAAAGGTCTGATATCTAAGATCTATAAAGAACTCCTCAAAATCAACACTCAAAAAACAGATAATCACGTCAAAAAAGGGGCGAAGACATGAACAGACACTTCTCTAAAGAAGACATACAAATGGCTAACACACACGTGAAAAAATGTTCATCATCATTAGACATCAGGAAGATTCAAATCAAAACCACATCAAGATACCACCTTATGAATGCAAGTGGTCATTATTCAATACACTGAATGGCCAAAATCAACAAGACAGTAAACAACAAGTGTTGGAGAGGATGTGGAGAAAGGGGAACCCTCTTCCACTGTTGGTGGGAATGCAAGTTGGTGCAGCCACTTTGGAAAACAGCGTGGAGATTCCTCAAGAAATTAAAAATAGAGCTACCCTAAGACCCTGCAATTGCACTGCTGGGTATTTACCCCAAAGATACAAATATAGTACAAAGAAGGGCCACATGTACCCCAATGTTCATAGCAGCAATGGCCACGATAGCCAAACTGTGGAAAGAGCCAATAGGCCCTTCAACAGATGAATGGATAAAGAAGATATGGTACATATATACAATGGAATATTATGACTCCATCAGAGAGGATGAATACCCAACTTTTGTATCAACATGGATGGGACTGGAAGAGATTATGCTGAATGAAATAAGTCAAGAAGAGAGTCAGTTATCATATGGTTTCACTTATGTGTGGAACATAAGGAAAAATATGGAGGACATTGGGAGATGGAAAGGAAGGGTGAGTTGGGAGAAGTTGGAGGGGGAGACAAAACATGAAAGACTGAGAAACAAACTGAGGGTTTTGGAGGGGAAGAAGTGGGGGGTTGGGTGAGCCTGATAATGGTATTGAGGAGGGCACATATTGCATGAAGCAGTGGGTGTGGTGCATGAACAATGAATCTTGTAACACCGAAAAAATAAAATAAAAAATGTTAACTTAGATTCAACACATTCAATTAAATAAAAACAAACAGGGAAAGGTATGCCTATCATTATAGAAAGATTGATTTTAGAGATGTTTAAAATACCAAAAACTTGGTGCAGAAAGTAGAAGTCTTTGATTATCTAAAAAGTTATTTAAAGAGTGAATACCCTGAGTCAATAATGACGAGTGAGTTAAGGGTAAAAGAATTATACCAAAGGCTGATCATCCTTATACATATGAAAAGCTTTAATAACAAATATAATACAATCACAAATTGCAATCCAGAGTTTTGAACTGATTGACAAGCTGGGCAAGGGGTAACATTCTCTCAGTGAGCACCAGTTGGTCCCAGTGCTGTTTACTCTTAAGCCCAGTTGCAGAAGCATATCCAAGCAGGTGGCTGAATCTTTTACTGGTACAGTGGCTGGCATTCATTATCTTATTGAGAAAGGTAAAAACCTTTTTGTGTTATTCATGTACTACTTTTTTGTGGTCCAAAGGAGCAGTCACTTAATGGCTAGAGAGTAGGCAAATTAATAATAATGGACCAGACTCTCATCCCATGCAATCAAATAGATGTTATTCTCTATCGAGTTATGTGGCATAAGAATCTCACCTAATAACAGTAATAAATAATGGGGTAATTTCCATGCCAGCTGCTAACGGTCTCTTTGCTTATAACCAGGGTTTTATATCATTGTATTTCTACCTTCAGGAAACAATGACATTCTCAGACCTGTTTTAAAAGCCTGTACTTTTTGCTTTTTATTGCTGTAGTTTTTATGGGTTGTCTGAGTCCAGAGTTGAATTTTTAGGTCCCTGAGAGAGGGAAATGTGATAAAAACAGTATTGTTAATGGAGCTTGATGTGATTATTATAGAGGGGGGTTCAGTATCTTCCAGAGGTTTGGGGGACTTCAGGATTTGGGGGATTTTGAATACAAGTTTTTTTTCAAGGTGATTTGTAGTATACTTGGGGAAGAATATGTACTTTGCAGATAATGATTATTTTGCTAGTGGTTTGGATCTGTCTTTTGAGGTATGTACTGACTGACTGACTAATGAAGTTTAGTAGAATAAGTTTACCTGGGATTCTGAATCTAATAGTATGTAATAAGTTTTTTTTAATATAGTGTATATTTAAAATTTCTGGAGGTAGCTCAGAAGATAAGCACAGTAGAGTCTCTGTGTGGACTTATAAATATTCCTGTTTTTCTCTTCCCTGTGTCATTTTGGATGATAATTTTGCTATATTATCATAGAATGGTTTATTACCATCACTCTGGTGCTCTAGATGTGAATGTGCCTTACCCTCCACCTTCTTGGGATTTGTAGGTACTTGCATTGGTACATCTATTTTAACATATCATTGTTTGGATGTTACTTGGATTGGCTGTATACTTGTCTGTTTTCTCTGCTAGAATGTAAGTCCCTTTAGGCTCTCTGGTTTTTTTGGTTTTTGTTTTTAATCTGAAACACAGAAATGTCTATGTGTCCAAGGTTGCAGAGCTGGCAGGCACAGAGACAAGATGAGAACCCCAGGCAGTTTCGCTCCAGAGCCTGTAACCTTAACCACACTCCTTTGCCTCTCTTGTGAACAGCTAGCATGACACTGTAGACACGGTTTGTTGAATGAATGACTTCGCTCAAAGAGGTCTTATACATAAGACCTTATATACATAAGGTCTTATATACATAAGATGGTATTCCTGGGAACAAAAACTGTTTCTTGGGAAATGGGGCAGATGTGTTCCAGGAATCTTCCAGATCTTACATCTCTGAAGGTGTGTCACATCTTTTTGGTCCTTCCATCCCCAGCAATGCTTGCTCTGGGTCTCTGGATATTTCTCATAGAAAGAGGGAACATCCAGTACTGAACCTGCTTCTGTGAGCTTGGAAAAAATCCTGACATAGCCTCCCCAGGCTCTAACCCCAAAAGACTCCCCTCGTAGGTATCCTCTATGGGTCTCTCTTGGCAAGGAGATTGTTCTTATTCACCACATGGAGTAAAAACTTCGGACATATCATTAATATTCCTCTCCTCCTGAGAGAGGGGAGATAACATGAAATAGAATATGTAGTAAATGATCCATTTTGATGAAAAGAACATTTACTTCATTTCCATATCCTTACAGTCCTATTTTAAGACTTAACAGTTTCTAAATTACGAAAGAAGACTTTGAAAAATACTCTGCTACATTCCTCCAGACTGTCTTCTCTCCAATACATATGGAGAGAAGAGACTAATTTTGGATCCAGACAGTCTTTTTGATTCTCTGAATGGATTTTCCTAAACAAACTGCTGAACGCCTCAAAAATGAAACCTGTGGTGTCTAACGCAGGTCTTACAGAGTACACGTAAAAGAGATTCTAATACTCATTGTCAGATGGGTTCTGATATGCCCTGGCTGATAGAAAAATGTGTATTTGTGAGATCAACTAAAGGAAGGTTGGAAAATAGTGAAGCTTTTTGTTTGTTTGTATCCCTAATCATGGTAAATAAATAAATATTTATAAATAAACAAATGTCATACATCTGAGAAGGATTCAGATGGCAGAATTTTTTCAGAAGAACAGTTGCTATAGGGATTTTCATAATTATTTCTTGTGAATAGTTTTTGTTGTTGTTGTTGTTGTTGTTGTTGTTGTTGTTTTAGGGTAGCTAAATTCTATGGCCCAGGGAATTTGTTAAATGAAAGCTTGACCTTCAAGGCAGATTTTCTTCTATATAGCTCTGTGATGAACCCATCTTACCATGACTCCTAAATCCTCCCCAGGAGTCAAATACCCACAGCTTCATCATGAGAGTAGAATCTGCTTCTCTGTGTTGAGGAGTGTGGGTATATGTATGTTGGAGCTAACCAAAGAAAAGTCACCATGAAATCAAGAAATAGAACCAAGCCTTATATTTGAGAACAAAACAGGGCACAACAGCAGAAGATGAAAATCTGAACCAGATATAACAGAGAAAAGAATGAGACTCTATACTTTGTAAAAAGCTTGAATGAGGCATTGAACTTTCTAAAGAATGCGAGGTGGGATTTTGAGTCAATCTTAGATTTTAAGGATCAGAGTGACCCCAGATGTTATGTGGATTAAAATTAATTCAACAATATTTACTAAGGATCTTCTATGTGTCAGTTGGTCTTTTAGGTCCTCAAGGGTGTGTCAGTGAACTAAACCATGATACTTGACCCACATACTATACTCTTACTCTGGTGTGCTATAAACCATATCAACTGCTTATAGGCATCACTGAATTTAACCTTCACCTCTCAGTGAAGATAAGAGATCCAGAGATTAAGTGACTTGCTCAAGGCTACACAGCCAATAATTGACACTACAAAGATCATACACTTAAGCTCTTCACTGGATCATATAAGTGCAGCTACTTGGTTTGAGTTGGGTAAAATATTAACCCCATTTTATATATGAACCATTTGGGACCTAGAGAGACAACATGACTTGTCTAAAACTTATAAATGGTAGAAGAAACAGCATTTCATATGCCTGGCTGCTTAAATGGTGCTTTTTCAGTGTTCCGTACTGCCTGCAAAACTAGATATGAAACACAATTTGTATGGTTATCCAGTATTACAAAATACCATTTAATAGCTGAAATAGAATATAAGATTGTGTTCACGAGATGGAATTGATGTATCACAGTAATGAATGCAGAATAGTCATGATTTAAAAAAAATGGGTATTGAATAGCTACACTTGAGCCTTTATTTTTAAGATAGATCTAAGAGTTTCCAGAATATACTGTTATATTTGAATAAGGTACTATATTATTACTGTTATTATCTTAACTATTTCTTCTTTTCAAATTTGAAATGCTATTCTAAATATTCATGGTATTTAGCACATTAGGAAAAAAACCCAGACAAATCAAATGAATAAGTTATTAAGGTGTCAGTAACATACTAAATTATTAGGATAGATGAGAGCATTTAAGAATAACCACCATATGAAAAATTCAAGTAATTCTCTTTAAGTGGTTCATAATTTCCTTGTCCTTATTACTTCTCCTGTCCCCCATACCCACAAACTGCAAGTTAATAGAAAACAGGAACACGGGTGTGTGTGTGTGTGTGTGTGTGTGTGTGTGTGTGTGTGTTTGCAGGCTCAGGATATTACATTTGTATATCCAAGCATTGGTTATTTTATTCAGTTTATTTGGAATTTGGAAAAGCAGGAAACACATTTAACTCTTAAGCATCATGGGAATAGGTCACATAACACAGTCAGGAACCTCTCATAACAAATTAAATATAGCCAGGTGTGAGGGAAAATAAATTCCATATGTTTAAAAATTATTGGAGTAGATAGAATTTCACTGGAAAATATAAGTGGAATTTGGAGGTCTTTTCATTAAAAAGTTTATTAAACTATAACATGTCTGATGACCTTTGCTTATCTGAGAATAGTGTGAAATTACCACACTATTTATTTATTCAAAGTACTTTGTTCAAAATAGACCTATGACTTTACTTGCTCAAAGTAGGCTTCTCTTCCTTCATGGGTTACAATATTCATTGAGTCCTTATAAAATATCTGGAATCAAAATGAATGTTTAGAAATTTATTCTTGAGAGATGGCATTGTGTCGAGGATCTGGGAAGACAAATGGACTCTTACTCCAGCTGAGGAAAAGCTGTTAAAATAAGCCTGACCCTGTGTTAAGTACTTCATATAGATAAGCATGTTCCATGCTCACCACAAGCTATGAGGTTTTATTATTATCCTCCCTGTTCAGATGTGGAGATGGAGAGATTTAGCAACTCACTCAACTTTCCGTCTGCTTGTAAGGACTAGTGTTTGAATCCGGGTCTGTCTGGTTGCAAAGTATTTCTACTGGGTCATGCTACCCCTCACTGGAGGGAATTATAAAGTGATGAAGAAAAGAAAATGAGTAATAGTGAAAAGAATGTCTGCCTACAAAGAGAGGGTAGAACAAGGGTATAAAGTGGTGGTGGTAGAGGGTGGTAGATGGCAGACCTCCTGGCTGGCTAGGGGTTTCCTTCTTGCTGGACCTCAGCCATCCTCCATCCGCTGCTTGACCTGAGCACCAGTCCTGAAGCTACGTTCCTGGATGGGTGCCTTGTGGTGTCATTTCTCCTTCATAAGGGCCCTGATACTTCACTTTGTTCCTTTCATTATGGTGCTGCCTTTAATGATCTCATGCTTAGTCCTGGCTAAACTTGACCTATTACTACAGCACCTGCCTTTTTTTGTAGGTTAGAAAATAATCACTTGTGTCTTATTAAAGATTTTATTTATTTATTTGAGAGAGAATAGTGAGAGAGAGCACCAGCCTGGGACAGGTGTGGGGAGTGGCAGAGGGAGAAGCAGACTGCTCGCCGAGCAGGGAGCCTGATGCGGGGCTCGATCCCAGGACCCTGGGATCATGACCTGAGCCGAAGGCAGGTGCTTAGCTGATTATTGGGGTGCCACCCATGCACCCCAATAATCACTTGTTTTTTAAGACATTTCTGGATTTGTAGTGACTGTCTAAGTCACTATGTTTAGGATTTTTTTTTTTCTCATTGGGAGGATTGATTGGATTGATTTTATCATGTCTGTGAATAGAGGAGAAATGGGAGTTTAGGCAGGCATGCTATGTATTTTATACAGGATAGGCAAGGCTTGGTTCTGCTTTCTGATGTATCCTTCAGCTAATCTGATAAAAAGCCAAAATTATTCCTGTATCTTAAATGCAAAACAAACAACCAAGTTCAGACCCTGAGGCTGCTATTAAGGATAGAGAGATGACATTATCCTTGTTATACTAATTACCATTTTTAAGTGCTTGACAGTTTTCAAAACATACTTATAGACTCTCTTTTGGTCTTCTTAATAGGTGTGGTAGTCAGAATATGGCAAATATTATTATGCGTAGGTACTTCAAAGAAATTAATCTAATAGAAATTTCTGGCCAAGTAAGATAACTATGTCAGTTTGGGAATGCTTTCAGAGGAATACCCAAATCGCAAAGACTTAAACAAGTTAGGGCAGTCTTCAAGGATGCAGTGGCTCAAGGACAAGGGGCCACAGTGCCCACCTTCTCCTAATTTCCCTCATGGTGACAAGATGGCCACTGTGGCTTCAGCTGTCGAGGCAGCAGAAAAAGAAAACTGCAAGGGAAACGTGACGTCACGGCTATGAGGAGAGCAAAACTTTCTGAATAATCCCCAGAAAATTTCTGTTCGCTCTGGCTAGGACGGTGTCACAGGGTCACCTCTAGCTCCACCTCTAGGTTGTAAAATGTGTTTCTAGCTGTCCCCCGTAAAGCCAAGATGATATTAACATGGAAAAAGAAGAGCATCTACATCAGGTAGCCAGCTAGCAGTGTCTGCCACAGGTACCTACCAGGTACAGGTCCTTTGGAAAATTGCCGTAGGGGTGGGGATGTAGTATCGTCCATAGAAAAATAGTTAAAACTTTGCTTTGTAGTTGTCTTTATCTACTTCAGGTAATCCCATTTGGTTTCTGGTTTCTAGAAGCACCACTGCCCATAGTAACTCTTTCAAAGAATAGACTATGGATCGTCTACTCGATGTGTGCACTTGCTTATACACAGGGCTGTATTTCTAGGCATTTTTCTAAAATGTAATTTAACAGTACAAAGATAATGAGCACCTTGCACTGTGAATCACTTCCTTTTCACAGGATGTCTCTGGCACTTGCCATGCAGTGGGGTTAATGAATACTGTTGTTAGAACAGTATGTGCTCCAGTATGGAATGTCTTCATGTCACTGAAGGGAGAGAATGTATTAAGGTACAACCCCTCAGGATACCAAGAAATTTTCTGTTGATTTGCTTCCTGCTAAAGAAGGTACATGATTCAGCAGGGTAAGAAGTGAATATCATTGGACATAAACTTTCAGCACCAGGAACACATGGTGAGGGCTAGCAGGTCTTAAATTCGGGAGCTCGGGGTTTGGAAGACAGCATCTTATCCTTGCTTTATTCTGAAAAAGATTGTAATGACTTTCTGGGGAGAGAAATCACATCTTGTTGATAATCCCAGGAAGCATAGAGGACAAAGACCAAAGGAAAGAGAATGGAGAAGGGAAATAAAATTTATTAAGTGTCAGCTGTATGATGGGAACTGTGTTGGGAACTTGAATTATTAACTCACTAAATCCAGAGAACAATCCTACAAGCGGGTATTTATATTCCAATTTTATAGGTAGGAAAGCTGAACTTTAGAGAGGTTAAGTGCATTTTCCAAGGTCACATAGTGAGTTGAAAGGTCGGATCTTGCTAATCTCAGAGGCTGTGCTTGTTGCCCAAACTGCCCTCTATAACTGATAAACTATCCCCCAAAACACTACAACTAGCTCTTACTGTGAAAAATGTGCTAGACACACAACATACTCTATTGGTTCCAAACATTTCCTTCCCAACTCTGACCAGTTCCTATTTCATTTTCTTTTACTCTGATTCAGTCTGTCAGAGGATGATAATGCTGCTGAATGCCATCTCTAGGGATTAAACTCTCAGCAAGGGGAATAAAGACTGGCTAGCCTCAAATCCCTCCAGACCCTTTCTCCTATTCGCCTTAGTCCCAGAACGGGAAAACCGGTTCATAGACATATCACAATAGATTAGCTGTTTGGATCTTGAGCATTTGCAGTGCGAGTATACAAAATACAATTTCAGAATAGTATTAAATTGATATTAAATCTGTTTGCTTTTCTTTCACTGTGGCACTCTGGGTTTACACTAATTTGTGTCGAATAGGCAAAGAACCACTTGGGTGTCTGAGCAGACTACTCAGGAGCTGAAGGGATGACCCGAATAGTAAATGTAATCCCAGATGCTTATGACTTTACGTGTCTTGTTACAACCGGCCTGTGAGACTTTTCATATGTAAGGTAATTTGGTTTTGTAGTGTAGATCACAAGCTCAGTGTGCTCCAGGTCTAGAAGGAGCCCCTCAAAATATGAGTCTGCATGTTTAAACTTAATGAGTAAATTAGTGGATGGCATGAAATGCATTGAGCAGTGAATGAAGATCTGGATTCTTGCAGCTTCTGCCTTAGAGGGAATTTCCCAGGCTAGCCAATTTGTAGGTAAGTTAGTGTTCAGGTTAGGGTTAGATCCTTCCCTGTGTCTCTTTTCTGTCTCTCCTACTTTGCAATGTCAGAGGTCTCAGTTCAGGAACTGAAGTGGGGAAGATGCCTCTCAGAAGTCAAGATTCTGGCTAATTACTGATCTTCACCCCCAGCTCCATGGAGAATGTAGTTCAAAGCTAATGCCCTTGATTTCCCTCCTCTGAGCATCCCACACAATGGGATGCGTGTTGAGAGCATGTTTACTGTAATTAATTTGTCTTTTAGACAGCAGATATATCCACTGATCATTTCAATTTCAAACAGGAATTGTTTTCCCTCTAGCTAATGGAATTTGCAACTGTTCCCTTTAGGTTACTCATGGTTAACTCACCTGCTTAATGGGTAGACTGCTAATGATGGCACAAAGGGGTGGAATTAGGTAGGATGATTTTATCAGACAATGAAAGAGGTATTTCCCTTATTTTAAGAAGTGTTACAAGGTATTAAGTCGGTGTTCTTCTTTCCCACCCTCTGTACCACCTACAGAACATCTTGGCTCAGCTGTTTTACGTTAATAAAACAAGGTTTTAGGTCCCAGTTCAGCCTTATGGATGTGTGATCTGTGCAGTCCCACTGGGACCCATATTCAGAACCCCACACTTGGTTTAATGCTCTGTGGTTGCCATCTTGACATTCTTAAGAATTCTCTGACAAGGGGCCCAGCATTTTTATTTTATTTAGGGCCTTGCAAATTATGTAGCTGAACTTGCCTGAATTATCTACTTTCAAATCACCAAAAGGAAATAGTTGGAGAGAGTGAGAATAGAAGTTGGCAATTTCATAATCCCAGAGACTTGCATGCTGTGAGTAGACACAGACACAAGAGAAATGATTAGTGAGAGTGGAGGAGGGGAGCAGGACGTGGAAGTAGTTTTCCAACTTTCAAGTCACATCTTTGCATCAGGCTTAATTATGGGGTTTATAATATGAATTCCCTGAATAGCACCATTTGAAAAATGCTTTCCAAAGTCAAATGCTGATGCTTCTCAAAGTTCTTGGTTCTTTACTCCTGCCTCTCCATAAGCCCAGATAATCATAGCTTGATGGTGAAACTCTTGTGCAAGACCCAGAGTAACTGGAGACAGGGTTCCCCAGCACCCTGGTGAGAAGTTGCCTTCTCTTTCTCCTGGACATCCTTTCCATCTGCCTACTTGTGGTATGGCTAATTTGCAGCAAACAGGCGCCGGATTTTTTATTCATTTGAAAAGTATATTTATTCATTCGAAAGTATAAATAGCAGTCTTGCTATTGCCATTCTTTCAAGAAACATACCCTATTTGGTGTCCAATTTGGGGATGCATAATTTTCAGCAGCAGGCCTACCTCTGTCTTTCACTTAAGCCAAGCTACCTTTTCCCTTGACTGTATGCTAAGTCCTTTTACTTCCTATTTCCTGACTCCCCTACTGGCCCCTAGCCTTTCCACCCCCTTACTTCAGTCCCTCCACACTTTTCTCATGTAAATCACTGTTAATTTGTGTCAGATTATTCCCCATTTGATACATACTCCTCCCTGAAACCAGGGTAATCCCTCTAAAATGCAGGTCAAAGATAAACGGATGATCAGGACTGATTTTGCTACCTTCATACTTTATTCAGTTCAATGGCTTCCTTTCTTTTTAAAAACAAGGTCCCTCCCCTCGTGACACAAAGATCCTTCAGAGAGACCTTGAAGGTGCCTTTACCTTCTTCCCCTGTCTCATCTCTCTTCACTTCTTCATGCATACCCTCACTCTAACAGTTCCAGGAAAAGGTCACACTCTGTCTGAACTAGAGATTTGTGCCTATTTCCTCTATTTAAAGCTACTTATGCTGTCTTTTTCAACTGGATCACGTCTACTTGCTTTTCAGGGCTCAGGTGAAGTGCTGCCTTCTCCCAGGAAGACCTTCCGAACACTCCTCACTTCTAGGTAGTCAGGTACCCCACTTCTGTGCTTCCAGAGAAAGCTGGAATGATGCATCACTCTGTCATAGCACGTACAGCTGAGTCTGATACGTGTTTCCTGATTTGCCTTCTGCCACTAGGCTTGACCACCTTGAGAAAGGACGCGTAAATTTTTGGAATTTGATATGTGATGCTCATAGCTTACTAAGTGAATGAGTGAGCAAATGAGTCAGTTAATGGAATGGATGAAAAGATGTCATTATTTATGAGAATTTCTAAAATGAGAATTTCTGAAATTAGAACTTTCATGTTCCTCTAACAGCCTCTTAATTTGACAAGCTAACCATGTTTGGCATTTCCTTGAAAGGACTCAAATGAAAATCCTTCTGAACCAAGGCAACAATATAATATTGCAAATCAGGGTTGTTACAGAATTATAAAATTTAGGCATGGAAAAAAATAGATTGTTATATTTAAACAAATTCCATAAAGTATAATTTCTAAATCTACAAATGGCAAATTTCAGCTTCGAGGGGTATTTCCCATTGGCTGGATGGACCAGGGCAAGAATGCAGCTTCCTTGGAGTGGGAGGAGTATTCTGATGTGGAAGACAGGGTGAAAGTCAATTTCCCCCTCTCTGTCTTCTCTAAAACTGAGGGCTTTGGGTTGGGGCTTCTTTGAGAGGAGGAAAGAGAACATGGACACAGTAGGCTAAGTAAGGAGAAGGAATTCCATGTTCAACTTCAAATAAAACCAGTTATATATCCCCAAGAAGTGAAAATATTTGAGGCCTATTAAAGATGAGTGTAATGTCATTGAGGTATCTCTCTATGCTTATTTCTATCCATTGAAAATTATTTTGAGTTCTATTATTGAAACCAAGAATGATAAACACATGGCTCTGGATGGAACAGATCTCAGTCCTCTGAGACTGAAACATATCACAATATGTTTTTCTTCTGAGCCTGGATTGGGCCTCAGAATTATATTAGAGTTGTTGAGTAAGGTAAAATCAATTTGGCAATCAATTCTTGATCTAATGGGTATGTTTACCTATCTATCCATTGGTTGGGTTATCCTAATTTTGGCACCTCTCCTTAAATTCATGACCACAGTTGGGGGGACAAGGAGAGCACATGAGGATTTATGGAACCCTACTCCCAGTATCAAAATTTGTATTTGTCAGGGTTCTCCAGAGAAACAGAACTAAGATGTGTGTGTGTACACACAAACACATGCAAGTATGCACACATATATGTGTTTATGTGTATGTGTGCTCGTACACATATACATGTGTGTATTTAATAAATATATCCATGTAATATATATCAGTGTGTGTATATATGTGTATATATATAATGTATATATGTATTATGTATGTGTGCATATATATATATTCAGAAAGAAGAAGAAAGATTTATTTCAAGAAATTGGCTCATGTGATTATAAGGGTTTCCAAGTCCGAAATCCATGGGGCAGGCTGGCAGCCGGAGACCCAGGGAGGAGTTGATAGTGCGGACTCAAGTTCAGTCTGGAGGTAGAATTCCTTCTTTCTCAGGAGTCCTCAATCTTTTCTCTTAATGCCTGCAATTCAGTGGATGATGTCAACCCTCATTTTGTAGGGTGATTTGATTTATTCAAATCTACTAACTTTGATGTTCATCACATGTAAAAAATACCTTTATAACAACATCTAGGCTGATATTTGACCAAATTTCTGGGTACCATAGCCTAGCCAATTTGACACATGAAATTAACCATCACAAGGTCTATTGGCTGAAAAGAATTATATGTATGTGATGAAAGGAATTATAACCTCACTTCCTTCCTTCCCTTCTTCCTTCTGTGTATCTATACAGTATTGTACATGGTATCTTATGTACTGTGTGCTATCCTGGGATACTGTGCTATCCTAGGAACTGTATACTGTGTGCTATACAGTGGAAGATTCCACAGCTTTAGGGAGGAGCTTTTATAGAAACTAAAACTTGAAAGAAGCAATCTGAAAATCTTTCTGAGCTAAGCTTTGGGCAACAAATGCAAAGCAGAAATTTCAGGAAAAGTGAATATTATGCTTTTCTTTGGTTATAAATGATCTCAGCAAATAACTTCTGCAGAACAATTCCTTCTTCGCTAGTAGCAGGGTTTTAGTTTTGTAAAATGAACCTGAATATCTTCTAGTTTGAAGACTTTCCAGAAAACTCTTCCTTGCTAAAGATACTTCTCCATATTTATTTTCCTTCTTTTAGAATGAAATACACATTTGTTTCCTTAACATGCCATCTCACAAAGTGTTTTCTGTTCAATTCTTTGTGCTGATATAAACAGGCATAATAAATACATTACAATTTTTTACTGTGGTAGAATATACAAAACATAAAACTTACCATCTTAACCACTTTTAGGGGTATAGGTCAGGGGCATTAAGTACATTTACATTGTGCAACCAACAACCATCATCTGTTTCCAAAACTCTTTTCATCATGCAAAACAAGCACCATACCCATTAAACAATAATCCCCTATCCGCCCTTCTCCTTAGTCTCTGGTAACAACCATTCTACTTTCTGCACCTGTGAATTTGACTACTTGAGCTTCCTCATGTAAGTGGAATCATACAGTATTTGTCCTTTTATGACTGCCTTATTTCACTTAGCCTAATATCCTCAGGGTCCATCCATGTTGTTGCATGTGTCAGAATTTCCTTCCATATTAAGGCTGAATAATATTCCGTTGTATGTATACAGTATATATCCACCATATTTTGTTTATCCTTTGATCTGTTGATGGACACTGGGTTGCTTTCACCATTTGGCTACTGTGAATAATGCTGCTATGAACATGGGCATACAAACATCACTTTGAGTCTTTGCTTTCAATTCTTTGGAATATATATTTAGAAGTGGAATTGCTGGATCAATGGTAATTTTATTTTTAATTTATTAAATACATTTCAGAAGGTCTTGATTCATATTGTCTTCTCAGCTTCTTATTCCCAGAACCTTGTCCATCATTTATGACTCTAAGAGGGGATGGCAATAACCCCGGTGAGTGATGAGGAGAAAGAGAGCATAGAGGCTTGGGAGGCAGACTGTGAGGCAAGTATGCTTTCCTTATCCAGCCCCTATTCCAGGCCATGATGTGAGGGTGAAGGGTGTATTGGATGGGTTAAAGGGAACATTGAAATCATAGAAGAGTTTGCTTCATTTCCCATTTGGGATTCATCTTAAAGGGTGGTCTTGACACCACTATGGGCAGCCATATCCGAGTAAAATTGGTAGATACAGAAAATAGCTAACGGCACTGATGGGCGAATTTGAGTAAGAGGGGATGAAATTTATAATATGGGCATAAAATTGCCTTTCATTTAATGGAAAGCCTTCTGGGATAAGACAGGGAGTCACCACTCATCTACAAGGTGGATAAGAATGGCACTAAGAGCTGAGGGTAGAACATGATGGCAGAGACACCCAAATCTAGAGAAATAGACCTCAAGTTCACCAGCTACAAAAGTCAACATGGCCAGCAAACACATGACACAACAGAAGAATATAACCACCGAAGGTGGCAAAAAGGAGAAGGAATAAGGAGCACAAACGTGGAGGACCTAACAATTATCTGAAAGAGACAGTTGTAAACTGAGTTATTGTTAGTAAACCAGGTTGGGTCTCGCTGCTGCCCTGGGGGATAGTGCATAAGGAAGATCACAGCAGTTGTAAGAATATAGATTATTATAGAGACTATGTTGCCAACAAACCTACAACATGCAGATTTTCTAGTGTACAAATTAACTACAGAACTGGTGAATTTAAGGAAAATGTGTAAAATATAACTATTTTCGAATGACCTCATAATTAACTCAATATTGTGTTTTATTTGAATGAGAAGACATCATCTAAAGTCCTTCCCCCCTTTATGTACAAAGTGGTGTTTGGTGGCTGCTCTGTGAAAATCTCATTGCTCCTTATATTTAGAAGAAATAAGGCTCAGTGGAAAGTAGCAGAGGTAGCCACATAAGTTACTGGCTTTTTCCTGCTGCCACCAACTCTCACTGAGGGAAATAGCTTCATAAACTGAAGAACAGAGTTCTTCATCACCTCCATGAATCATGATAGGTTTAGTTACACTGACTTGTTGGGAAAATTTTAAGAGTTACCGAGAGTGAGGAGGAGGTGAGAAAAAGACCCCACATTTTGTGACACAGGAGCCGTCACAGACGTTCTCTTCCCTCCCTTTAAGGTAACTAACACACGCTGCAGCCCTTTATGACCAGACAGTGTTCCAATATGTCAAGGAAACAGAGCTGACAGAAACAATACTAATACTCTTCCATTTTAATCAGTGTTTCTCAGGAAACGGAAAGATTTGTTTAGCAATCTATCTTTGATGCATCTGAGCCATATTATGGAACTCTGCACAGAATAGAGATTCTGTAAGGCTTCAGGTCCTCATTCAGTTATTAAGAAGTAGGAAGAATTTCTTGCAAAAAGAAAGAAGAAATAAACAAATAGCCAGCCAGCTACCCTCTGCCATTTTCTTGCCGTTATGTATTCATCTCTGAATCAGTCTTGTTGTGTATATGGGGCTCTCAGCAAGGTCCATGTTCATGGTTTGAATCTCTAGCATGGTAAAGAATAATTACTCACTCAGCAAATATTTCTTGAGCATCTAGTATGTTTTAGGTACTCCTAAAAATACTGAAGTATATTGATGTACTGAAAGATAATTCCATTCTGTTTTACTTCTGATGTTTTCCCAACAAACTAGTCTTCTGCCTCACTTGTGAATAACTAAAATGAAAAAGGAAAAATAACTAAGAAAGAAAATAAGAACAGGTCTAGGGCCCAAGGCTCACATCTAGGGGAAAGATCACTGTACAAAATGATCCCGAGTGAGATTCAGTCTTCAGCAAGACATCTTGTTTTGCCATTAATCCAAAGAAAGAAAATCTTCTTTGACATTTTCCCTTGGGTTTTGTATTTATAGTTAAATCATCGTCTTTGGAATTTTGTATTCATAGTTAAAATATTGGGGCAATATATGTGCATATGTGTGTCAGCCGAGGGGAAGGGTTAGTGTGTGTGTATTCGGCAGGCTGAGAGCTGTGATTTTAATTTAGCAATGGAGGGGATTATAGAATGAGATGGGTTGACTAGGAGGAGGCAGGTCTTGAAAATGTGGTTCCAACACATCTATTTCCTGTGTGCAGTTAGGCAGTCTGTATTTACTGCTCATACATTACTTTCAGAAAAAAATTAAGTCCATTTGGCAATGTAGTGTTTTCCCAGTTTGCTTTAAATGCACTCAAAAGGGATTCTGACCATCATGTCATTTGTCTGGTCAAAGGATAACAACTTTCCACTACTATACTTTTTACTATACTTTAGCTACTATAAAATAATATTATATCAGACATCCTCATATATATATTTGTGAACTTTTCTGGTGATCTTTCTTACAATAGGTTTTTTTTTAAGATTTTATTTATTTATTTGACAGAGAGAGATCACAAGTAAGCAGAGAGGCAGGCAGAGAGAGAGGGGGAAGCAGGCTCCCCATGGAGCAGAGAGCCCAATGCGGGGCTCGATCCCAGGACCCCGAGATCGTGACTGAGCCGAAGGCAGAGGCCTTAACCCACTGAGCAACCCAGGCACCCCACAATAGGTTTTTATAAATAAGATTCCTCAAAGAAAGTTATACATATAAAATAGCATTAATTTGAAAAATTTTTGGATCAAATCATGCTTCCACTTAAGATGTGTAAGAAAAACCCATTTCCCATCACCCTCATCAGCCTCTGAGGTCAATTTTTTTAGAACTTAACCAGTTTTCATTTGCATTTCTTTAATTGCTAAACAAGTTAATATTTATCTGTGTTTCTTGGCTGTTAGTATTTTTTAAGAATGGCTTTTTTTTAACGTCTATTTTCCCCTTAGATTTATAGTATCATCATATAATAGCATACTGAATGCATTTTGAAAAATCTATCAAATCCTTTTTAACCTTATATTGACTGTCTGGAATGGTTAAGATAAATTTTATTGCTTTTACTAAATATATAGAGAATCTGCGTTCTTCTAACAAGCTAGGAGGTGATCACAGAATCCTGGTTGTATTCACTTTCTTTGCCTCCCCCTTTGCCCTGCCTTCTTTCAACAACCTGGGTGACCAGCACACCCATTAGCAATAGCAGTAATTGAACATGAAGAGTATCCCATAAAACAAGACAAGACGATATGGGTGACTGCAAATGAAATGTGGCTCAGTTCCTAGAGATGCAGTTTACCGAGCAGCTGTGAAGCCTCAGAAAGGACAGGAGACTTGAAAAGAGAATGGAAAAAATCAGCCCCTCAAACTGCATGTAATAAAGGAGGCATGTCCTTGGTCTGCGTTAACATCCTCACTTTGTAGTGTCGTATATGAGCTACTCAGGTAAAATTCCAAGGCCAAAGAAACAGAAATGGAAGAGGTTTAGGTCATAATTTACGTCAATCTACAGTAGAAAAAATCATGTAAATGCAATGGATCACTTAGAAAGCTTTTGTAGTCCTAATTTCTAAATAATGTAGAATACCCTAGGTATCCAAAGTTGTATATATCTTGAGAATTTGATAGTTGCATGGCAGAAGATAGTTCTACACTGAACTATATTCAATCGTATCAAATAAATATATTTATCATTGAAACTAAAAGGACAAAAAGAAACAAAGACCTGTATCTTTGTTTTCATTAAAGAATCTGATCATTAAAGAATCTGTTTTCATTAAAGAAGTTAATGCTAAGTACTTCTGAAAAATTCCATATTTCCTAACTATTCTTTACAAATATTTTTATATTAGAGTATAATAAATGGTCAGAGGAAGACCTTACTGTTTTAAAATTAGTTTAAATTAGCTTAAAAGCCAAACAATACTGCACCATTTTTCAAAGACCATTTTATATATGGGCTAGCAAAAAACTTAAGGAAATTTCCTTTGGGAAAGAGGGAATAATGCCAGAAATAATTGTTAAATATAAAGCGGTTTCAGGAAAAGATTATTAACTCACAATTGCCCTACAGACATATATAAATACTGAGGAAGTCTGAATTCCATTGGGATTTTCATCACTTAGTCCATAGTGTTAGCAAAGAAATCTGAAATCTCCCCATTAGCTTTCAGAGTGGGGCTCAAAGGAAATGTAAACCAGATGAGGTCTGTTTCCTGAGACCCAGAGCCCAAGCTGTCGGTGAGGTCCCCAGCACAAGAGGAATGGAGAACACACAGCCACACTGAGAGCAGTCTAAACTTACCAAGTCTTGACACGGAGAGAAATGAGTGTTATTTACTTTGGCGACCACTTGCCTGATACGAGATATAAGGTCAACCAGCTGGTTTTGAAACTTAATTTACTATCTTCTAGATTCACCTTGTATTTATTTGAGAAGGAAGAGTAGCCAAAGGCTCTTATTTATTTCACTGTGACCAACGCTAAAGGAAGCTAAAGTGGATTTTTGAAGCATCTATTACCTGCTAAATGCACATTACCCATTAGATTATCGGGTTGTGTTCCAGCCCCAAGTCATTTTTCTGGCAAGTCAGATTAGAGTGAAATTTATTACAGGTGAAAGAGGGTGTCAGTTTCCAGTGTGGTTGCTCTTCTGAAGTGCATACAGCCAGGAAGGAAAAGCAGAACATGATATGAAGGCAATAGATAATATTCGTGGTGTTGTGCTTAAGAATGTGTCCTTCTAAAATGATTTTTAAAAGGCACTCATTGAGCATTTACTCGGTACCTACACTGTGGTAGGCACTGCTTACTCTGTGTGGGAGAAGAAAAGGTAAATAATATTTACCGGAGAGAGGTACTATCAATCTAGTTGTGGAGCCCTTAAAAATGAAAAAGCTACATTCCCTATTTGAGCAGAGTGAGTTTTTGAGAATTTGATATTGTGGCACATGAAAACGTGACTAACGGTGTTTTGAAGAAGCAGGCATGGGGGATGGGATGTGAACTGCTGGACTTCTAAGGGTTCAGTTTAATCTCCTGGAAAGGTAGAAGAGTCCTTTTGTGTTCCAAAGAGTTGAACTCCACAGCACTTGGCAATAAAATCTTAGTTCCCATGGTATAGAAAATTGACAGGATGGATGACAATTATAGTGGTGGGTGAAGAGGAAGCTTCAGAGGAGAGTATCCCACCCTGAACTGCAGAAATTGGGAATTTTCTTACTACGACCATCCCAGAAGATATAAGAGAACAACATAGCTATGAACCCAGAAGGACCCTCTGCTGGTGTCTATCTCTAGCTTCAATAGATACATACCAGAAATGCAGATTTGCACTTCCATTCCAATATAATGAATATTATTTTAACAGGACAATTTATTCGGATTTTAATGTGGCTAGATATGAAAACTCAATCACAATGGGGGTTGAGAGCTATAGACTCTTCATACCATTTTGTTGTCTCTGGTAACATTTACTTCTGCGACATGGGGTAAAGGAATTTTTCCAATAGTTGGAAGCTTGCTGTGACAGACTCCCCAGGTGTCCGTTAGGGCCTGTGTAGCAGAAATTTCTTGTAAAGTATGTCAGCTCTTATACTACATATCTGCCGAAGTGGCAGAAGGGAAAACGGGGTCATCTGCCTCTAGGAAGACTTCTAATGTCTTCCAATTGTTTGCTTAGGGAAGCCATCTCCCAGTTAAATGGGAAACATACATATCGGGCAGTGTGGGCAATGCAAAACTGGCCCCAGTGTGAGGATTTCCACTCTTATCAGCCTAATTCAGCTTTGTTTTTAATATAGCCACAGCCTGTTCCCCTGATCCTCTTTTATGGATGTATGTTAACCAAGGGAGAAACTGAGGTTTATTGGCCATATTGTCGCTTAAAACATCAGTGCCTAAGCTGCTGAGGGTGCACAAAAACGAGAGCTGTGTTACTGCCATATTTGGGGCAGATCTACTAGTGTGAGAATGGTACAATTCAACTGCATTGCAGGGAATCAGATGGACTACAGAGCCTGAGAATACTTCCATCTCTAGTTGAATTTACATTAAGTGTAAAATCCCTTGGAATTATATACAAGACTTAAAGTCTATGAAAGTGTCTGTATGTGTGTCTGTGTGTGTGAAAGTGTGTGTGAGCTTGTGTCTGGAAAGAGTACATGGTTTTGATAACACTGGGATGTTATCATCCCAATGATCTAACGTAATAATGTTAGAAGAATTATTTGGCATATTCTATTCATTTAAAAAAGTAGTCAGATCTAAGGACTATTATTCTCTTAGCTGTAGCAAAGGCTTTGGTAGTGGAAGATTGTTCCTATTTTGTTCCACATTGAGCAACCCTCAGCCCTTTTGCTGTATTAATGTCTCTACATCATCACTTTTATTTGCAAGGAAATCTCTGCTGCACAACTTGTAACACTGGGAAACATTTAATGAGTTATCATTAAACACCAAAGATAAAAAGAACTTTGAATTTCATAAGCTGTTTAAGATTCCTGTGTTCTGCAGATTGCAATGTGTGTTTACACTTCTGTTAATAAAATTCTATCAAGCAGATGACAGGCACCAATTAAAAGTAATCACAAAGCATATTCTTTCCATCATCCCTGAAGTAGACTCTTTAAACATTGGTTTGCAGAAGCATTACCTGGCGTGGAACATCTTTGATCCTCAGCAACTTCTATAGCCTATGGGATTTCAGCCGTTCCAAAGCAAGAAAGTCAGAGGAAACAGAAACTGACTTTTGGCGTTTGCTGAAAATCTCAAGTATGGTTCAAGCTGCTGAAAATGTTGCTATCTGTCTTAGTTAGGAAGTCTGAGCTGTGGCCACAAGTAGATCCCCACTTTAAAAATGGCTCAGTTACAGTAGAATTTTAGTTCTTACTCACCGAACTGTTATCTGGAAGACCCTACATACATAGCAACAGCTTTGAGAAGACAATTAACCAAAAAATTCAGGGTCTTATTTTTGTAAACCCAGGAGAAATGAGTGGTATCATTTCTCCTTTGGTACAGAGTTATTGCCTGGAGTGGACCCGGCCTGACCTCCATATTCCTCCCAGTACACACTACTGCATTTTGCAGTCATCAGGGAAACAGCAAAATCATTGACAATGGTTTCTGGGTAAAACTGGGTGTTATGGTCTTGCAAATGAACTTGCTGAGAGAGAGGGGATGGAGGAGGAGCTGAGATCTGAGAGTGGGACTGGAGTCTGTTAGGGATTCCAGAGCGAGGGGGGCCCAGGAAGAGCTTCTTCCGGCTAGGGCGTGTGTGCAGAGAATCTGAGCTCCTCTTATAGAACACAGATGCTCTATTGGAAGGAAACAACTCAGAGTAAAAGCTGGGCAGCATCCAGGGTCATGAACTTAGAGTTTAAAATATCTGTCCATGACCCCACCAGCCCGTTAAGATTTCCTGCTGACCCTAGAAATTCAAAGGATTCTAAGTTGGCACAAAAATTAGCCTCCTCTTCACAATCCAGATGTCTAAGAGTTTCCAGGCTTGGAAACAGGTAGCAAATGTTTTGTGATTTGCTGTTGTTAATTAAAGGCTGAGGTCAACACCTTGAATAATAGAAATAGTCAAACTACACCCCAAAATAATACAAGTCGGAAAGAACAAATATGAATTCACTGGGTTAGATAAATTATGAGAAAGAAGGATTTAAGAAGTAAGAGCAGCTGTGTTATTCTTAAAGAAAAGAGGCAGCTGGAATCTATAGGATCCCAGTCTGGTCAGTGGCCCAGGAGACTAAATTTTAAAATTGATCGTTAAGTGTTAGGAAATACAATAACCACAAACCAACTCTACTAGAAGAAGACATTCACTTATTTGCAATGAAAACAGTATCAACAAAACTTCTAAACTTGGGGATTATTTTTAAGGAAAAGTAACTGTTAAAAGATAATTTTTAAAGGGTATAATTTAAAGGGTATAATTATGACTCATGCAAATATAAAACAAACATGTACCAAAGATTTCAGTTAACTCATTAATTGAGGAAATCAGTAAAACGTAACAAGCAATTCAAAGGAAAATTTGAAGAACCGTATAATACACACATACACACACACACACACAAACACACACACACACACATACACACATATACACACACATGGAATACTGAAAATAAATTTACAAATAAATGCAAAGGTGGCTTTTTGCAGAGGGTGAGTATAGCGGGTGGGGAGGAATCAATTGTATTTCCACCTGGACATAATTAATTTGCATGTCTATGGACAAGAATCATTTGCAATTGTTGTTAGTTATCTATAAATTACAGAGTTACATAATAGCTCAAAGACAATGAAAGATGCCAACCCCAAGGATTCAGATCTGGAATTAGGTAAGGCGTAGTTTTCTACTGAAGATACCCAATAATCTTGTTGGTCTATCTTAAAGTCTTTCACAATGTATCCTGACATATGTGACACTTGAAAATACGGCCGACATATTACTGTTAAGCTTTTTCAGTGTCCAGCTAGAGATGTGGTTTTCAAAGTGTGGTCCCTGGACCAGCAACAGAAGTATCACATGGAACTTGTTAGACACACCGATTCTTAGGTACCCATCCCAAACTGAAAACTCTGGGAGCAGGGCCTAGAAATCTGGCTTAATGAGCCCTTAGTGTGATTCTAATGTATACCCAAGTTTGTGAAGCCATTGATAGATGATCCAACACTTATTATTGGTTAGGATCCAAACTCAGTAAAGTTAGATATTACCTTGTAGGAGATTGAAAAGTTGCAAATGAGTCTTGTTTAGTGGAGATGCAAATAATTTCTGCTTTGTAGACAAGATAGGCCCAAAGACTGTAATTTTTGCTTCTTTTCCTAGAAATTATACTTCGGCATTCTATTTTTCATTGACTATATAGCATTTTCTCCTGTCTGTGAACCAGCTTTGTCATCCTGCTGATTTCCTTATTAAAGAGGTAAATACATTTGTGACAAGTGCTCACTAAATATTTGGGAACAATCTTTAACTTCATGAAAATTATATTTTGACATAATGTAACTTAAGAGGTACTTTGACTTATTAAAGGGAATGCAATGCAACTGAAGAAATTACAGATTCTTATCATCATTAAAGGTCAGCATGTCGGACTGGATCTGGTTGGGGCCTTTTTTGGACGACAGTGAGGTAGGAAAGATGTTAAGGTTTAAAGCCAACGGCCAAGAAGGAATTCCTGAGATGGTGCAAAAAGGTGGTTTTATTAAAGCATGGGGACAGGACTCATGGGTGCAAGGAGCTGCACTGGGGTTATGAGGAGTGGCCCACGATATATTTTTAAGCTGGGAGGGGGTTAGGGATAGCATAAGTCTCAAAAGAATTTTGGAAGCAAGGTTTCTAGGACAAAAGAGGGCTAGTTATTATTAAGAAAAGGTCATTTATTACTTTCTAATAAAACTTAGTCATGAGACCCTTCAGATGTATATTGGTGGGTCATATGCTTGGGGGATGATTGGCAACATGTATCTTGGCGGGTAGAGATAAAGGAAGTTTCCAAAGAAATTTTTATATTTTAGAATATACTTACAGGATCCTGGGGGTCAGGCTAAGATTGTCTTTTGCCCTTAGCAAAGTATTAATATCAAGGCAGCTGATTTCCTAGAGGAATGCCACTCTGCCTATTTCAAGGACTTGTCAGTGGGCTGCAAGTAGTAAGAAAATTTAATAATTTTACTTTGGCCTTTGTTTCCCACATCAATAAGCTACGATAAATCAGGCTTTATTCTAAGCTTTTCATACAAGAATGAGTTACCTGAATATTATCCAGTTTTCCCCATGGTTGTCTCTGGGTCGATTCTCATGCTATTCATTTCTTTCTTCCTGTCCCCAGTTCTTGCCCCCTTCTGCTGCTGCCATGCCACCAGACATCCTGTTCTGCTTTGTGTCTCTAGAGGTCTGTGCCAATCCTCACATCTACCAATTGAGAATATCAGTGATGAAAACACATCAGTGACTAAAGGAAAAACTGAGTTGAATTTTTATGATAAAATAAAAATAAACCTCAGAGGTTTTTAATTATGCTCTTCTTGAAGCTTCATATAAATACCCTAAGGATGCTTATTAGTTTTTACCTGCCTTTGTGGGTAGCTTGTTGGAAAAAAGTTTAAGACAGAAAGAGGGCCCTAAGAAGACTTTCTTTCTTTGTCAACTTTTGCCAAACCCTCAAGGGAAACACACACTGTATTTTTTTATTTTTATTTTTTATTATTTTTTAAAAGATTTTATTTATTTATTTATTTGGCAGAGAGAGAGACAGAGAGAGAGCTCAAGCAGGAGGAGCAGCAGGCAGAGGGAAAGGGAACAGCAGACTCCCTGCTGAGTAGGGAGCCTAATGTGGGGGCTTGATCCCAGGACTCTGGGGTCATGACCTGAACGTAAGGTGGACACCTAACCGACTGAGCCACCCAGATGCCCTCACACACTGTATTTAAGGCAGCTTTCTGGGCTGGGAAAATGTACTTGGGAGTTCTGAGGAACAATTCTTCTATGCTTTCAAGTGGAGGAGACCTTCTACTGAATTACAGAATTTTCTATTTGCTCAGATAAAATTGGTCAATGAAGGGGCTCAATAGGGAGTGAGCCATAGACAGATTTAAAGGGCAGAGCATAAAAACCTGGGCAAAAGGTCTTAAAGATGATATTAGACTGAAGAAACCTAAGACTCAGTCATTACTGCAGATGCCTTTCAAAATGTGTTGTCTCCAAGCCCCACTGTAAGCAGAAAAAAGATGGTACATCTAAGTACAGGCAGGAGCATGTACAAAATCCCTTTGCATCAACCTACATTTATCTCACGACTTTTTCTCCATGTGCTCTCTGCTGTGGTCCTGTGGTTTCTACACCTATAAACACGTTAAATACAACGTCACCCATACACTCTTTTCCTTGACCTGGATGCTATTTAAAACAAGCCATTTTTGAGTGTCTTTTAATTTGCTCTTTGCCACCTTATCTGACACATAAGTTGGTCATTCTCTTCTAGACTCCTTCTTTGAGATTCTCCCAATTACAGGTTCAGGTTTTATACTACATCTAAGAAAATGGTTCATTAAATAAACATAGGCATTATTACACTCTTACACGGAGAGGAAGAGAGAGGAAAATGTGGCAAAACCTTATAAAAGCCATGGATTTGGAATAAGCCATAGATTTGGAATCGGGGGTCAAGTCCTTACTTAGCAAATTTGAACCTTCCCAAGAAAATCAAGTTCTCTTCATATACATAACCCACAGTTCTGACAGATTAACTTGATTTTCTCTTTGCCGTCTCTGCCCTGGTGGTAATAACAGAGGCAGTATGACTCACTGCACACAATCTTTTCATCTCTGTGAACCATCTTATAATGTAAACCAGAGTGGTTATTCCACTTCCCTTAGTCTCTGTGAGACCTTAACATGCTATGTAAACAAGGAAAAGGCCCCCTCAGTGCCTAACTCTCAATGGTAATGAACTTCAAAGACATTTGTGGTATTTCATTCACAAGTATTTCTAATTTGGGGCAGATGCACATATGCAAAACAACGTCGTCAGCTGTAAGTGGTATTTACATTGTGAAGCTTTTTGCCTGAGTACTGCTCTCTCCCTTCCTGTTGTAACTTATTTAGAAGAAGCTTCTAGGAGGTAGGGAGAGAATGGTTGGTGGCAGTTCAGGCTGGCAGACTGGATGCGTGTGGCCTTGGGGAAAGTCTGCTTTGAATGAGACCACTGACTGAATTTTCATCACTAGAAAGAAAGAATGCTCAAGGGAAACCATCCGCATATAAATTCCTTTGCCTGGAAATCAGGAGGGGGAGAATTTTCAGAGATGCCCTGTAGGATGCCTTTTGTCTCTTAAAATGCATTAATAGTAAGTGCATCTCTGTGCAGACAGAGCTCAAAGCTTCCCCCAGCCAACCCCAAATTACAAAGTATAATATTGTCTTTGTTTGTCTAAATCCGTTCCTTTTTTATCAACAGTCTGTGAGATGGGAAGGAGATGGGAGAGGCAAAACATCTGGGAATGAGAACCTTTCTTCTTATCCTTGACATTAATTTTAATGAACATTTTTCTTACTCTTTTTTATTTAATTAAATTCTATCAATTTATTTCTTAGAATTAATTCTCCTGTTCACTTCAGGTACTAAATTCTTATGCCTGGAAAACTGGGTAACTACCCTCTGGTCTTCTTCTTCACCAAAAGACTGGTTTAAGTCTTTCTAAAACTGCAACTGATCAAATCACTTTACAGCTCAAATTTGGCACTCATGCCTTTCATTTAGAAACTCTTTGAATGTCTGCAATATGCAAGTGATAGTTCTAGACCCTGAAGCATTGCTCCCATTTTTGTTTTCTGTTCTGTCTTCTACATTTTCCAAGCAATTTGTCTGCTCACTCTGTCCTGAACACACCTGTTGAGTTGTTGACCTCCAATTTTTGCTCACTTTTTGTCCCCACCTGGTGTGCCTGCTCCTGTTAAACTCCTATTCCTCTTGGAAGGTCTGATCCAATTCCACTTATCTGTGAGGCCTTCTATGAAGCTGCTCTGGACCTCATTTCTTTCCTTTCTCCAAACTTATAGTAATTACTGACAGTTGACTTTACTCAATTAGCTTCATTTACTATTGAACATTGCCTTTTATTTGTTCACGTTTCACACTATGTCTCCATTGTGATTATATGTTTTAGAAAAGAAGAACATATATATTTTTTATTCCTTTTAATGTTGCAAAGATAGAACATAATTGGTAGTTAAAACTACATGATGATTAGCTGAAACAGCATATATTTATTATCAAAGGAGTAGTCTGATATCTGAATAAAGAAAAATCTGTTAGTAATCCTATCAGTTACAAAACAAAGAATGAAAACAGAAGACTGTGTCCTCAGGGTCTAGGAGTAGTCCTAGAAGAGCTAATGATCTGGGTCCAGATCAAGAGGATACATTCAACTGGACTTTTTGAAATGATGCCTCTGGTTCGTTGTGCTGGTTGTTTCCCTGAGAGACAAAACACAAAATAATCCAATCACAGTTGAGTAAAGCAAGCTCATTTGGGTTGTTGGCAGAATTCATTTCCTTGCAGCTGTATGACTAAGGACCCCCACTTTTTGTTTGCCAGAGGATGCCCTCAGTTCTAGAAATGCTTTATGGTTTCTTGTCACAGAAACTTCTCCAACCTGCTTTCTTCTTCCAGGCCAACAATAGAGGTTCTTTCTCCAGTCTTGAGACTGAGTCTTATATCATTTTATATAGTCAGGAAAGTGACAACCCTTTGCCAAATCACCTTTGCCATTTTCTATTGACTAACAGCAAGTCAGAGGTTCTGTCCTCACTCAAAGGAGGGAATTACATAGTGTTAGCACCAGGGGGTAAAGAACACAGAAGCCATCTTAGAATTCACCTCTGTAACATGTACATGATTTTAAAGCAATGTATTTCTGTAATGTGTCCTGAATATTATGTAATATTTATTATGAATTATTATTCCATAATGTTTATTTTAAATAGTTTCCCTCCCCTACCACTTATGATTACACAGAAACAATTATTTCAATATATTTAGTTGATTCTTCTGCTATTTACCTCCACATACCCAAATAACACTGGGGTCTATGGCTTATGCCCACATAGCGTGCCTGTATTGCAGCTTTTGTCTGGTTCTCTCAAATATTTTCCGTTGGAGCCATGAGTCACCGTAAGAAAAGCTAGAGGCCATTATACTGGGGCCCTGTGTGACAAGGCCGCTATAGAGAGGCCCGGTGTGGGTGTTCAGGGCTGTAATTTCAGCTGGGATCCCAGCATATACCTAGTATTGATAGTTAGATATATAAATAAAGATGCCTCCAGGTGATTTCTCCTTCCAGTGCATAAGTCATCCCACACCTTTGAACCTTTCCAGCTAAGACCTCCAGACATTGTGGAGCAGAGTTATCACTGCTCTACCTTTCCTAGTTCCTGGCCCGCAGACTTCATAAGCATAATCATTATTTGAAGCTAGTAAGCTTCTCTTTATTATCTCCACTGTTAGTATCTTTAGGTTTCTTCCCTTGGGCAGTTTATACCCTCAGAAAATTAAATTCAGAGAATATTAGCCTGAATACTAGCATTTTGGGAACCAAGCAAAGGCAAATGGCTGGCGTTCTCAACATTCAGTTGCTAAGCTTCTATTTAATTCCTAGCAAGTAGATTTCATTTTGTTGTTCTAAGCCTACCCTATCCTCAATCACATTTCCTTCTTGGATTTAGAATAACACACTCCGTGTATGTGTGAGTGTGTGTGTGTGTGTGTGTGTGTGTGTGTGTCTGTCTGTCTTTCTGTCTGTCTTCTCTGTGCATATAAGAAGGTGGGTAGAGATTGGAAGAGAGATAAGTTGTTTTCAGTAAAGCACAATGGGCATGGAGATTCCTCAGCCAGAGACACTGTTTGACTCTCCAGTGGGATCAGTTTGAGGCCCTGTCCAAGGTTTTCATGTGTTTCGGATGACCTCTTCACAGTGAGAGCCAGTCCACAGGGTCTTTGGCCATGAAGGAATTGCTCCCTGTGGTAATTTCTTCAAAATCTCCTAAATACAGATGTTAAAAATGTCCCTTTTATATTTATTATGAGTCATAAATTCAAGAATATTCTACACTGTGTTCTCTGGATGTTAAGTAGAGAAGATTCATCCAAGCACAGATAAGTAAAGACCTTAGATTGGAAAATAATTTACGTATCTTGAAAAAAAAATCACCTGACATTATTAACTAAACCACCTATTGATTAGAAAAGAATACGTCTCTTGCTGCTAGACTTTGGTACATGTGTTCAATTTGTACCATTAAAGTAAAGAGGGAAGATTCTTATTGATTTCTGAATTTGACACCTGTTAACGTGCTATTTTGTATCAGTGACATATGATTGGCTTTAAATGCTTGAACACTGGCAGTACCAGCACATTTTTTTCTCTTTTCATTTCTTGTACCAAGCTCTTGATGTCATAGAAAATATCTTCCTGGAGAGTGCATTGATGGTGCTTTTATCATAATTATGATTATCACCTACTCTCATCATTTGGGACCATCAATTTTCTTGCTGTATGGAAGGAATAGCTTTTTAAGTCACATGGCCTTTTAAAAGAGCAGAAAGTGAAAAATAAGTTGAAACTTCCATCTGAACTGACCTTTGACTTAAATATAGCTGCAGACTTTTCCGGGATTATCAATCTCAGTGTGAGACAATATATTTTTTTCCTTTTAAAACTTTTTCTTTAGAAAGCTATTTCATAAAAAAATGAAAATTAATAGGTCCTATGAAAAGATGACGGGCCAAGTTCTAATTATAGCTGTGAATTCATTGTGTTTATTGAAGTTAGAGAAGGGCATTTGTAAAACTGTAGCACTCTGGGCGCCTGGGTGGCTCAGTTGGTTGGGCGACTGCATTCGGCTCAGGTCATGATCCTGAAGTCCGGGGATCGAGTCCCACATCGGGCTCCCTGCTCTGAGGGGAACCTGCTTCTCCCTCTGACCTCTCCCCTCTCATTCTCTCTCTCTCTCTCTCAATTAAATAAAATAAATCTTAAAAAAAAAACAAACTGTAGCACTCTGTAAAAAGTTATTGCAAAACCGATCTGCAAATCAGCCAGTGTCTCCAGTTCCCTTAATTCCAGGGATGAAGGTGGTTTTCACTACCAATGGAAGCATTCTAAAATAAGGACCCAGCACACTACCTGGTATAATTTCAGTACTAAAAACTCTGTCAAAGTTTGAACCTCCTAATATTAGTAAGCTCAGTTACGAGTGTCTTATATTTGGATAATTTAAAAGCTCCTTTGGCAGATCTAGCATCTAATCTGTGAGTGAATCTTGCGGGATTTGCATTATTGACTGATGAATAATACTGACTTGAAACAAATGTTTAGCTCTCATTTACAGATGAGTGTTGAGGGAAATTCAGAAACTGTTTAAAAAGTCTAATGAAATACTTGAAAACAAATTACTCTTGAGAAAGTATAAGCTTTCCAATTTAGACGGTTCTTCAAAAGATGGTTCATGGATTTATTCTAAAATATAATTAAAGTTTATATTTTTCATTGTGAAATGTTTCAGGTGTGTAGAATTGTATAGAAAATAATATAGCAGGTATTCACTCTTAAGGCTACCATCCAGACCCAAAGTATATGTATTTGTCATAGACTTTTCATATCACTTTTGTTTTTAAAGAAATGAAATTGTGAAAACTAAAGCTAAAACCTCACTACATTTCCATTCTTTGTCTCTTCAACTATCCTGAAATTTATAGAAATCATTCCCATGTGAGTTTTTAAATTTTTACCAATTTAAAGTATTATTTGATATTTAGAGTGCTTTTAAGTACTGAATTGTTTTAAGTATTTAATGTGTACATAAATAGTATTACATTATACTAGTCTTATGTAACTTTTTAAATTCACCTTTATTTTTTTAGATTTATTCACATTTATAGACGGATAGATCTAGTTTTTCTATTTTATTTCTTGCTGCTTTTTTTTTATTTCTTGCTGCTTAATAAAATCTTATTGCAGGGATAAACCAAATTTTATTGATCCATACTCTTACTAATGGACAACTAAGTTATTTCTAATGTTTTGCTATTATAAACAGTGCTGCAATAAATATATTTGCCCATGCCTCCTTGATAATATGTGTAAAGATTTCTTTAGGGCAGTGGTTCCCAACAGAAGATGATTTTGCCCTTAGGAGACATTTTGCAATGTCTAGAAACGTTTTATTTATTTATTTATTTTATTTATTTATTCATTTATTAAAGATTTTATTTATTTGATAGAGAACGTGAGCGAGAGAGAGAGAGCACAAATGAGGATCAGCAGACAGAGGGAGAAACAGACTTTCTGCTGAGCAGGGAGCCCAATGTGGGGCTCAATGCGGGGTTCAATCCCAGGACTCTGGGATCATGACCTGAGCCAAAGGCAGACACTTAGCCCACCTAGCCACTCAAGTACCCCTGTCTGGAGACACTTTAGATTGTCACTTCTGGGCAGGGGACACTGCTGTTATCAGATAGATAGAGGCCAAGGATACTGCTAAACATCCTACACTGCACTGGGCCACAAAGAATTATCTGGCCCTAAATGCCAAAATGGCTAAGGTTGAGAAATTCTTCTCTAGGAGATGTAACTTTACCGTGATCATGGATGTTGGATTCAGTAGCCTAAAGGTAATAATAGTTTCTCTCAAATTAATCTATAAATTCAGTCTAGTTCTAGTCAATATTCCCATAGGGTTTTACACAGAATTTGACAAACATGCTCCATAAATATATTTTTTAGTCTTCCCAGCACTATCAGTGGGTCTAAAGCACACTGCTAATGGCTCAAATTCATAAATTTGGAACATACAAAGGGAGTCTGATTATCTTCCAATAGCATGTTTTTCAATAAAGAATTTTTCTCAAACTGGATTCAGGGTGGTATCATTTGGTACAGTTGGTTCCATGCTTTCTTTTTCTTAAAGTATTTATATGGACTTGACCATAACACTTGCAGCCTTTCCAGCTTCTATAGGCTACAGTACCTATAATTAACATTTCAGTTAATTACCAGCATGGTAATCACCAGCATGGGCTGGTGATAGGATCCAAAGGCTAGGTAACTTAAACTCTAGGGGGAATCAGTGTCCTAAATGAGAATCCAGATTCTAGATAGCATTATTTCAGAAAGAAGCACACCTCACAAGTTAACTTCTCAATTTTCCTAGCCATCCATATCTTCATTAACTCTTGAAATTTTACTAAATATTACATTTAATGTCAGAAATGGGTTTTTATTGTCACATTAGCATGATAAATTCTAGAATGGGCTCTCCTTGGTGAAATAAAAGTGGTGTAAGTTTAAATAATGTGGTTATTTAAAGTTTTCTTTGTGGTTTTAAAGAACCGTATCTCTCTATGCATGCAGTTGAATATTCCTATTGCTTTTCTGTTGTGGATTATAAAAAAACTTGACTTTGATTGCTTCCACTAGGGAGCTATAAACTTCCTCGCAGGATCTTTGAGGTCTGCTACCCATTACCAGTTTCTGCTAAGTTTACCATTTCCCCAAGGCCCTGATGAAGTTAGAACTAGATCTTAATTATTATTGTGACCTTGTTGACCAATACTGGTATCATAATATATTTGGCCTACAGTGGTCCATTATGACAGCTTCATTATAGGCTTGGGAACTGTGGCTGGTTGTTGTGGTTGTCATTTCTTCCTTCTTCTCTTTAAGTTTAATGGTTTCATGAATAAATAGAGTGCTGAGCACTACAGTCTTCTTCCATGATTGTATGCTTTGATTTGTCTGGGTTTATGTAATAATTATTTAGTTAGTTTACTCATGTACTTGACTAATTACTGAGCACCAACCTGGTTTAGGATCTTACCTCGCTGGCATATGTGAGGTTGCCTCATGAGGCCTGGGACTTTCTTCCATATTGCTTTTATACAGTTGTCTCCTCTTACAAACTTCTGAGTTAGGTACCCCTCCTAAGGGCTCCAGTACGCTCTTTGCTTCTCTAGAAATAGCATTCGCCACACTGGAATGTTACTGCTTATCAGCGATCTGGATTCAGATTAACTGGTTCCAAACCCTAGCTCTATTCCTTACTAGCTCTATGACCTAAGGGAAGTTACATATTTTCTCCGAGTTTTTATTTCTTTATCTATTAAATGGAAACAATAACCTACCTATATAATGGAGTTGTGATAATTATGTTTACTCACTTAGCACATAGTTATTAAGGATATCCTTAATTGGTGTATCAGTCCACCAATCCTAATGCTGGGATAAGGCAAGGGACAGAACAAAATCCCTGTTCTGCTTAAATTTTAGTAGGAGAGAGACAATAAATATATAAAGATGTAGCATGATATGGGCCTAGAGAGTGATTAATAGTATACATTAGATAGAAGGGGACATTGAACAGAAACTGAATGAAGATGGAGAGCACTGAGAGAAAAGCCAGGTTTTTGGAAGGTGCAGTGGGGTGAGGGTGGAATGGGATTTAAAGATTAGTCTTGACCATGTTAAGTCTGAGATTCCCATTATTCATTGGAGTGGAGAAGTTGAGTGTCAGGTTTTGTTATGAGCTGAGTTGTATCCTTCCAAATTCATATAGTAAAGTCATTACCCCAGTTCCTCAAAATGTGGCTTTATTTGGAGACAGAGTCTTTAAAGAGGTACATAAGGTAAAATGGGTGGGTCCTAATCCAATACAAGTGATATCTTATAAGAAGAGGAGATTAGGACACAGACATTCACAGAGAGAAGGCCATGTGAAGACAAGGGGATCCAAGGAGCAAGGCCTTAGAAGAAACCATTCCTGCTGACCCCTTGAACTTCTAGCCTCCACAACTGTCTGAGAAAATAAATTTCTGTTGTTGAAGCCCCCCAGTCTATGCTATTTTGTTATGGCAGCCCTAACAAACTGATACAAGTTGAATAGCTAAGTAGGCAGTCTACTGTTCAAGAGACACAAATGAAGCTGGAGTGATTGCTATCTGGAAGGTGTTTAAAATTACCAAAGGCAAATAGACCACCTAGGAAGGTGTGAGGCCAGAGGTGAGGAAAGGTCTGAAAACTGGGGCCTGATTCACTCCCACATCAAGACATTAGGGTGATGAAGAAGAACTAGCATAAGAGGAGCTGCCCTATAAGATAAGAGGAATACAGGAGAGTGGTATTCAGGAAGGCAAGTATAGGAAGTATTTCAAGACAGAGGGAGACATCAGCTTTGTCAGATTTGGCCAAGAGGTTGAACAAGATGAGGACTGAGAAGGACTCAATTGGATTTGGCAACTCAACTTAGGTGAAAGTTAGTGACCTTGAGCACAGTGATTTCAATGGATTGTGGAAACAAAAGTCTAAATTGTACCACCTCAAGAAAGAGGAAGAGGTGAAGATGCAGACACAGTGAGTAAAGACAGCTTATTTGAGAATTAAATAAGATAATACATTTAAACTCCTTGGAACAATCCCTGGCACACAGTATGCTTTCAATCAGTATTAGCTGCTGCTTTTAATATTCTCATTACTCTTATTATTTACTACTTGGCTGCAAGCCCCACAAGGGTAGGGACCATGACTGTTTTTGTTGAGTTTATTTTTAGTACCTAGTGTAGCATGTAGACTTTTCTTTCACTCACATGGAAAAGGAGACTCAAATCTTTTAGTAAATTGACAAAGATTTTCTCTGCCACAAAGGAGAAACTGCTATTAGCTCCCTAGTTAGAAATTACTGTAGAACTTCTTTCAAAAAAGCCAATTCACTTCTTTGGAACTTTAGTGAAAGCTCACAGAAGAGTACAGGTCACTGATGGTAGACACACTAACTCAGAAGTAGTCAAAATTGAGTGTTATCTTGCAAACAATAATATCAGTGGCTGAGTTATGAGAAAACATTGTTGAGAAGCAGAGCAATGCGTGCACATGCACATGTGTGTGCGCACATATATGGTAAGGGTTTAGGGGAGACAAGAAGCTGGAGAAAGGGGAAAGAATGTTGTGGTTTTCTCTAATCAGTTTGCTGGACAGGATAAGAACAGAGATACATTACTTTCTGTCCTCCTGACAGTGTGGTACTCCTCTTGTAGGGACCCTTCATTTCACAGAATACTTTCACCTATGTGACCTCGTGTATCCATTTCAGCAGCTCTCTGGAGAAGACATTATGAACTTTATTTTACAGGATGAGAAAATTAAGGTTCTGGAAGGTTCGGCAACTTAGTTTATTTCCAGACGGGGAATTAGTTAGGCTCCTTACTTATTTAGTACTTGTTTGTGACTTCAACATATCTCTTCTAAAATTGCTGAATTTGAAGAGTTCTCCTCTGGGGTGATTATCTTCCCCAGAAAAACAGGCCTCCTCCACCACACACTTTTTTATTTCTCTTTAGAAAAGCCTTGAATGATGTTAAAAATCCTCATTGTCTCCTTTTATATTAAGCATTTATTATAGATTTAACACGAATATTGAAATCAATGCCACACATCCTTGGCTCTTCAGCTTATTAATAATTTCATTCAAAAAAAGCTGTAGAAATCTCATTATGATCCAATTCTTAGAAGTATTAAGTCAGTTAAATAAAATAAAACAAAAAAATCTCTAATTTTTACTGTTTTAACAAAGCTCATGAAATTTCAGGCCATGTATGCTAAAGTACAACACTGGTTGAGAAGGATCTGGGTTACCTTGTTCATGGATGATGTAGGTTTTAGATGGTGGCGGTTGGCTCACATGCCTACACTTGAAAGTCCAAGATGTCAGGTCAGAGCTCTGATATGTCTTGGTTAGAGGTGGGTACAACTTTATAATCACAGAAAAATTTCAGATTGAGCCATGTTTACTTTCTATCTCCATGAAAGCTGGGCATCCTCAGCTAAGTGACTAAATCAGCAACAGCTAGGGTTAGGGAGCAAGAACCATAGGATGTAACTTGTCCTGGGCAGTCACCAATGGACTTGTCCAAAAGGAAAAATTATGTTCATGGACTTTTCAATACACTGTGGGTCTGCTAAAGAAACTGTCTCCATCCAAACCTACTGGCATGGAAAGGCTAATCCACGATGCCCTAAGGAAGGGTGCTTTACTCAGAAATGTGGCATTCAGTTTCTGTAACCCTGCATGGAAATTCCTTTTAATGCTGTGCATTTCACAAAATGCAGTAATTGCCTTGGGGTATAATGAATTACAAAAGATGGGAGTAATCACGAAGAAAGAGCATAAACGCGAGGGAAATGCATAGAAACCTCATTGTTTCCAATGATCATCAAAAATAGGTCAGACAACAACTTCTGCTTTGATGTTTGATGTTTTTATTTTTAAGGAATTCTGCAGTAATGAAGTGTAACCTCAGCAAATGGAAACTAGGCTCAATAAAGAGCCAGAGAACCAGTTACAGGAAGAGTGTGGGATGAGTCACTTTCATGAAATATTTGAGTAGATTTTCAATTTTTATGGTTTCCATAAAACCTTTTTTCTTAGCTTTACTTTTCTTTCAGTTTGATTAATCCACTAAACTGGATGTAGACAGGTGGGAAGGATTTTACATGGAAATGATGCTCATATCTTCTTTGGTAAAATTATGGACATCCTTATCATGCATTGTAGGCAACATGAAGAGGGCAGTGGTTGGAAGCATGTGTCATATAGTCCTGGTTTTACCATTAGTTCTACCATTTGCTAGCTATGTGATTTTGGCCTTAAGCGTCAGGTTTCCTATCTGTAAAATGGGAGTGATTATAATGTCTTATGCTGTTGACATGAGAATATAAGAAAGTAAGGTATGTCAAACTCTTGATATATCTGATACATCCTCCCTGCAGAAGGGGCTGCATTATCATCTTTTGAGATAGTCATCAAATGCCTGGAGGAAACTGTATGTGTGTAGTGTGTGAGATTGTTTCTGGCTGCTGGAGAGATGAATTTCTGCCCTGGATGAAGTTAGACATCTAGCCAGACATACTTGGTGTGGGCACTTACGAGAAGCTGAAGCTCCCAATCTCCCCTCTTACCTTCAACCTTCCTTCCCAGCAAGAGGTCAGGTTTTCATGACTTTTGTAGTTTTAAGGTTTTCATAAATAAAAGAGTTGGAACTCAGTGGGATGTACATAGTTCACTCCCTTCTGCCTCTCTCATTCTGCCTGTCATAAATTCTCGGTAACTGGGAAGATGTCTCAGATTCAGGAGCAGTTAAGCATGGGACTGTTTGTGGTAGAGCTGCGCCACATGCCAAGGGTGTATATCATAAACTCTTAAGTTCAATTCTGCAGAAGAGAAAGAAATCATTTTCCTCTATCCATCTTAGATTCAGTGACTGAGGCCATGCAAATTAGATGGTGAAAGACAGATTAACAAGAGAAAACAAACAGAAGTTTATTAACGTGTGTACAATGCACACAGATGAGAATACTAAGTAATGAGTAACTCAAAGGGGTGGTTAGAACTTGGGCTTATACAGCATCTTAGCAAAGAACAATAATTTTGTAGAGAAATGACAAAAAAAAAGAAAGAAAAGAAAAGGATTTTGAGCTTTCAGGGGTGGCAAATTATGGGAAGGGAACCTAATGCAAGATAAAGGCTAGTTAATAAGGTTTGTTTGTGTAGAGTCTTGGTGCCATCTCATCTCTGATGATATGATAAGGTTGTTATCGTCTTTCTGGTAGAGGAGACAGCTTCACAAGGGGGAATTTATGTTCTATTTACAGGTAGATAAGGGAAGAGCAGAGAGCTCAGCCTTCAGCTCAAAATAGTCCTATGCTGGAGTAGCATATGTTGGGGTGGCATGCTCTGAACCCTTTCAGTTCATTTAATGTGAACTTACCTGCAGTTCAGATGCTGTAAAGGCAGTTAAATAAGGTTGAAAAGTTTTTTTGCAGTGCTGGTGAGATTCATTTGGACACCGACACTCACCCATTGGCTCCCTCTTGTCAGCAGTATATACACATGAATATTCACTTCTTTAAATAGAGGTGAATATTCATGAAGACAATGATGATATAACCATGTTTGGAAGGCATAAGTAATGGTATTGGGCAGCTATGTCTCCTAAGGTCAATTCAAAACAGGTATAGGGATGTATTCACAACACATACACACATATCCATATATTTATGCATATAACCTTTAAATATTTTTTCATGCTTCACCTATAGTGAAAGCAATATCCCTTCTGAATATAGACCCCAGAAGGAAAATTTATCAAATTCTTTTAGGTTCCACATCTGTAAAAAGGAGATAAGCTTACTACAAGCATTGATGCAGTAAAGTCTACCCAATTTTTGAAATGAGCTCTAAATTCACTGTGTGCTATTTCTGCCCATATCATCTCTTCAACTGCTATAAATGCATGTCACTTCCCTTTACCTGCATTGAGGCAGTTTAAGGCTTATTTTCAATATTTAGGTTGATGGCTTCACACTGTCTTTCATTTCATTTTAGTTTATAAAATTTTAGATATTCACCAACATGCTGTTGGGCACACCTCTAAACCAGCCTTCAAAACGTTTTCTGTCGAAAAACTGATAGGAGTCAGACAGTTGCCTGAAGCAAATATATGCATCCTCTGAACTCCAATGAATATATAGGGATGGAGAGAAGGAAGGAAGAAGGAAGAAGGGGAGGAAGGAGAGGATGGAAGAGAAAGAGTGGGGGAAGAAAATGACATGTTTCTAATTAGATCTACTGACTTATTTTCATTAAGTCTGCCTGCACCAATTTAGGATTCTGGGCTCAAGGCTGGTGATGTGCAAACCTGGGACATAGACTTATTGAGGCTGTGATCATAATTTTTCCCCTCTTCAGGGGTCGTGATCTTTCCTGCAAATGAGGGTTTTTTTACTCTTTCCAAGGTTCAGGCAAAACTCAGTAATCAGACTAGCTTTCCTTTGTTCCATTCTCATTCTGAATTTCTTACACCCTCTGACCCAAACGCATTTTCTTTTAACTCTCTAGCCTTCATTTTGACTGAAGACTTCACTAGCTTGAAGGTAGGTACTAAAAAGTGAAGTAAGTTTCTTTTCAAAGTTTCCCATTTGCATTCTTATCCTAGGGGACAAGGCTCTACTTACACAAGTAATGTGAATGTTCCAGATGTTATATACTTGAAATTAGGCTACTTTTGGATTTTGACTTCCTAATAATAATAATAATATTTATAGTTATTTTTTCTTTTTTAATTAATTAATTTATTTATTAATAATAATTTATTATTATATAGTTAATAATAAACTCTCTCTTAGATGATAATTAATGTCTACCATGAACACTGAGATAGGTGCTATTGATGTCCCAATTTGATAGATGATACAATAGCACTGAGAGTTAAGTGACTTACCCAAGGTAAATTGGATACTTTTATTGATTCTTATCTAGCATTTCTCCTAATTTATTTGGCTAGGAAGCAAAGACTTAGTGCTTAAACACAGTTACCCTTTTGTTCTTCACATCATAACTCTCCTTGTAACACAACGGCTAGTTACTTGGTTTTTGTTTTTTTTTAAAAGATCTATCCACTTATTTCATGGAGGAGGGGCAGAGGGAGAGAGTCTCAACCAGACTCCATGTCAAGTACTGAGCCTGATGTGGGGCTTGATTCCACAACCCTGAGATCACAACCTGAGCCTCAATCAAGAGTTTTCTGCCCAACTGACTGCACCACCCAGGCACCTCTACAACTGCTAATTTTTTAATGGGGCTCTTGGATTTGATAACTGTACTTACATTTTGGTCCAGGCCCTACTCTTGTTCACATCTCTTTGCCTGGCCAGTCATCAGAACTTGTTAACGGACAGGACTAATGGCTGACTTGTTTTGCTGTAAATAACCTGTCCTGCATTATGGTTGAATCTGAAGTACACCAACAGGTTCTTTCCATGCATGGAAATTTTATTCTATATATCCAGCAGGGGCAGGAAACAGATTCATAGAAGTTTTGTGGTTTGATTAGTTTTGTAGACTTTTTAAAGCTCCTTTGGAGAAGCATAGAAGGAAAATTTTTTCTGTTCATAGGTCTAAAAATTACATTGAAAATGAGCTACTTATAAACACGTTCAAAGAAGACATTTATCTCAAGGGTTCTGAAGTCTCTGACCAACAACTTTTAAATACTGAATGTGAACACCAATGGCTATATTCTGTCATCACTTAGCTAATCTCTGAACCTTCTGGGTCCCAAGTGTTTGGATAGTTAACTGTGACTCTTTCCTTGCAGAACATGTACCTGCTGAATAATGGTTGATCCAGTGTGTTCACCCCTTAGATTTGTTTCAATTTTGTTAAGTGATAGGAACTCAAGAGGTGGGAATTTTTGTTTTTGGTGATGGTAGAACTTCATGATGGAGGTGTTCCATTACATTCTCCACTTAAACATCGGCTAGGGTTTGTGGGAAAGAATGAGTCCATCAAAGAACTGGCCCCCTCCTTTCTCTTCATAAGGAAGTGCTTAAAAACAAGGCTTCTGCACCAAATATCCTGGTCCTTTGGGGCAGTGCCAAATCCTGTTGTACAGTCATGATTTAAAGCCATGTGTCCTGAAGTCAACATATTCTTGTGGAGATCATTACAATTGGAAGCAAGATGAATTTACAGGAAAAACATGTTTAAACACAAACAGTAATCGCTTCAAAGAACTGGAACTTAAAGTGACACACTCAAAATCACTATTTATGAAAGGAATATATAATCAATCATACACTAAGAACATTGCAGTGGGGAATTTATTCATATGTTTTATGTGGGGGCCTTTCTTACCCAGTGCCTGGTCTAAAATAGGCATACAATAAACGTTTGCTGATCATGAAATTGAAACCTATAGGCATGAAAGATGAAATCGATGAAAATTTAAAAGCCATACTTTTGTGTCCTTATTCCCTATTTTTGCAATCATTCCACACTGGCAACCATTCCCCCACCCCACAACATCTCTCCCCACCTCTCCCCCCTACCCCTCAGTCCAACATTGGATGAATTGAGGACATTATTTACTTAAAGTGGAATAATTACAGAGAAAATGTTTCAAACAATCCTTACTTGCATATATTAGCAAACCAGATGTGTAGATAAAGCATCGTTTTCACTCCATGCTCCCATTTGCCCAAAGGATTAATGTGTGTTTCTTTTAACCAGTTCCTTTATTGGTTTTTACCGTATACTTTGGCTTTTTGAGAGACACATATATACTCCTTCCAAATAGTCAAATGTCTGCCTAGACTGTGAAGTTCGAGCATGGTTTAAGTGCTCCTGAGATGTTATTACCCAAAATAAATAGATCACATTCATTAAAATGAAAGCATTTGATAGAGTAGAATATTCAAAGAAGGGTAGGCCAATGAAGCAAGGAATCTTTTGTAGAATGCTTTTTGATCTTCATTTTCCTTTTATTAACAGCTCCATATCTTCATATAAGGGCAGGTGAGGTTAAGAAGCTCTCTTCAAAATACATTACTTATATGATGCTGATCAAACAATTATCACAGATTATGCAGCTCTAGTATATTCAGTAAAGCTGACTAGAACATTTAAGTATTGCTATATTCTTGTAGTGGAGTAATACAAAATGATGTACTAATAAGAAATAATTTACTCATTATTTGGGATTAGTAGTTTTGATGTCATTTTAAATTTAAATATGGTCTCATTACCAAAAAAAAAAAATATGGTCTCATTACCTCCAAGTAGCATAATAAGGTAATATTAACTGAGCATCCGTTTGTACATCATGTAAGTTGGGAGCTGACTTACTAAGGTCAACAAAAGTTACCTTCTGCTTTCTGTGTAGGGAGAAAAAATAATTTCTCCCTGTCCTTCTGAGTTCTTGGCTAAGACCCTATAATAGAAGGTGAATAAGAGAAAAGCAACAAAAGTTTATTAACGTGTTTACCTTATATACACATGAGAGATACTCAGGGAAAGATGAGTAACTTAAGGTGGCTTAGAACTTTGACTTATATGGCATCATCAACAAAGAACAATACATTTCTGGAAAAAATTGGCAGGACAAAGGAAGCAGTTTTAATTTTCTAAGGGCAAAGATAAAGGCTAGTTCGAAAAGCTTGTCATGTAGATTCCTCTGGTACTGTCTCCAGTCTGATAGGATCTTAAGTTGTCTTTAGGTTATTAACATTTGTCCTTCTTGGTGGTGAGGGAGAGGGAGACACCTTTGAAAATTTGTGCTCTGCTCTTACATAAATAGGGGTTGGGCAGGGGAGATTTTTTTGTGCCTGCTTCATCTCAAGACAGTTCTTATGCCAAAGTGGCATATTTTGGGTAGCATATTCCAGTACCCTTCATCAGGAAACAGACTGAGTAAATAAATGCCCATGAGATCACTATACAGTATCACATGCAAAGATACTCTGAGCATAGGTATAGCTGGGAAAATCCAAAATATACCCGGCCAAAAGTGTTTTTCATAGTAGTGCCCAGGAAATCTTAGCACATGCTTTCTCTTTTATTTTGGTCCCATGGAAACTTTGCATCCATCCATTTGACTGCTCTACTGCCCAGCAGTCCTCTAAGTTACAGTCCTCTAAGACCTGGCAAACCATCAAAAATAGAGGAACCAATGGACTAGAAGACTCACGCTCACTTGCTCAATCATGATCACTTCCTTCAACAGTTTTCAGGAGCTAAAATGTCACTGATTGTTTTGAAGTCTTCTTTTCTTTAACTGACAAATAATTTCCCTTAAATTTCCTTTCCATTAACCCTGGAAAACATTTATTAAGTAAGCTGACAGACTACATTTTATTCTAACTTGATAATGTTTTTTTCCCACCAGTAACTTAAAACCATCACAGTAAACTAAAAGCCATAACTTGCACATATTTCTGGTATTATCAACACAAGTTTAAGGATGGTAGCAGAATTTGAAGTAATTTATGCCCTTTTATGATTTGAGCAAGTGGTCTTAAATGCTATTTTGGATCTTGCCCATGAGCTGTATGGATTTTTGAATATAACAAACTAATAGGATTGAAAACTCCTCAAAGGGAGATAGAGTACAGGTCCTCAGTGGTTTATCCATAATTCTGAAAGTAAGAAAGTTCTGAAAACTATAAAATGTTTCCTTCTTATTTGGTTGTGAATCTTGACTTGATCGGAACTGATTTTATGGCAAAACATGAAGTGAATATGAGGTTCTTTTTACTAATGTGAATACTTATATATTATGTTGCAGAAATAGCGTTAGGTTTGATTACAGGTGTTGCCCCTGACCTGCCAGGGTGTTACTTAAGGTAAAGTAAATGAGCAACATCACCTCTGTAAAATTAGGAAAAAATGCATTTTAAAACACATCAGTTTCTACACACAAATTGTCAGATTGTGGCCCTATATTACCATTAGTTTTATTTTAAAGTGTTTTATCAGATAAAGAATTATGCACTGCAGTTTCCAAATGTATATGACATGAACTGAGTCTGAATATGCACTCAGGCCAGAGCTAACTGCCCCATTCTAGATCAGTTTTTCGCAGTTTTCTGTGTACTGAGGGAGTGGTGCATCCATGGCTGAGCCTCGAAATCTGTTCTATAAGTATTTTTGAAGCTGTACAAACAAAAAGATAAAGGATGGGTTCAAAGTCATGTCCAAAGTTCACTGGCTTCTGAGCTCAATTAACTGAATTAATGTTTATAATTAACTCATGTGACTCTGCCTCCATTGTGAATAGAGTTTGCTAGCTCCCATGAGATGACCCATCCACTGCAATACTTTTTCTTATGCCAGGCTTATCACTGAGAAGAGAAGAAAAAAATTCAGAATGTTCCAGACCAACCTAGAAGTTCTTATGACAGTTCCGTTAAAGGGTGGCTAATAAGAGAACATAACTAAACAGCTCCAATGTGACATATGCTTCATTTTATCTACTCCTAACAGTAAGCATGTTAACAAAGGGGGAGTTATTATCCCTATTTTACATCTAAAGGATATGAAGATTCGGGATTTTTAAGTACCTTGATGAAGGTCTATAGCCAGAAGCCACAGTGCCCGTACTTGAAACCATGTCTCTTTACAATGCCAAAGTGCATGCAGCCTCCCTAGGGAAAAAGGAAACCCTAAAGCCAGAAATAATAGATAATATCAAAATTCAAAGTGCTTTTCACTGAAACTTAATTGTCATTTCTTGCTTTGCCAATAATGTAAGTTTCTAAGAACTGAACAAAAAAATGCAGACATTTAAGAACACTTAAAGCATTAACCAAACCTGTGACCACAGTGGACCTCCATGCCTCTATCTCAAGAATCGATCTCATCTATCTCTCTCAGACACTCCTTCCCTGCTTTGTAAAATGAAATCCTGGGGAGACAAAATGTGATGTGCCAAGTCAAATGCATTTTGAAAAAGTAAGAATGTGGAAAACACATGCCTCTTGTTTCATTAAGAGTTTATATTTCAAACTCTTGCCATTTCCTGGCCCTTGTAAATAATAATCAAGCCATGGGTGCCTTAAGGAGATGGGATGGCCAGTAGAAGGTCAAATACCAGCAAAAGGCAAGTTAAAAGCATCATAGGTCATCTGTTTTATTTTTGTTGCTTTGCAGTTTATGGAGAAATGTGCCTCATTCCAAGAAAGAAAAATTATAAAAATGTTCTACGTTGAGTGACAACTTAGGGAGAGAAGTGTGTAGTACATCACCTTCCCTTCTTTGCCCTGCAACCCAGAACACACATCCAATACACCAATTTCTCTTTCCTGAGTGGTTCTCAAACTTATATATATCAGAATCACCTGGTGAGTTGTTAGAGCACAACATGTGCTCATCTGTGGAGTTGCTGATCCAGCAAGTCTGGGTGGAGCCTAGGACTTGGCATTTTGAAGTACCCAGGTCATGCTGATACTCCGTCCAGGGACTGCACTTGGAAGACGATTGCTTTGATGAAGACAATTGTTGAACTTGTGCTCAGAAAGCTTCAGGGCAGCAATTCTAGAAAGGTAATGAACATAATATTCACCTGGGAGCTTGTTATAATTCAGCGGCCCCACTGTTGATTCTTGACCCTGGTTGAACACTAGAATCACTTGGGGAGATACTGTGCCCGGATCCCGTGTCAGACCTATTGAGGCAAAATCTTTGAGGCGGGGACTGGGGAAACAGTTTTTAAAAAGCTCCTCCAATGATCTTAATACCGTGGAAGGTTCATAGCCACTGCACATCTGATTTTAAAAGCATGTATTTGTGGCCATGGGATAAGCATTGAGAAGCATGTCCCAGGAAAGTCTCATGCACTTTGAGAGTGCTTTGGGGATGAGACCTGAACCTTGCTCATTTACCACCCACCCCCCTTGCCTCCAAGTGTGAACTCTTGCATGTACAGTTTCAGGCTTTGCACTTGCTCCTCCCCTGTCTGGAAAGCTCATCTTTTCCTCTGCTCACCAGGTTAACTCTTTCATATCCTTAGACATTAAGCTCAGGGAGCTCCTCCCCCAGAAATCCTTAGATGCCCCTCTTCTATGCTTCAGGGGACCCACTGTTGTCCTTTACCATAGTGCCGATTACACCATATGATAGAGTTTCTTTCCACTTTCTACAGGTCTCCTATTTAGGTGCTACTAAACCCTCAAGTCAGGGGTGATGATTTTCCTTTTTTACTTTGTTTGCCCTTACTGAATGTAATCTTTACAACACTAGGTGCTCAATGAAATTAAATGGATTGATGTTAATTAAAATCTAAAAAGAGAGAGAAAACCCTGACTTTATCCCTTTTGGCATAGTATTCTCTCTCTTTCTCTCTTTTCCTTTCTTTTAAAAAATATGAATCAACATACATCTGGCTTTGTAAATAGGAAAAGACAGCTTCCTGAGATGAGAGAAATGCCCTCTGTTAAATTAAATTAGCAATAGTACCTTCAGTAATCATGAGAAAAGTCTCATTTTTTTCTTTACTCAAATGAGGTCTGTTCTGATACTATGAGATCATTGTAAAAATACATGTAGAAAAAACCCTACACTTGAATGCCCGCTGCTTTAAATCTTCTCCCTTAAGTTCATCCTGAATTTTTAGGCTGTATTTTCAGAGAGTGTAACCATATGTTCAAACAATTGTTTTGGCTATCAGATTCCTTAGCATCCTCCCAGAAGTGATCCCCGAATCTTGAAATGGCAGGCAGGAACCTGTACCGATGCTGTGGGCTCCTCTGAAAATACGCAGAGTATCAACTTGCTCAGGACAGACTTCAAGTATCGCTAGCCTTCGGGACAGTCACAGATCACAGATCTCTACCTTGTCCTCTCTCCGTGTGGTTCTCTCTTGCCCCGTCATATAATGCCACAATGCTATGCAACAGTGGTTTGCTACAGCAAAGCACAAGTCTTTGAGTCTGAGATGGGAGAGAGGGTGGGACGTGTTTTCTTTTGTTTTCAGCCCAGGATGTGCTCAGTGTATATCTCAGCATCCACATAGTTTATCACATATTTCTCATTCTGTTATAAAAGCCAAAACTTGACCACAAGTTATTTTTTTTCCAAATTTGTTTATTTTAATTTTTCAGTGTTACAAGATTGATTGTTCATGCACCACACCCAGTGCTTCATGCAGTACGTGCCCCTCTCGATACCCACCACCAGGCTT
>CM052810.1:103032249-103048752 GCA_028533885.1 Nasua narica | reverse complement strand
GAATCTCCATACTGTTTTCCAAAATGGCGGCACCAACTTGCATCCCCACCAACAGTGGAAGAGGGTTCCCCTTTCTCCACATCCTCTCCAGCATTTGTTGTTTACTGTCTTGTTGATTTTGGCCATTCTAACTGGCGTAAGGTGGTATCTCAGTGGACCACAAGTTATTTATAACCAATAGTATCCTATGTCTGGCTAAGGGGAAAAAAGTGAATATCAAGGAAAGAAGGAAAACGAATGTGTTGCTTGGTTCTAGGGATTTTTGTTTTTCCTAGCGTATACTCTATAATGGTATGCATGTTTTCTGGTTTAATGAACTTAAGCATTTATGTATTACTCAGTATAGTTTTATTGTTGTGACAACATACAAAATGTTAGACCACAATCTACGGTCAATCTACAGTTCTATGGAAAACCGTATCATGGACCATTATTTATTTTGCCTGTGAACAGATGCTCCTCTGTTTTGAGATTATACTAAAATTTTTGGACTAGGTATATAGTATTCCAGTTTGAACACAATATTATCTCTAGACTTTAGGGATAAAGAGGTCTCTACTGGAGAAGAGTGATAGGTTTTCCCATAAACATGGAATCCGTGAACACAGGCCAAGCCTAAAAACCACCCTGAGGGCTTCAGAATCAGTAAAGGCAGGAGGGGCTTTGACCTTCCACCCCTAATGCGCTTCACCTTTGGATTTTCCTTAACAAACCACTGTCTAGTCCTGCAATGTGTCTACCTCTGTCTCCAATATGATTGCAGATATATGATTACTGGTATATGTGATTATTTGTTTCATTTTAATGCAATATTTTAACTAAATGGAACATGGAAATGAATGCTCATAATGATCATCCAATTAATTTGTTTTCCCTTTAGGTTTTAAGACATTGGCTCCTCTTGGCTCTTATTCTGTGTCTTGGACTCTATCTTTTGAATTAGTCTAAAAATATGATTTTAATGTAGTAGATGATGAATGAGGGGGCAGTGAAGGTTTTTGAACAGGCGGGTGGTATGACTGTGGATGGCTTTTGGGAAATGAATCTGGTCCCATTTTATAGAATGGATTGGACCTGGGAGAAGTGGGAAATAGGAAGCTCGATTGGGAGACTGTCTTAATCTCAATGAAAGATAATGGAAGATCACATCAGGGCCATGTCAATGGAAAGAGGAAGATGTAATCGTGTAGAGATAATAGTTGATGTTGTGTAAGCAATAATATGTCTGCGGCAAGAGAGAAGGAGATGCCAAAAGTGACTCTGAAGGTTTGGGTCTTGTTGATTTTAAGAATCATGGTACTAATACAAACATAGGGGAGTATAGGAGGAGGAGAAGTTTATTTTCAACGGTATAGGTTCAGTTGTGTTTTAAAATGTACCTTGGGTATGTTTTAGTCAGGTATGTTAATACACATAGACCTGAGAATGAGTATCACAGAAAAAGAAGTTTTTATATTCATAGATCTCTAGCAGTAGGAAGCATGGCATTCCTATATGAGAAAGCACCAGGATTGGTCACAAGGCAGAAGGAACAAAGGAAAAGCATGAGCAAAAGCCTTTATTATTGTTTTCAAGGGAAGGAATGGGCAAGGCAGAGGAGGCAGCTAAGTAGGCTTCGGCTTGGATAGTTTGAATATAGTAGTAGTTTCTAGGTCTCTAGTAACTGACCCTGGGATGATACAGGGCAAGGAAATAGTGTCCTAGGCTTCGGATCTTGATAGGAGGCAGGTTGGAGTAAGAACTTGGAATTGGTTGTTTTTTCTATCAAAGGAGTGCTGGAAGGCAAGTTATTTTCTATCTCTAGGAATTAGTTAACCCTGGGAGGGGCAGTCTCTCCTGGCCAGCAAGGCCCCAGATGTCAGAGCATCATAAAATACAGGAAAAAAAAAGCATGATTAATAGAAGTTGCCTCGGTACTATGTTATGGTAGAACTTACTCAGCAAAAGCTGGATACTGGAGGATCTAAAGAAAAGTTAGGATGCTAAAAACAGAATTTGGAATCGCCTATATAGAATGAGGCTCATACAAGCAGATGGCACTGTCGGGAGAGAGATAACAGGTGTAAGAGAAGGGAGATGACCAAACACAGAACTCAAGGAATGCCTGCATTGAGGAGGTGGAAAAAGGAAATGGAATGAGACGAGACCCCAGAGGTCTCTGCAATGACAGGGAAGCATGCTGAGAAAGTGTTCTGAAAGGGAGGTAGAGGTTAAAGAAGGAGTCACTCCAGGGAGTGAGCAAAGACCTAGGGGCTGGGCAACCAAGTAGTCCTTGAGGACTTCTGATTATATAGGATGATAGAGGTATAGGCCCAAAAGCCTGATTGCAAGGAGTTATAGCATGAATGGTCTTAGGGCAATCAGTGCAGAACTCTTTTCAGAGAAGCTTGATGAAGAAGGAAGGAGAGGGATGGGGTGTAATTATTATACATTGTTATTATTATTAGCATTATTATTATATTATTATCGTTAATAACAATAAGCATCATTATTAGCTGATGCTTAGTAGGCACTCCAAAGCCAATTTTATTAACTTCATTTCTCTCTTTCCTACCAGTATCCTACAGTTCCGGGAAATGAATTGATTTTTTTTTTTTTTACCCTACTGTGTCCTGGTATATTTTTACTTGCCTATCTCCTCCATGAAACCATAAGTTTGAAGGCAGGAATTCTGTATTCCATGACTAACACTGTTCCTGGTATAAACTGTGCTCATTGCATGTCCACTGACAAAGAATGGATGGACGCTTCTCAGAAGAGTCGTTTACCCACCCAATATGCCATAAATTGCATGTCTTGAATTCTGTTTCTCTGTATGTTTATTTTCTTCTTTGCTTATATCTCTTAATGATTTCAAAATGCAACTGGCAATTCATTTCCTCCAGAAATCTTTTCCCAATTAACCTAATCTAAATGAAACAATTATTTTGCATATTCTAAGTGCATCAATTATGTATTCAATTTGTATGAATTTACACTTAATAAATTCTCTTCTGTAAGTATTCCTAGGTCACAGTGTGTACATAAGTTTTCTTTTTTTTTAAAGATTATTTATTTTTTTGACAGAGAGAGAAAGAGAGAGATCACAAGTAGGCAGAGAGGCAGGTAGAGAGAAAGGGGGAAGCAGGCTCCCTGATGAGCAGTGGGGCTCGATCCCGGGATCCTGAGATGATGACCTGAGCCAAAGGCAGAGGCTTTAACCCACTGAGCCACGCAGGCGCCCTTGTACGTAAGTTTTCTATCCTCAAATATAACAAGACATTGTACATGTTGAGCAAATGTTAACAGGCATACAGAAACTACAGAATACATCTGAATATGCAACTATCATAAATCAGTATCATAGATCTGCTACTTCTGTGATCTGTTAGGCAGAAATTTTCATCAGTTTCACTGTTCTGGGCTACATGAAACAGAATTTCATGAGTTAATGACCTTCAAAATGTCGAAATAACACTCCAAAGCTAATGCATCACGCAATACATCATTAACATTTTAATTTTGTCTGTTGTGGCAAAAGTGAAGTGGCTAACAGAAGCGTTCTGGTCATTAAATTATGAAAGGTATCATTTCTTCATTATGATAATTGAATTTTACACATTTGGTGTACTTATTCATATTTTTATAAACAAGTGAATTATTGAGAATTATTACAAATTAAAAGCTAAGTCAGAAGCACTCAATGAGGACACAGGACTCTCAGTATACAAAATCTGCATAGAAATTGTAGTAATGGGAACTAGAGAAGTAGAAAGAAACATCAATCCGTGTACTATTCAAATAAAGGTGCAGATTATCCAGCAGGCCATATTTTGTACACATGTTATATTCAGGGGTTACAATGTTCTGATTATATTTCCCTGCTTCCCCTACTAAATTGGGACCTACACTAGGGCAGCATCTGTATTCTATTCATCTCTTTTCTTAATTCCTAGCGTGATGTTTGGCATAAAATAGGCCCTTAGTAATTATGGAACTGAATTAAAAATGTACATGTACATCTATGAGGCCAGGTATCTTTTACCCTTTTTGCATCTTTATTTATGTCAATGTACATCTAAATTTATTGATATGGAAAAAATGTTCACAATGCCTTGCTGAGAGGGAAAACAGGTTTTAAAACATTTAGAGAACCATCTTACCTATATAAAAGTATATCCATAAGCTAAGAATGCACAGAAATGGTCTTCAAGGATAGTCACTAAGGTGAGATTTTTAGATGATTTTCACTGATATTGCCATATTTTCCACATTGTCAGAATCTTTTCATGGTGAGCCCAGGTTAACTTTGTAACAGTGAAAATGTTTTCAAGATGTAAGAGGGTTATAAATTGAACCAGGAAACCTCAGTTCCCAGGCCTGCTCCTTACTCCTGTGGCACACTACTTGTCTAAGTTGAAATTTAATCATATGTGAGAAAACAAATCAAATAGATCTGCCCTTTTAACACTCTGGTATTGCTCTGAAGACCACCATGGATATGACCTTGGTGCAAAACCCAGGCATTACTTTTGTTTATTCTAATTTTTACTTTCAACCCTCATTCTGTTCCATCAATAGGAACTTAATCCTGGCTTTTCCTGGAGTTTCACGTCCCTGCCCCCACCAAAGTTTTACATGCGTTCTGGCATCTTCCACGGTGTTGTTTTGGGGTTTGCTGGGAACAGGTGAGGCAGTCACTGGTTGTGGGCCCACAGGCATAGCCGATGGGATGTTCATTCCACTGGCCCAGAGTGGCTCTCTTCTACTTCCAGATGACATTTGGAGTGCCAGGTATTTTGCAAATCTTCTAATAGCCCCACTTTTGCAAGCCACCTTTTCTTTCTTAGTTCTTGCTCACGCACAGGTACAGGGTCTAGAACCTGGTCTGGGAAACTCCTCTGCTTTCAGAATCAGTAGTTGCCCTCCCTTCTGCTCAGAACCCAGCAGAGGCACTTCCTTTTCTGGGGAAGGGTCAGCAAAAGCTTTATTGCCCCGGTCCTTGTCCCTCACCCGCCTTGCCAAGACATGTTATCTATACTGTGGAATCCTCTCCTGCTCTGGGACTCATAAATTTCTTCTCTTTTACATCTTGTCACAAGACTGTGCCAAGGCTATGAGTAAAGAGTGTCTAACTGAGTGAAGTAAAAAAGTACAGGAATAAAAGGAGGAAACAAAACCCATAGGCATTTTGAGATTTTTTTTTTAAAGATTTTATTTATTTATTTGACAGAGAGGAGAGAGATCACAGTAGGCAGAGAGGCAAACAGAGAGAGAGAGAGAGGGGAAGCAGGCTCCCTGCTGAGCAGAGAGCCCAATGTGGGGCTCGATCCCAGGACCCTGATATCATGACCTGAGCTGAAGGCAGAGGCTTTAACCCACTGGGCCACCCGGGCGCCCCGGCATTTTGAGATATTTTCTTGACCATTGTGAGAATGCTATGATGCTAGGAGAGTATGCAGAGTAGACACAGACTAAATAGAAGATACTCTACCAGCCTTATCAATAGGGTTCTGAGGGACATTAGATCCTAATGTCCTATGACATCCATTGAATGTAATAAATTATCTCATCTCTCTTGCACCTAGAGTGATATTAGCCATACACTCTCTTTTGGGGAATTGAGAAAAATGGTTACTCAAAACAGCCCCCGAGGGGAATAAATCTGCCCCTGAACTTGTTGGGAAAGACCCACAAGACTGCTAACTGTGCTGCAATTCAAGTAAGGAGATCCTTAACTAAAAAGGTAGTAAAAAAATTGTAGCAAAAATGTGTAGCTGTCCACCCCAGAAATGAGGGATCAAGGAAGATGTTCTCAGGAGTGAGTGAGTGGTAGGTATGAGAATGATTGGCAGGAATCTTGAACTGTAGAGAATGTGATAATACTAGTCTTGTATTATGTGGGGGTGAGGCTTTGGCGCTGTGAAGAATAGAAGCTTGGAATACTCAGAAGACAGGAACAGGAAATAGGAATTCTTTTGGCTTTGTTGTTTGAATATCTTAAGAGGGTATGAAAATATCCTGGACCCAAAATTGTGGCATGCTACAAAGCTAGCCCTAGTGTTCCATATTTTAAAGAGAAGTGCAGAGATTACGGTCAAGGTTACAAAGTGAAAAGGAAGTATGGTCTTTGAGGTCAGACAGGTGCCCAAGTTAACAATCCACTTTCAACATTTCCTTAACTTCAGATACTCAGTTTGGTTTTCCATAAAAATAGAAGCTACCATTTATCTTGTAAGATTGTGGGGAGGTTCAAATGAAACCGATGTAAAGAGTCTTAGATAGTGTCTGGCACTTAATAGATGCTCAGTCATCGCCAGACATTATTTCTCTTGGTTTTACTTTAGTTGCTCCACAGTGAGACAAATATGCCCACTTTCTTAAGAAATAAAAATACAAACTCTAAAAATACTTCATCTTTTCCACTTTTCTAGCCTTTGGAGAACTACTCAAATGATAAGAACTTGTGGTTAAAAAGAGGGAAGAGGGGGCACTTGGGTGGCTCAGTGGGTTAAGCATCTTCCTTTGGCTCAGGTCATGATCCCAGGGTCCTGAGATCGAGCCCCGAATTGGCTCTCTGCTCAGTGGGGAGCCTGCTTCTCCCTCTCCCTCTGCCTCTGCCCACCCCGACCCCCACTCATGCTCTCTTGCATGCTCTCTCTCTCACTCTCAAATAAATAAAATCTTTAAAAAAAAATCTATCTCCTTTAAAAAAAAAAAAGAGGGAAAGAAAGACAAGGTCACAGAATCCATGGCTTTCCTGAGAAGCATGAGGAGCTATTTTGCGCCTTTCCCCATTTGTTTAGTGATAGATTCATTGTTTATCTATTTTATTATGGGAGAAAATGGGATGTGTGGGTAATTGTTTTTCTTGTGTGGGTGCATGTAATTCTATTTTTATAAAGTGCTGATCCTGGTCGATTCTAAACACCTTTAATTTTGAAAGATTTTATTTTCTTCCGAATCCTCTTGTACCCACAAAGTTAGTAATGGAGTATCATTTAAATAATATACTTGGTGAGGACATAACAAAGTGGTTAAGAGAAGCATTTTGAAGGTTGACTTAAAATACATTGACTTTGAAATAAATATACATCCGGTATAAAGAATGTATTCAACTAAATGTACACATTGGTTTTCCTAACAGATAAGACTTTGGGAAGATATGTATTTTAGTTTAAAAATGTTCTAGTTTGAGTTCAGTTGTATTATAGCTTACAAATACTAATTATATGCTGGCTTAGAAATGTGTTAGTCATAAAATTTTGGCTGGATTCACATCAGAAATCTGATAGGGCAAAGAACAACGTGATTATTCACATGTTTAAATTCTTAAGAAAAACATACTATGTACCATTTAGTAAAATTGTTCCATGATGTTAAGGAGAAACAATAAAATTGTTCCATGAAGAATCTGAGCACTGCTAGGTTCAGAGTGACCAGATTCAGGCCTTATTTCTTAAACATTTAACGGAGCCGGATGGTGATCCATGATCCCCAGCTCTCTGAGCCAGAATTTCTAATAAAACAAAGTGTAGAAAGCATCTATCTTGCAAATATTTTTTAATTTCTTTTGATTAAAATAATAGAGATTATTTAATGCAATAGGCTTCTTTTGTAATGCTTGCTTGAAAGGTTAGAAAGCCTCCTACTTTATAAACTATTTTATGTTGGGTATTTACTATTAGTAGTTAATAGATATCTAGATACATGATTTCACCTGCCGTATTTAAACTAAGGAAGTAATAAATTTATTGAATACCTATTATGTGTTCAAATAATTTAATATCCAAAACCATGAAATTATCATGGTTATAACTGTTTTTTCTTAATCTGTCCAGAATTTCAATGCTAAATTCACCTTAAAATAACAAATACAGGGATGCCTGGGTGGCTCAGTCCATTAAACCTCTGCTTTGGCCCAGGTCATGATCCTGGGGTCCTGAGATCAAGCCCCACAACAGGCACCCTGCTCAGTGGGGATCCTGCTTCTCTCTCTCCTTCTGACTCCCACTCATGCTTGCTCTCTCTCGTGCTCTCTCTTTCTCTCTCAAATAAAGAAAATATTTAAATAAATAAATAAATAAATGGTAACTTACTGATTATTCAAAATAGCTTAGAATCACAAGAAGTGTGTTCTGTTCCCTTGTCTGCACTCTATATGTGTGGTAAGTTCAGAAGTGCTAAGAGGAGTGAAACCATGTAGCTGACGTCAGAAGGTGGGGTGTGTGTCTGTGGTAAAAGAAAAATACTGTAAGGCATGTCTCATTACCAACTTCCTATTCCCCTTAAAGCGGTCTTCATCCTTGCTGTCCCTCCTAGCCTCTTGACTTCTGGCCTTTCCAAGGGCTAGCCTTCATATTGGCTCTGGGGTGGGGGCTGAGGCTGTACCTCGGCTTGAGCCCAAGTGTTCAGAAAAGGTGTGATTTTGTCCTTTTATGGTGCTAGAGCTCAGCTTGCCTTCTCTCTCTGAGAGAGGAGGGAAGCATCATCTGGCTTCTATGCACTTTTGATAATTTTACGCACACAAAAACACGGAGAGGGACAGATCTAGCTGGGCATCCAGGCAAGACACAGACCAATGGATTACAGCAAGAGAGGCTGAAGGGGCGCCTGGGTGGCATAGTTGGTTGAGACTCTTCTCTTGGTTTTGGTGAGGGTTGTGATCTTGGCATTGTGCGATGAGCCCTGTGTGGGACTTTGTGCTCAGTGCAGAGTCTGCTTGGGACTCTCTCCCTTTCCCTCTGCTCCTTCCCCACCTCTAAAATAAATGGATGGATCTTAAAAAAAAAAAAAGAATAAAGATGATGACACCATCAAGATGGCATCATCTTTTGTTCCTAATTTCAGTACGCCTCACAAGAAGACCCTGGACAGTTCATAGACAACACCCCACTGAGACAATCCTCAAATCCATGGGTGAGGCTGAAGCAGTTCCTAGACAACAGAGACCGAGAAAAACAGCACTAGGTGGGTGAGAGGAGCTGCTACACTCTGATGGCATTTCTCCTCCCCCAGGCCAGCACAAAGCCACATCAACATCCCCTTGGGCCTACAGGTTCTCCAGTGGGGGGGAATCTAAGATGAACAACAAGCTCTCTTGGCATTATGGGATGCTTCTTAAGGGGCCCACTCAGATCTCGCTTTTTGGAGACCACTGGGGATGAGAGAGAGTGGGAGGAGGTGGTGGGGCCTACAGCAGCCAGCACTCAGGTCTGGGGGGGATTGCATTCTTCCTTGCAGTGTGCCTGAGCAGAGATCCAGCTAGTGGCCCTGCAGATGTGACCCTGTCTGGCCAGGGAGTTCAGCTGGCAGTTCAGCTTGGCTTGGATCCCTAGCCGGCTTGTCTAACTGCCCCCACCAGGGCAGGAGAGCAAATCTGTAGCCCTGCTTAACTACTGAGTATGGCTTCTAGTCCCTCCTAACCAGTAAGCCCAACCAGAGACTCAGGCTGGATACAAATTAAAAAGTCATTAGCTAATTAATGAATTATTAAAATATATATGTGATGGAATATTTAGCCACCAAAAAGAAAAAAATTCTACCGCTTACAACAACATGGATAAACTTTGAGGGCATTATACTAAGTGACCTGAGCCAGAGAGAAAAACAGATCCTGTATAATTTCACTTATATGTGAAATGTGAAACAACAGATTTCATAGAAAAGAGAGCAGTTTGTTCATTGCTGATTGCCATGAGTAGGGTTGGAGTGGGATGGGGAAAATAGGTGATGGTCCAAGGCTATACATTTCAATTTATAAGATTTTGAAAAGGTCTGGGGATATAATGTATTGCATGGTGACTATAGTTAATAATATTGTATCATATATTTGAAAGTTGCCAGGAGAGCATATCTTAAAAGTTCTTAACATACACACACACGCACACATACACACACACACACAAATGCAGGGAGTGATGGGTGTGTCAACTAATCTTACTATAATCATTTCACAATATATATGTGTATCAAATCATCACACTCTACACACATAACCTTGCTGTTTTCCCTATCCTTTTTTCACACTCACTTTGGGCATTGAATTTATTTATTGAACTACAATACCAGGAGGTAGCGGTCACCGAGGCTCTCTTAGAGGTTGCCTATCATAGAGTTCTCGTTGTTTAAATAGTTGAGGAAGCCTCCTGGTTTTTGCACACTTGTGTGGTTCTCTCTTCTGGAATGTAGGTTGCACCGAGTGATGCTCTTCTAATGAGGAGACTATGGCAGATGTGATAGGACTTTGTGGATTATACAAAAACTGTAGCTTCCCGCTTGGGGGTGCATTCTTATGTTATATGTCAATTACATCTCAATAAAGCTGGAAAAAGATAGAGTCTGTAATATGTATTTCAATAAGTAAACTCAGTACTCAAAGTAAGTGTGAAAAAAAGGAGAGGGAGAAGAGCTAAATTATATGTGTGCTCAATGGCTGGAGTATTACTGAAGATAAATATTTCATTAGATCATAAAAAAAGGGAGAGATGGGAAGATATCCAGGATGAGTCTGATTCTGGTATTATCATTTTATTTAGATAAATGGTAAAATATTTCACAAGGAAATTTTCTCCCTTTTACCCAACCCTTTACAAAAAATTGTTTTTAATGGAACTGTGTCCCATAGTCCTGTTGACTTTTATATACCCAGGCTTAAATTACAACGAATATTCTCCTTGTCATCTTCAAGAAGAACACCATTAATTCGCAGTTTTCAGGGTAGATACCAGTGAGTTTTATCTAGTTTTCATTAGTGTTGATACATGGTCAAATAAAATCATTTGTTGAATGAATTTATAATAAGCGAATAAAGCACTATCTGCAAGTGCTCACAGGTTACAGAGGCAATCTTTGAAATAATGTTTTTATTTGCTAGTGGGAAGTGGTAGTGGAACCATTTCTTACAAATACATTTATATGTATTTGTGCATATAAATGATACATATATATGTATATATCCCATGTATATGTTATGTAAATGTACACAGGTACATAAATAAGAACTCAAAGCAAATTTAAATAAACACAAAAATTTATAAAAGGCCAAAAAAAAAAACAATCAAAGCAGAGGTAACTCAAAAATTCTAATGAAAACACGTACGTGATGAAAAAAATTTCACTTAAAATGCAAGGAAAAGATAATCTCTATTCCATCCTCAGAACTTTATTTAAGATTAGAGTTGAAGGGGTGGCCTTTTCTTTAGAATTACAATGTACTTTTCAAACACCTTTCATTTTAATGTGACTCTGGGTGATATTCCCTAAGATTCTAACATTTGGGCACTGTAAACATTATTTTACTCTCGTGGCCCACTGAACAACCTCAGAAAAAAGAAATTTGGCAACTAATCTGTAAGGGAAATGAAGTAATCACCATTTTCCATTTCTCTCTGGATTTCTGACACAAGCCTGCCAATACTGAGTGAAAATGCTTTGGAAAGTAGTAACTGGGATATGAATATAAAGCAATATTATGGCTTTGTCCCTCAGTGTTTCCCCAGATCCAGTGTTCCTGAAAGAAAATCTTCCATTCTCCTCTTTTGACTATATGAGTGGCTGTGCCCTCTGGTGTCAGAATTTCTCTTATTCTGAGGCAGAAGCCTCATCCTCATCAATTAATGCATGTAAATAGATGTGAAGATGTATTCTCAGATTCATCGGAAAGATATTTTCTGGCCTCAATATTTTATACATTTATTCTGGCTGATTCAATTTCTTGATATAAGTTGCCTGGAAATGACCCGAAAAGCTGTCTAACAGTAAGAGGTGAGGTGAAGGAGAAAGAGAAGAAAGCATTATTTTGCGATCTTTACCCAAATTTTGTAACAAACCCTTTGCCACACTGTATGAATCTAACTAAATCCCCTCTTGTTATGAGTTTCAGTCAGCACATGCCCAGCCTATTTGCATCCTAGGAAACAAATGCAGAGCACATGTCTTGAAACAATTTAATGTGAGAGTGAGTAGTCTGGACTCCAGCGCCAAGAACGTGAATCTTGGCTGTAAACAACAGAGGGATAAAAAAAAAAAAAAAGTCTACATATAGAAATAGAACATTTGTCTTTAATGTCTAGGCTCTTTCCTTAAAACAGTGGGAAATCATTTTAATGAATGAGACGAACCTGCCACGTTGCCGTGCTAAGTCCTAGCAGTTTGGCTGCATGTGTTCGACCATGTGACAGGTTTTGTAAAATAGAAAACATTGTTGCATTTTTCAAGCATAACTAAAGCCATAAGGCAAGGTTTCTGGCTTCATTCACAGCTTACTGATCCGGCAGGTGGACCAAATGCTGACAAAGAGCAAAACAAAGGAAAACAAAAACACTCATACTTATGGAAATGTTACCTGATCTAATTCCCCCCAAAACCAAAGCAAGAAAGCATTAAAATTTTCTGAATGGTTTTAAGTATGGCATATCTTTTAAAAATTTGGTGGAGAGAGTGAAGTTGGGATTTATTCATGATGGAGATGCCATTTTGTTTAGATGTTTTGTTGGGAAAACACAATGATGCAATTAAAAAATACCTTATTGTGGGGGCACATAGGTGGCTCAGTCAGTTAAGTGTCTGAAGTCAGCGCAGGTCATGATCCCAGAATTCCGGGATCGAGCCCCATATCAGGCTCCCTGCTCAGTGGGGAGTCTGCTTCTCCCTCTCCCGGTAATTTCTCTCCCCCCACTGAAATAAATAAATAAATAAATAAATCTTTTAAAAAATACCTTATCGTATGTATTCAAACCACAGAGAATCTTGTTGTAGAGACTCATGGGTAAACTTAAGATATGATTAAGAGAAACTTTTTTTCCCTGCTTTACTTCACTTTTAAAGAACGCATAGGCAATCCTGTAGGTAGGATGTCATCTTGCTGACTATGTAATTCTGCTGAATAGTACTCACCTTTTTGCAATGTATGAGTAGCTATGTTAGAATTTAAGATTTGGGTAAAATAGTTTGTTAATTAAACTAACCTGAAATCAGAGCTTTGTTTCACTTTTGGTAGCATTCTCTGTGATCCATGGATGACATCCTTAGTCCCCAGTGACCATCTCAAAAGTATGTGAGCAAGTTTAGAATGTAAATACAGAGTGAGCTCTAGCTGAGTCACTGTGTCTATGAAATTGGACCAGTTACTTAACTCCGAAGCCTCACTTTTCTCCTCTATAGTTATGAGGAGAATACTACCATCTACCTCCTAAGATTGTAGTGGTAAAAATTAGAGCATGTGCCAACCACTCAGTTAGCACTTAATAAATGTTACTCTTCTTCATGATGGATGAAGCCTGGATAGTTAAAAGCAAAGTAACTCAAGGGAGAGAATCATTGACAGTGTCCTCACACTTCGTTGAGGGCAAACCAATAAGTAGAGGCAGGCTCAAGGTTTGGAGTGAACAAAACTGACTTCTGGCTTCTTTCACCACAAAAATCCCCCTTCTTTCTTTTCTGCCAGTTCAAAGCTCAGTAGTCCCAATTTTTTCTTCTCCAAAAAGTTCAAAACAGACAATACAAGAATAGAACAAGATGGATTGAAAAGAGAAAATTTTGGCCCCAAGCCCTGGTGATGTCAGGTCTACTTAATTGTGTTGTACAAATTTAATATGATTTTTTTATTTAAAATTAAATGATTATATGAAGATACATCATTTGGCTATTTATGTTAAAAATGTTTATAGCTAATTAAACTATTTAATTTTTCATGTTTATTTTTATATGGTAAAGATTTGCTATGCAATTCATAGATACTGTCATTTTTAATTTTCAAATGGAATGATGACAAGTGGTTACTCTGAAATTTACTGAGAATAAATAACACAGTTTTCCAAATAACAGTACTTAGTGCAGTAGATATAGTAGTGTATTGGAAACAGAAATGTGGATTATAACAAGAGGTACGATCACATCAAATTCTTTACTAATATTAATATCATTCTCTAAAGAGAAATGCATTTTTTTCTCCTTCACCTTATTAGTGGTCCATGAGGAGCTATTAAATACAGACGCCTAGATTCACAAGTACAAAAAATATTTTTATCTAATATCTATGATGAGAATGTTCTCCAGCACAAATTAAGACTTTCAGACAACTTCATGGACAAGTGAAAAACAAAAGTGTGATTTCAAGAATAACCCTTAAAGCTTAGATGCTAGTGATCTGGAAATCCCATAAAGAATACCCATCTTGAAAAATTTATACCCTTTTTTCTTTTTGCTGAATGAAGTATATTGCGAACGAGCAACTTGTCTCTCAGAATTTTGTCACTTATTTTACCAGCTGGTTGCAATCAATATCAAGATGAAAAATCCAAAGCTCAAACCATCCATGTGTTCATAAAATTACAGGGCAGTTCTTAAACATTTATTAACAGAGTTTTCAATGTGTTAGGTGTTAAAGAAATGCAGGTGAATATCTTAAGACTGTAGGTAATGCCGGAGTTTTCTCCACAGGAGCAATATGTAAAAATGAAAGCTCTGATGTATTGGTTGAGCTGTGACACATTCAGTTGGGAGAGAGGTGACAGTTGGATAATTCCGCTGTGCTGACTGGGATGCCGGCCATTGGGTTTGCACAGAGGGCTTGACCGAACTAATAACACAGTTGTCTGAAAGCTTCTCTGTTCTCCCGTGGCTAATTCCTGTATCGTGATAAAACTTGTGCCTAGGAAGCCCTGTCTTTATTTGCTGCCTGGACTCATTTAACTCATGGCAAGCATTTCAACCTAAGTAAGAAATATCAGGATATCAGTATCCCCTATATAAATGACTATAGTGTCGCAGCCTCTTAAGAGTTCTGCACTGGTTTTCTTTTTGAGATAAAAAAAATAAATAAAAAGAAACTTGGGCTCTTCAACTGTAGTGCAACACCTAGGTTGGGGCTGGGTGTTTGCAGTCATTCTCTAACGGAGCTAACCCTGTGCAAAATCCTAGATTCTCCTTTCACAATAACCCTAAGCCAATTACACACTTCTAAGCATCCCAGTCCATAAATACATACAAAAACATGTGTCAGTCATTTCTTGTTTTATCAACTAGTGTAACAACCCCGAAGGAGCGATGAGCTTGAGAGAATTGCTAGATACTGAACTGTATAAAAATGTATTGAAAGTCCAGCAGGGCAGGTCTGTATGTCAGTACGTTTGATAAATCTGTACTGCCATTCATTGGGCTTAATCTTTTCCTGCACAAGGGGAAATGGTTAGCAAGAGAGGTTAGCGTCGAACAGGTTTCTTTCTTTCTTTTTTTTTTTTTATTTTTTAAAGATTTTTATTTATTTATTTATTAGGAAAGAGAGAGAGTGAGAGAGAGCATGAGAAGGGAGAAGGTCAGAGTGAGAAGCGGACTCCCCATGGAGCTGGGAGCCCGATGTGGGAGTCAATCCCCGGGACTCCGGGACCACGACCTGAGCCGAAGGCAGTTGCTCAACCAACTGCGCCACCCAGGGGCCCCTCGAACAGGTTTATTTCTTAAAATATATTTATTTTCTGTTGCATATTGATTAAGAACTTGATCTCTGAGCTCCAGTAGCCTAGAAATGAATGTCTTTTGCATCATAGAACAGCCAAATGACCCTGGGCAAGTTCTCTATCCCCTCTGCTCTCGGTTTCCTCAACTATTAAAATAGTAAGAACTGTCTGATAGGTGGCTTCTAAGAGAGCCTCAGTGATCCCTACCTACTGGTGTTGGCACACTGGTGTGATTCTCTCTTCTGAGGTGTGGTTTGCACCGAATGACTCTCTTCTCATCCACAGAATACGGCGGATGTGATAGGCCTTCGTTCCCAACACTGGGTTACACAAAGATTGTAGCTTCCTGCTTGGCGGTGCATTCTTGTTCTTAAAACTTTTGCCCTGAGGGGAGCAAGGTGCCAGTTGGGAGCAGCCCAGTCAAGAGGCCCGCATGGCAAGGAGCTGGTGCCTCTAGATAATGGCCAGTGAAGAGACCTGCCTGCGAAGAGCCGGGAATATGGGCCTGAGCACGCAGCTAGGCTGTGCCTGATTTCCTAACTCACAGTAACTCTGACATAATAATGGTTACTGTTTAAAGCTATGAAATTGGGGGTTAGTTACACAGCAATAGGTACTAATACAAACTAGGATAATAATCACCTTATAGGATGGAGGCGATGATTAAGTGTGATAATATGGGAACAGAGTCTGACACACAGCACCATCACTGTTATTCCTTGCATTGAAAGGGAATTGCTATGATCTGAATGTTTGTGCCCCCCACATTCATGGTTGGAAACCTGCCCCTCAAGGTGATGGTATTAGGAGGTGGTATTTGGGAGGTGATTAGGATTAGTGCCTTTATAAGAGAGGACCGACAGAGCTCCATAGCCCTTCCTCCATGTGAAGGTACTAAAGGTCCATACCCCAGAAGATGGCCCCCACCTGACCATGCTGGAACCCTGACCTCAGACTTCCAGCCTCCAGAACTGTGAGAAGTAAGTTTCTGTCGTTTATAAGCCATCCAGTCTGGGCGATATTGTTATAGTAGTCCAAACAGACTTAGATAAAAATGAAAGCTTCT
>CM052810.1:102994650-103032149 GCA_028533885.1 Nasua narica | reverse complement strand
AAAAAAAAAAAATGAAAGCTTCTTAGTTTTAATATTTTTAAAACAGAAGAAAGCTAATCAAACAAAGCCTGTTTGATTAGGATAACTGTTTTTCATATTTAATAGCTCTTTTTTTAATTTATAAAGTCTGTTTATAAGTCATATTTGTTATTACTAAAGCGTCCTTACATTTTCCTTTCAAAAGAGGGAAAAACTTCTGAGACTGATTTTACGATATCATCCTGGGATCAAATTATTAAAAATACCTTCCCTCCTCTCCCAACCCCACCTGGAGAAAGCATATAGTTATCTATATAACCTACAACTTCCAATCCACACATACCACCCAATATTTTGAGTTGCTTACACTAAAGTTTATCATTCTCGAGGTAAAAATGTCACTATTGCTCCTTCTGTGTGTGGGGTGCAGGATTGTGGAAATTTGTGCTTGGCATTAATTTTATTTATTTATAAATATTTTATTTATTTACTTTGGGGGGCAGACTCCCCTCTGAGCAGGGAACCTGACGCAGGGCTCCATTCCGGACCCTGAGATCATGACCTGAGCAGGAGGCAGATGCTGAACCAACTGAGCCACTAAGCCACCCAGGCACCCCTGTATTTATTTTAAAATAGCTGTGGGATTTGGTTACAGCACATTTTTCTAAGTGTTTTTGAAATTTTATCTGGAAAACTTAGATTAATGAAAATGACTGGTAACTTTACAGAATCCATTCATTTTCTTAGACATCTCTTTTATAATAAGAGTTCAGCTCTCAGAAGACAGCTTTGGCAATTGAAAATACTGATGGGGTCATTTGAGTATGTCCAACATCTCACACAGTAGGTCATGTTTGAAGATAGAAAAAGTATAGACAAGAAGAATTTCTTTTGTCTTTCTGGTTTCTTCACCCTTTCATACAGATAGGGGGAAAGAATTCCTTTTACATGAAGTGGAAAAACTTGGTATAAGACCAGAATTTTTAAAACCCTTCATACTCTTTAAAGTAGAATATCATTATTCAAGTGCCATAAAAGTCAAGGCATGTGCCTGGGCTGTGGTTCAGCAAGGATTGTGACCAGCTTGTGGATTCCGCAGACATTAACAGTACACTTGGGTATACTATTCAATTGGTCAGGGGCTCTTTCTCCAGAAAGCCATTAGTGCACTCCTTTCCCAAGGAGGGGTGGAAATCATGAAGGACAGATCCTAGAGAGGTCTCTCTGCCAAGCCCAAATGTATTGTCTAATTTGTTAGATAGGCAATAGCTAAATCATCATTGGAAATTCCCATTTGTTCTTACAATGTTTGCCTTAGGATTTCCGTGCACATTACTTTAGAAAAAGCTACTGTGTTGCCTTTGGATGTTTAGCTAAATGAAATTCATGCTTGGAGAGGCTGTGGAGTGTGAAAAAAGATACCAATTAACAATTTTCATTCCTGCTTTTGGCCCTATCTTTCTTTGTGACCTCGGGCAAGTTTCTTAATCCTTCAGAGCCTCATTTTTCTTATCCACAAAATATCTGCCCTCCTTCAAACAGTGTCCTGGGGATTGGGTCTTGTCAATGAGGGGTACATGTGTTTCTATAATGTCATTAAATTCTTGACTGCAAATTACAGATCTCTAAGTCAAATGAGCATAACAAATAAAAACAACAACAAAAAGCATAGATTTTTTTTGGAGGATATGTGATGTGTCAACAGAAACAGACCAGGTTATACCCATGCCTCAGTAACAACTGTATCCAGGGATTCTAATACTCCTACTTTCACTTTCTTGTGGGAATCTTTATTCTTCTGTTCATTACCTTTGTCATCGTTGTTGTTGTTTGGTTTTTGCACAAAAGGTTCATTCATAGAGTAGACAAGATCTGCTGATAACTCCCAGGCTTTATGGCTTAACATGGATCAGATGCCTAGAAGCCAGTAGTGGGGAGATGGATGCGGTAGTTGATGAGTAGGAGGAAGAGGTTGTAGGGCAGATAACACTGTAGGGCTGCAGTCCGGGGGGGTTGGGGGGCGGGGGGGGTGGGGGGGGACACTTGGACCAACTGCTCCAGATCCAGAGGGGCAGAATAGAAAAACTGTGGATTGGTTAGAAGTATTGCCAAATCATTTAGAAGTGCTGTCAGGTCATTTGAAAGAGAGTGCCAAGTGTTGATTCTTAGCCCTAACTGAATGTTTAAATCACCTGGGGAGCTTTTTAAAAACCTAAAACAAAGTCTTTTGTCTGTTGTAATCAGAATCACCTGGGGAGCTTCTGAAATTTGTAACCTTTTCAGATCTACTCAGACCTATTCAATCACTCTCTAGAATAGGGGAATGGCGGGAACCCAGGCTTGGCAGTTAAGCTCCTCAAGGATTTTTTTTTGCACATCGAAGTTTGAGAATCATTGCTCTAGACTGGTGATTCCCAAATTGTGATTCTCAGACCAGCAGCTTCAGCTCCACTTGGGAACCAGTTGGTAAAGCAAACTCTCAAGTCCCACCTCAGACATACTGAATCAGAAAGTCTTGCACTGGAGCCCAGCAACCTGCCTTCCAAAGAGCTGTCCAGATGTTTGAAATGCCCACTGAAGTTGGAGAGCCATTGCTCCAGACGCACTTAATCTCTCCAGTAATTCATTTCTACAGAATTTTACAAATTTATTGATCCTGGGTTTTGGCATTTAAAATATGTAATCGCTTTTTCTTTAAACTCTAAATATTTGGTTTGAAAATGACCCTGTGGGCACCACAATGCCATTTAAAAATGCAGTGTTGGAGTGCCCAGGTGGCTTAATCAGTTGAGCGCCCGACTCTTGATTTTGGCTCAGGTTGTGACCTCAGGGTCCACTTCCATGCCTTTGTCAGGCTCCACGCTCAGCGTGTGGAGTCTGCTTAAAGATTCTCTCTCTCTCAGGGCGCCTGGGTGGCTCAGTGGGTCAAAGCCTCTGCCTTCGGCTCAGGTCATGATCTCAGGGTCCTGGGATCGAGCCCCGCATCAGGCTCTCTGCTCAGCAGGGAGCCTGCTTCCCCCTCTCTCTCTGCCTGCCTCTCTGCCTACTTGTGATCTCTCTCTCTGTCAAATAAATAAATAAAATATTAAAAAAAAAAAAAGATTCTCTCTCTCCCCCTCCCTACCCATGCTTATGTGTGCCTGCGCTTTCTTTCTCTCTCTAAAAAAAAATTTTTTTTTAAAGATTTTATTTATTTAACAGAGAGAGAACACAAGCAGGCAGAGAAGCAGGCAGAGGCAGAGAAGCAGGCAGAGACAGAGAGGAGCAGGCTCCCTGCCGAGCAAGGAGCCTGATGTGGGACTCGATCCCAGGATGCCAGGATCATGACCTGAGCCGAAGGCAGCTGCTTAACCAACTGAGCCAGCCAGGCGTCCCTAAAAAAATTTTTTTAAATGCAGTACTGCATAGGACACATAAAGGTAAATTATCAACATCTCCAGAGCTGAGATAAAGATAGCTTTTGTTATGTTTTTGTTTCCTAATTAGTTTCCTCAACCTCTCTGGAGTGTTTTCTTCCCTTCTGTGCATCTGGGAACTAACTCTTCTCATGTCAGTTTTATAATTGTCAACATCTTTTTTTTTTTTTTAAAGATTCTATTTATTTATTTGACACACGGAGAGAGATCACAGGTAGGCAGAGAGGCAGGCAGAGAGAGAGGGAAGCAGGCTCCCTGCTGAGCAGAGCCCAATGCGGGGTGACCCTGGGATCATGACCTGAGCCGAAGGCAGAAGCTTTAGCCCTCTGAGCCACCCAGGTGCCCCAACTGTCAACATCTTTAATCACAGGCAATACAGCTGTGGCTTGAGAAACTTTATCTCTTAATCACCCCCGTTTAAGCCACTGATCCATTCTGAAATTTAAGAAAAATAAAATATTTTTATTTTAGAATAAAATACTTTTGAGTCATAAAATAACATTAAATAAACTTAAAAGTTTAGAAAGCTTTTAAAAACAATTTTGAAATATCATTGCAAAGCAAGACCTTAAAGTGTATGTACTTGTTACTGTGTTTCCACATAGGGGCAGGGAAAACTTCAGAATTGCAAACATGGTAATTTACTAAATAAAGTGGTTACAAAGATCCTAACTTCTCTAATGGAAGATAGCTAGCAAGAGAGTAGTGGAAATACTGAGGAAAAGATAAATATCTGAAAACACATGTGTTTATACCCTAAACCTACTACCTTTGAAAATTTTAGAGATTAAAAAAGAATACACAAGTACCCAGTCCATTAGCCAGTAGAGCAATGATGTCACCACATGTCAGGTGGCCTCCAGGGCCTCCGTGTACATTTTATGGGAGAGGAAGAATGTGAAAGCAAATAATGTCTTAGTACTGTGAAACCAATTTTGGTCTCAGAGATATTGGGGGCTTTTAGGCATTCCAGAACTACAATTTAAGAATGGTAAATTGGGTCAAATTCATATAGTTCCATTCATATCTGTCACTCTGAGAAACCTGACCAAGCATAAAGTGCCATGGTAATAAAAAAGGAATGTGTGGCTTGTACCAGGGACATGTGGTCTTGTCAGAGGAGGCATCTGAGGTATTCTAGAAAGCTATTTTTTTGGGGGAATATTTAACAAAATATTATGAAGTTCTTGATAAGGAAAAGTGATTAGATATAAGTGTCTCAGAAGAAACAGACCTGCTTAGAGTCTGTCTGTATATGAAGAAAGCTTTAATGGTTGAGAAAGGGTCTTGTAACCAAGGGAAACAGGGGGAGAAAGATGAAAAGTATAAGCAGAGAATGATACAGAAACCTACAAAAGAGAAGTCCTCAGCCACCTAAGGTAAACAGAAAAGGGGGAGAAGAAGGAGTAGGATGGAGAGAGAAAGGGCAAAGGAGACCTCAAATCACTAAAGAAATCATACATATGAATTAATCATAATAAACATTGGTGATATCAAAGACATATAAAACTCAAAAGGTTAAGTGACTAAATAGGTGTCTGAAAGAAAAGGAACTCTGTATAACTTTTTATAGAAGTAGGTAATGTAAAGAGAAAAAACATTCGGCTTGGAAACTCAGTCTGAGACCCCTGGGATAGTCAGAGAGGAAAACCATACAAATGAAAGTTTTTGGTATAAGGACAACCATGTGGGTTTTTAAAAAAGATTTGTGAGGTTTGGGTGGACCAGTGCATGATAATTATGAATAAATGAAGGGAAATTGGGTTTATAAAAACAAATGTCTATCATTCAAAGATTTGGAATGTTGGGGGAAACTCTTAAGGAATGACTTTTAGGTAAACAGAAAGGGGGGAGAAGGAAAAACTTAAGGAAAAACACTTAAGGTGACTTTCCTTCACACTCAAGAGGTGATCTTAAATTTCATCGGCTTCAGAAAACTCGTCTGGTCATGCTGCATCCCAGATCCAGGGCACTCAAGAGCCCTCAACTGCCCAACCCTACTGTGAGGTCTTCCATGTTACACCCCTTTCTTACCGGTCGCCTCATTTCCGTCTTTCCCCTACCAAACCTGTGAACCATTGGGAAGACAAAACAACCATTTGTGTAACAGCAGACTGGGGTACAGTTTTTTAATTTTCTAAGACAATTCAACTTCCCTATTATCTTTGTGGAAGAATTTTAGCATATGAATTCCTATATGGTCCAAAATTCAATTTGTCAACAGAATAACTAAAAGCACAATTATGTCTAACTGTGAATCACCATAATTGAATTTGTTTCTCTGTTACTCGTGTCAGCAAATAATTTCATTTCATATACTTCTGTATGTCTTATAAATGCCATAATGCATAACTGCTATTACTTTAACCAAAAAATGATTATTTTAAATTAAAAATGGCATTGTATATTTCTGGGGCTCTTCCTTCCTCTCTGAAGGTCAAATCTTCCATCTGGAATAATTCCCTTTTCCCTCAAATTCCTTTAGTATTTCTTTTTTTTTTTTTTTTTTCCCCTTTAGTATTTCTTATAGTGCACATGTGCTGGTGGCAAATTGCCTCAGATTTTATTCATCTGAAAATATCTTTATTCCACTTTCAATTTTGAAGGATGTTTTTGTAAAGTATAGAATTTGAGATTGATGTTTCCCCCCCTTACAGTGCTTTAAGATATCAATCCAGTTTCTTCCAGCTTCCATTATTTCTGACGAGAAGTCAGCTCTAATTCTTATCATTGTTTCGCCAAATGTACTGTGATATTTTGATCCCTCTTTTTTTTTTTAAAGATTTTCAGTTTTTTGTTCTTAAAGAGTTGACTGTTAAATGCCAAGGAATGGTTTCCTTGGCATTTATCCTAAGTTTTTCTTCACTTCTTCAGTGGCTTGAGGTCTTTCACTGGACTTGAAAAAAATCTCAGCAATAATCTCTTCAAATAATTCTTTAACTTGAGTTTCTCTTTCCTCTATCTGGTATTCTAATTGTACATATGTAAGGCCACTAATTATTGTCCCACAGGTCTCTGAAGTTCTTTTTTTGACTCTGTGGTTCAGTTAATATTATTTCTATTGACCTGTCTATGAGTTTTCTAATTGTTTCTTTTACTGAATCTAGACTGTTAAACCTGTCCAACAAGGGCGCCTGGGTGGCTCAGTTGGTTAAGCGACTGCCTTTGGCTCAGGTCATGATCCTGGAGTCTCAGGATCGAGTCCCATATCGGACTCCCGGCTCTGTGGGAAGTCTGCTTCTCCCTCTGACCTTCTCCCCTCTCATTCTCAGTCTCTCTCTCTAATAAATAAATAAATAATTCTAAAAAAAAAAAAACAAACCCTGTCCAACAAGTCATTAATTCAGATATTGTATTTTTATTTCTAGAATTTCACTTTGTTTCCTTATGGAGTCTTCATTTCTCTGTTGAAATTCCCCATCTTTTCCTCTAACTTCTTTAAAACTTTGTTTTACTTAAATGTTCTCATATGTTAATTTTTACATGTGTAGTTTTGCTTCATCTGTAGTTTTGCCTCTATAAACTTCTTTTAAAAATCTCAATTATGGGTCATATTATCCTAAAAACTATCATAATATTTAGATGTTGTGGCAGATACTGTGTTTAAAAGGCAAATAGATGCTAGAATAAATCTTTTCTCCAGAGAGGTCCTGCTTTTTCCTTTGTCAGATACTTAGAGAAAGAGAATGGGTTTTTTTGATCCAGTCAGGAGTTGAGCTAGATCTGAGGCAGGGTTACAATTTCATTAAGTTCAGTTCACCTCTTGTGTCAAACGTCCAGGGCAAAATCTGTTCTATGTGTATTAAAAGTGTCTCTCTCCAGTGAAACTTTGGGATCTAAGCACCATTAGGACTGCAAGAGATCTTTCCTCGCTTTCTAGCCCAGCACTGAGCATCCTGAACTCCGATGAACTTGCGGGATAGAATCAGTGGCAGTTGTGAGGAACTATTTCTGCATTTGAAACTGCTCTAGATTCCAGTCCTTCAAGCACGTTCATGAGATTTCTCAAAGTTTTGCTGACTTCTCCATCCCAAGCATACCAACCCTCCGCTGTCCCTGGAGTTTGGGAGGCAAGATACTCTGCTTCCCCATGCCCAGACGTGGCAGTTCCCCCTATGGATGAAAGTGGTAGTAGCTCACCGCAGATCAACGAGGAAGAGCTCACTCCTCTTCACAGTTTAGTTCCTTTGAGTATACAGCTTAGTGGTGGCTTAATATATGTGTACGTATGTATATGTGTACATATGCATATATATCAACAGTCTATTGTTACTCTTTATATCCTTGAATTCATTCAGTTTCAATGGAATTATGACTACTCTAAAACAGAATATTATTAACGAATTATTTTCTTCTTTTTTTAAAGATTTTATTTATTAGAGAGAGTACAAACAAGCATAGAGGCAGGGAAAGGGAGAAGCAGGCTCCCCACTGAGCAGGGAGCCCAACTCAGGGCTCGATCCCAGGAACCTGGGATCATGACTTGAGCCGAAGGCAGATGCTTAACTGACTGAGCCACCCAGGCGTCCCATTAATGAAGTATTTTCAATCTTTCTTATTTTGGGTCCATTTGAGCCATTTATGAGAGTGTTCTCATCTCATTTTTATTTTTCTGTGTAAGACCTTGTTTGATTATCTAAACAATCTGAAAGAAATACTTCTGGCAGTATTTTTAAACTTCGGGTTTCAAAGAAGATATTTGCTGGAGGTGTTCACTTTCAATTCTTTCTGCTTTGATTGCTCCAGGGTTATTTATTGATCACTGGAATCTCTATGCTGCAGTTTCAAATCTGTTTTCAGGGAAGAAAAAGAATTTAAATCTGACTCTATGATACAAGCGTAACTGAAATGTATAAGATTAGAACTAAAAGCAGGACAAATTTGGGGAAGTCCTAATATTTGAAATCACCGATAACCTTCCCAGGTGACTGAGGAAATGTCCGAACTTACTTAGAAGGCATTTGTTGATAAGCCAATGAACACAACCTCTAGGGTTGCCGATACTTATCATTTTAATGTGAGAGGAGAGGACATAAAAACCTAAGCCTCTTCATGGCTGAGACTCACAGACCCAAGTTATAGTACTTCAGAGAAGATATATTTATTCCAGTATAGCTAATTTGGAAGATTTGAAAGCTACATCATAGTTTACTTCTTTTAAAATTTTTATTTGTTTAGATTATAAAACCCCAGTTAAATTATAGTTTAAATGTTGTTCACAGCAAGATTGCACAATAAGACCATTGAGTAACGATCTGAGTTCTCTGCAGGGCAAGATACTGGGAAGTAGTAAGACAGCCTCCAAATTCCACTTTGTTCCTTTTGCATTATTTAATTATCTTCTGGGCCTTAATACTCTGGCCAGCAATTATTGCTCTATCTCATATAAAAATTGTTCATGGGCCAACCGGAAGAAAACTCCCACATACTTCAATCTTGCCAAATTACAACAAAGCTGTTTCAGAATAAGAACAACTGAGAAACATATTAATTCGCAGAACAGAATGCATGCTCTCACTTCTACTTATTACAATAGCAACTTTGTTTTTTTCATGTGTTTTCTTGATTCCTATAGATACACTCGGTATGAAAACTCCAGTTTGGCTTTTGCTTGGGTTTGATGCAGATAAAAACCTAAATAGGAAGTCTTGGGAAGGCACACAAGGGATTTGCTCACAATGTTCTAGAATGCACCACCTGAAGGCTGTAAATCACCTGAGCAAGAGACAAGAATTATTGACATAAGGATGAGTGAGCAGTTGGGTGAATCCACTTAGCCTGAGAAAATGGAAATTTTCCATGCACTACTTTTCCAGCTTAATTTCTATTTGATCATCATACCCTGCAGTATTTTAAACAGATATAGATATTGAGTTATGCTCCAAGTGGATATTAAACAGATTCTATTTTTTTTTAAATCACATGGCTACATATCATCTTATGTTTTTCTTTGCTGATGAACAGAGAGAGTATTTGGAGGCAAGGAAATGAAGGTGTGATGCTTTTGTATGTTAAACAAACAACTTATTCCTTACCAACATACTTCTACATTTATTTGTTTATCTAGTTAAGAGCACGTGGAATTAGGCCAGTATTAGTAAAAAAACATGATCATGATCCCTAGCCTTGGAGTTCCAGTGTACCTAACTGCTTTTTCTTTTTCTTTTTTTTCTTTTTAAGGCTGCTGATGGCACCCCAGGAAAAAGCTTAAAAATAGAGCAAAAAGCTCTGAGTTTTATTGTTGTTTGTTTGTTGTTGCTTGTTTGTTGTTTTTTTTTTCCCCAATTGGGGAACAAACGTAGACTTTAGTTGTAATGAATAGCCAAAAACTGTGCTCTAGTATTTCATTTTATCCTAAAGGATCTGAATTTGGATAAGTAGTCACTGTTTCTAACTACTGTGAATATTTCTGTTAAGTTCTACAGTGTAACTGTGGCATTTCCCAAGAGATCAATGTTTCCTAAGAACACATTTAAAATGTGTTGATTGATCAGAGGGAAAGAGAGGATTGGACAATAAATTTAGAAATGACCTCCTTGTACATTCTAAAAATGATATTTGGAATCAAAAGAATTTTTTCTTCATATTTCCTTTCTCTTCTTAGTTTTAAAAACATTTTAGCATAGTAGTATGTCCTAAAAATGACCTAACTTTGCTGAGCACTTACGGGTCAGTCTCTCAGCTATGCACCTCATATAATTTATTCTATCTTTACAAAACATCACAAGGCAGAAACTTAGTTTTTCTGTTTCCTAGTGGAAAAAACTGAAGCTCACCGATGTGACCAAGAATTCAAATGTGACCTGGTTGCTTGGCTCACACTTTTGGATTTCATGTAGGTGCTCTTCTTACTGCATATTTTATTTCCAGAATAATAACAAGAAAGGTTTTGGAGATTCTTTTTCCTAAGGCCCTAGGAGATCAACACAAGGGCGCATTTATAACTATAAAGGCAACTGACAATTGGAGAGATTTCAGTTACTCCCACAGCAAGTAGCTGGAGAGTTACTGGCTGGCTTCTTCTCCATTTGTCCTCTGGTCAACCACTCACAGTTAGTTATGAAAATGCCTCATTTGGAACAGTGACCCAACAGGCAAATATCTATTCAGAAATTAGATGAATATATTAAATGGTCTTTAGAATAATAGACCAAATAAATTGAGAACTACATCAATCATAGAGAAGGCAGCCAAATGTAGGATTATGTAAAAAAATCCTCATTTGAGGGAAGGTTTTAGAAAGTAGGTTCAGACAACCAGACATACTTTGATGATTGAGATTTTAGGATTCAAAACCTAGCTTTAGAAATCCACTTGGTGTCACCAGGGAAAAGGCATTAAGCTACTTCGTGGGAGGCAATTTGAGACGTGCTGGTTTGATTCTACTTGTCAACCTCACCACTGAACGTCTGTTTCAGGTGCTACAGTCAATTGAGAACTTGCCCCATGTAAAAAATATGCCATAAACATCTTATCCTCTAAGATTGGAGTTGCTCTTAGAATATTTTGCACATCCTCATAAGATTGATGGAGTTTGAGTAGATTATGAATGTGTGCCTTGAGAACACTATTTTAATTTTAATTTCACTGAATCAGATTCAATTTAGCGAAACAATGTGGGCTGAAAATCATTACAGTAAACTCCCAGATTTAGTGAACAGATAACCTCTCCAGTCAATAAAGTGGGTCTTAACTATAAATCTTGTGCTTGTAATAAGAGAACTATAGTAAATTCGAGGGCTCAGTAGCTATGGCAACTGCAGATTTCAGTCAATACCCTTTGATCTTCAACATTAGATAGTCATGTCTGATTGCCGCACACAATCCTTTTCCCAAAAGAGGTCAATATGTTCTTGCTGAAATACTTCAAAGTATTCTGGTCCTTGGAAATGCCTAGGGATTTTTATATTAGTTACTCCCATTTTTGATCAATAGTCCTACTTGAAAAGTTATGTGATGCTTACACAAACACACAAACACAAGCCTACATAGAAAATATAACTTGTACATATGTACGTGTTCTTTGCAGAGGATGAACATCATTGAATATTTATGCATATAAATCCATATGAAATATACACAGACATATGATGCATTATATATGTGTTTTATATAAATGCAACCACAACTGAAAATAAAAAGCCCAAGAAAATATTAGTAGTAGATATTTTTTTAATACTGAAAACCTATTTTAAATAATGGCCTCAAAATGATTGGAGGCAATTCCAGTACTATTGTCATTAATATTATTAATTTAAAATAACAATGATATCTGTATTTAAATTTCTACTTAAAAACAATAATTTAAAAGGGGCAATTTAAGAATGTGTCTTAATGTACTTATTAATCCCATTTTTAGCTAAATATTCAATGAACATTTTATTGAAATTACAGTTTATATGAGGTACTTCTAAGTCCTACAGGGAATAAAATAGCAAATAAAATATAGCTTATAGTATCAAGAAACACATAATACCCAATTAGGGCACATAGGTCCCATAAAAAGAACACACACAAGAACAGATACATTAGGAAGTACAACTTAACGCTCTGAGTTCTCAGGAAGTAGAGGTGCCTTTTTGTAGCAGAGATTGGAGGAAAGCTGGCTTCACAGAGGAAGTAGCATCAGATCTGGGCCACAGAGTATATGAAGAATTGCAACAATATGAATGTGGATAAGGATGATTTCACTGGAGGGACTAGTGTGCATAAAGTTATGGAGGTAGGAAGAGCTGGACTTCCACAAAGGTGTAACCTCCAAGGGTGCAGAGTGGGCCTCTAATGAGAGGATCTTGGCCAATCAAATCACCTGAAAGAATACTTTAGAAAAGATAAACTTTAGATTTACAGGAATGCCATCACAAAGATAAAAATATTAAAATCAAACATGCTTTGGGCTATTTTTTTATTAGAATCCTAAAAAATTCTAAAAAATACTTTTCATACTGAAATACCAAAGCATTCTCATGGATATTATGGTAGAAAAACAATTGAGTTTTGCCTGTTTTTGGAAATAATTTTTAGTAGTGGTCCTCTGGAACTGTCTTTCTTTCTTTCCTTCCTTCTTCCCTCCCTCCCTCCCTCCTTCCTTCCTTCCTTCCTTCCTTCCTTCCTTCCTTCCTTCCTTCCTTCCTTCCTTCCTTCCTTCTTTTTAACAACATGATATTTGAATGGAAACTTAAAGGAGGTGAGGAAGCAGGGTCTGCTGCTTTCTCTGGAAGGAACATTCCAGGAGGCGTGTTCCTGGTGTGTTCAGGGATGCAAGGAGGCCAGGATGGCTCGAGCAGAGTGAGGGAAGAGCAGTGAGAAGTAAGGGGAAGACAGGGCTTGCCAGGCTAGGTGGGCAATTGTAAAGTCTTTTTGGCTTTTACTCGGAAAGAGATGCCAAGCTGTCAGGAAGGATATTGAAAAGAGTGCCATGAGCTGGCTTGTGTTTTAACAGGATCAATTTGGCTACTGTGTTGACAGGCAGGGAGAGTACTTAGGATGCCACTGTACAAAGCCAGGTGAGAGGAGGTGGGAAGCAGGGCAGTACTAGAGGGGATATGAATGTGCTTACAGAAATTCTGGATATATTTTAAAAGAAGAACTGACCAGATTTGCTATTGAATTTGACAAGGGGTGTGAAACAAAATATTCAAGGATAACACCAGGTGTGTTTTGCCTGAGCAGCTGGAAGGAGGACGTTATCAATACCCGAGAGACTCCAGTGAGGAAGAGTGTGGGTGAGGCTTATTAGCCGCGGGAATGATAGTTTCCCTTTCTTCTAATTTCAAGTTTTTATTTAAATACAAGTTAATAAACCCTAAAATTGGTTTCAGATGTAGAATTTAGTGATTCAACACTTACATATAACACCCAGTGCTCATCACAAGTGCCCTCCTTAATGCCCGTCACCCGTTTAGCCCATCCCCCACCCATCTCCCCTCCAGCCATCCGCAGTTTGTACTCTCTTAAGATCTATTATGGTTTGCTGCCCTCTCTCTTTCCTTTTTTTTTTTTTTTTTTTGGCCCTTCCCCTATGTTCATCTGTATTGTTTCTTAATTTCCACATTTTGAATACTTTAAGTCTGAGGTACCCGGTAGTGGGGTTGGCCAGTGAAGGGCTGGATGTAGGATGGTGTCTGTGGTCACTAGATGGAGCAAATGAATGTCACTGGTGACTTTGACTAGACCTATGTTAAGAGTGGTATGGTCTGATTAGGGTGAGTTTAACCTTTGTGAGTTTCGAAAATACTAGTTCAGTATCTGCCTATTATTAAAAGATAGGCAGAAGAAGCCATCTTAGGACTTTTTGATAGAAATATGGTACCCAAATTAAGAGAAGGACACATCCAACTCTACCCTATTGCAGTTGGACTTTAGCTGGAGCTTCTACATTTTACTTTTTATCTTTTTAAAGAATCACAGAGAGAGAGAGAGGTGCGGGGAGGGGCTGAGGGAGAGGGAGAAAGAGAGTCTCAAGCAGGTTCTACACTCAGCACAGATGGAGCCCAAAGTGGGGCTCGATCTCACGACCCTGAGATCATGACCGGAGCCAAAATCGAGTCAGATGGCTAACTGACTGCCGCTGGAGCTCTGCATTTTGAAAGTCACCTTAGCAAACCAGAGCTGATCTAACCGGATAAATGATCCACCACAATTTCCTATAAGAAATGGGAAGGAATTGGTATCTTCAGGCTGGAAAGGAGTAAATGGTCTTAGGTATCTAAGACCAATAGACTTTGAAAAGGAGAAAGTCTTCTCCAGAGGGCAAAATGCAAATGAAAGGAGAGGGGAGGAGGTAATAATATGTAGAATTTGTTAAAATTTAGTTTAGTTTTTTTTAGAATTTTTTTGTTTTTATAAGAAACGTAAAACAGAGTCTTGGCCTGGCTGTCAGAAGCTGGGATTTCTCGTGATGAAGCCAAGCAGCGATTCTACTGCTAAGTATCCAATTATCCTCATCCGTGTAAGCCTGTCTGAAACCAGGATTCAAACATATTTTAAAAATATTACTGATAGAAGTGGCTCTGTGGAGGTCGGATTGCAAGAAAAGACAAAGTTGGCCCCTTGAGAGAATAGCTCGTTAAAAAAAAGTGTGGTCCAGGTGCAATGGCGGGGTCTGCGTGCTGGAAAGCAATGACAAGTCTAGTTTCTCCATTGGTGGCTAATCTTGTATTTTGTCTTGACCCACCATTCTGGTTGTTTGTTCGTGTCCTGAGGGAAAAGGGAATGTGTGTGTGAATCAAAAGAGCCATTCTGCCATAACATTTTTGTGTCTAAGCAATCTTGCCACAAGTTCACTGAGAGACTGGGAATAATACAGAAGCCTGTTCTTTGTAAGCAAGCACATGTTTCTAGGCTGGGCTTCTAGGGAAGGCATCCAGTTCCAGTGGTGACAGTGAGGGGACAGAGTTTGAGGTGGTAGAGTCTTGGCAGAAATGTCTGGAATTGCTATGGAAACATCCCAGGTTGGCTGGGTAGAGTGGTGAGCAAGGACCACAGCACATAGTCCGAGGAATTTTCTGGGAAAACTGGACTTCCTGCAGTTATGCAGGTGACAGATTAGAACCACTGAGGCCCAGCTATCAGTAGAAGGGACTATATTTACTCTGCCTGGCGGGCACAATTTCCATTCAGAGAAATAGACAGCTTTAAACGTAGTGAGCCCACCATTATAAGTAGTATTTAAGGAGAGACTGGATGCCTCTGTATGTCTGGGTTCAGACACTGGAAAGAGTGCATTGGTATATATTTTGTAAATTGTAAAACATACTCTGCAGTGTAAAGATGCTATTATTGCTACGTATACTCTGAGGGAAGTATCACTGCAGAAATGTATGAGGACTTTCAGAGTCTCCTTTTCAACCTGACGAATCTGTGCATCCATCAAAATAAAGTAGGGAATTTTAACAAGCAAAAAATTATGTCATGCATGCAGATTCAGCAACTGGTCATAGCTTAAGAATAAGCAGATTGATTGCTCTGTTTTAAGCAGAAGGTTTTGTAGATCTGTTATATCTGCAAGTGGTTAATAAATGAATCCATGACAAATTACCTTTTGATATAATCTTAGGCTGCAAAAGATAAGGAAACTGGGGAAAGAGGAATCAGGTGAAGGAGAGAAATTAATCTACTTGCCTATGAGCAGACACACCTTAATCAAACCCCTGTGCTGCCCCACCTGACATCTTGACCCCAAGGAGTAATGAAGTGGGTCTCAAGCATTCTTTTTTTTTTTAAAGATTTTATTTATTTATTTGACAGAGAGAGAGAGATCACAAGCAGGCAGGCAGAGAGAGAGGGGGAAGCAGGCTCCCCGCTGAGCAGAGAGCCTGATTCGGGGCTCAATCCCAGGATCCTGAGATCATGATCTGAGCCCAAGGCAGAGGCTTTAACCCACTGAGCCACCCAGGCACCCCGGTCTCAAGCATTCTTGAGAAAATTGGCTATATATGTGACTCTATATTACTCAATGCACAGAAGTTTATATTTAAATGTTAACATTCACATGAAGACTTTCAAAAGAAAACACACTAAGTAATTCAAAGAGACTTTAAAAATTTTCTTCTGTTGATGGACAGCAGTGGATGCCTGATGAGCAGGTAAGAGACTTGAATCAAGGTTGAACTTTTACAGGATAAGGAGGTGAGGGGAGTATGTATCTTTGTGGTTTGGCTCAGGTAGCAATTTTATCTTTAATTGTTGCGAAACTTGCTCTTAGCAATTGTTCTTGTTTTCATGTTTCTGGTTCAGGATTGTTGGTGCCATCCTGTCTGATAACAGTCAGAGTTGTAATTCCCAAGAGCTGTATTTTTGCAAGATTTGTGGTTTGTTGGTTAGTCAAGGTTGAGGGGGTAGGTGAGGTAGTGGGGAAAAAAAAGTGTGGGTGGGAGAGAAAAAACGGGAGAAAAAGCCACAATTGAAGGCAAAGGGGAAATTGAGAATCCTCTAGTATGTCTGCTTTAGGGTTGGATTTTTTTTTTTGCAAGACACACTATGATTTATATTTTCTGTGAATGTCAATTAAGGAAGCACACATATGCAAGCTTCTGTGCAGTTTTCACAGAGATGGAGTAAAACTCACAGTGATATTGCTAGACATTTGATTTAGATTTCTTACTGTTCTACTGAAAATACTCTTCTGGATCAAATGTTGTAAGGCCAGTAGAAAGTACCACATCAAACAAATTGCTTTTCTTTTCCTCCTACTTAGTTTCAATGAAAACAAAAATTTTTTATATTGAATAAATTCCTTACTATATGACCTTCCTCTTTAATTTTTTTATCCAGATTTATTGATTTCTCAGATATCCCCATTTTCATGCATTCTCTTGAGTTAAGATAAAAAAGGTTTCTTCCATTGCAGATGCAGAGACACTTGAGAGGGATAACACATGAAGTTCTTAGTAGTCATAACACCTTGCTAAAAATGTGCTCATCAAACTGCTCTCTTTTAAAATAGGAAATGTTTAGCATCATCCGGCTGCTGGCTGTGTGGATCTGGCTTACTTAGTCGAAGGCAGGGGAGTGGGGAGGAGGTGGACTATAGCAAAAGAGGAGAATAGGGGGTCAGTGCTGGGAAAGGATGATAAAAAGGCACAGAAAGAGAAAGGAGGTCATTTGTAAAACTATCTGCTTACCTCACAGGTTGGCCTACAATTTGAACATTGTTACAAACTATGCTGAGGAAAAAATCCCACAGATGCTTTTCCTAAATTAACTCCCCTTGCTGACCATATGTCTCTGGAGCTTAAGGGATTGTCCTGCTTTGATAGCTGGGAAAAATCACAGCTCCATTGCTCAGAGGGACACCTGATTTATTACCACCTGGCAGTGGTTGAAGCTTCAGTCATGACCAGGATCATAAGCATTTGTTGTTGTTGTTATATTTCAGACTTGTTCATACTCTGTGAATGTGGTCACAGTCCGATTCTACAACTATCTATTGCCTTCTTGAGCTCTGTAGGCAGGGTGCCAGGTACCGGAGGGATAAGTGTGAGTAATCTAGATAATGTCACCACCTTATAGAGTAATATCTGGGCAGATGAGAGTATCACATGCTGATTTCAGACTGTTGAGAGATCCTTCCCACTCTGGGAGCTGGGTTTCCTGTCACCTCTGTCCCACTGCAGCCGCTGATCACGGAGGTCTTGGATGACGTGGATGTTCTTTGCATGACAGCCTTGTGGTCCAAGGAATGAGGCCATGGAACTTTGTAGTTCACACCAAGAAAAGTGATTCGTAGGACGTGACAAATGGTACCAAGATTTGGCATCTCTCATAAATTCAAATGCAGAGAATTTTGGTCAAAGATCCTCCTTGAACTCTCTAGGTGACTGAGCCCCCAAACCCTCCCTCTCTATGAAGATGTTTTAAAACAGTTTGAATTCGCTATGACTATCCTGAAACTCATGTTTTCTTTTACTTTCTGCCTATATTAGCCAAAAGGTTTGATTAGCATGTCTCTGCTCCTATATACTATCATTAGAGACGTGTTAACTATGTGGGCGCAGAGAGACATAAACACCTGGGGTTTAGCTTTCAGGCACACTCTTGAGAAGTCTTTGTCTACATTTCTGCTCTGCCTCCCTGCACACATCCTACATTGTTTCTCATTTTTGTTGTACTGCTGGAGTCAACTTGTTGCTGTAGTTCTTGAGATACTATGCTCAAATTAAACTGGGGGGGTGGGTATGTAATGAAATTGTTATTTAAAAACTATTCATAGCCACTTTTGCCTTCTAGGTGGAGGGCTTTGGAATCATTCACAACAGAAGTTAAATTTATACTGTTTCTTTTCTCTTATGGTGACGGGTGGGGGGAGAAAAAATGTAACACAGATGTTCACGGGGTCACCCCGCTCCTCAGCTCCGGGATGGGATAGGGTCAGGTTAAACTCTGCAACTATGTTTTATGGCAAGCCCAATGCCCTCAGGATTTCTGCAAATATATTTGTGCTAGTCACTTCTGACTCCAGTTTCCTGCTTTTGTTGAATTCCCATTACCCTGAGTCTTGAGGCTGCTTTATCTCTACCCTGGCTTCATGTCAGATGTGGGAGCATTTCCTTCTCTATTTTATGTCCTGCTTGTCCTCCTACTGCTCACCAGAGACAGCTGTGAATACAAAAAATTCACTGAGATTTGGGGCTACATAGTGTAGGGAAGGGGCATATACAACACAAATAACTTGAAATTGGATATTAAATTTTTCTGGCCCTATAAAGTTCGTTGGCCATTGTTTCCAAATCAAGCTCTGACCTCTGACTTCTCTCTGTGTAACCCTCTCTTTACCTCACTTTCTGTCCCAATAGCACAAATAATCATCTTACTTTTCACATGCAGAAAAGTGCAACTCTCCTCAAACTAGAATATTTTTTCTCTTGGTACATGTTCTGTGAACACTCGAAAAGGGTGCATATTCTGTTGATGTCAGATGGAGTGCTTTATAAATGTCAATTAGATCAAGTTTAACAGTGTTGTTCAAATCTTCTATGTCCTTACTGTTTTTTGGTCTGTTTGTTCTATCAGTGATTGAAGAGGAGTGGTAAGATATCTAACTAAAATGTTGGATTTATTTCTTTTTGTGGTTCTATCAGCTTTTGCCTCATGTATTTGGATGCCTTGCTTTTAGGTATACAAATATTTAACCTTCTTATCTCCTCTTAATTAAATGTCCCCTTTATCATTATGAAATGACTTTTTCTTTAGTCCTGTTAAACTCCTTTGCTCTGAAATCCTATCTTGTCTAATTATAATATTGTCACTCTATCTTTCGATTGGTATAAGCATGGTATTTTTAAAACCTCAAACTCCATCACTATCAACACCCCCACCCACCAGAGGGGCACATTTCTTATAATCCATAAACCTAGACTAACAGATCATTATCACCAATGTCCATAGTTTATTTTAGAGTTCACTCTTGGTGTACATTCTGTGTGTCTTGACAGGTCTATAATGTCAAATATCTACCATTGTAATATACAGAATAGGATTGCTCCCCTAAAGATCTGCTCTGCCTGTTCATCCTTCTCTCCCACACAGCCCCTGGCAACCACTGATCTTTTCACGGACTCCATGGTTTTGCCTTTTCCAGAATGTCACAGAGTTGGAATCATACAATATGTAGCATTTCTAGTTTGAATTTTTCACTTAGTAATATCCATTTAAGATTCCTCTATGTCTTTTCATGGCTTGAAAACTCCTTTATTTTTGGTGTTGAATAATGTTCCATTGTCTGGATGTATCACAATTTATTCATTTACCTACTGAAGGATAGTTCAATTGCTTTCAAGTATTGCGATTATGAATAAAACTCTCTAAATCTGTGTGCAGGTTTTTGTGCAGACATGAGTTAGTTTTCAGTTCATTTGCATAAAGACCAAGGAATATAATTGCTGGATTGCATGGTAGGGATATGCTTGGTTTTGTCTGTACCATTTTGCATTTCTACTTGCAGTGAATGAGAATTCCTTTCGTAACAGTACTTCAACTGGTCTTAAGAGTTAACTTTCTTCAAGTTAACACATTCCTTGCTTGCTGACTTAAGGCCCTTGATCTGTAAAAGAACTAATTGACTTGCTTTCAGATTTCTAGACAACTGGCCTTGGGTAATGAAGGACCAGAACATTCCGAGGCCACAGAGGCCAGCAGGTCTTTTTGAAGCCGCTTTAGCTTCCTGATTAGCCCAGAAATCTCTTAGGAAAAATGTTTTTCTTTTTTAAAATCACACAAGTGACTTTACTAACCTTCCTTTGCACATCTATAGACCTTGCCCTTCTTTGCGGAAAGAGCAGAGTATTCTTGCACAGACCTTGGGTACCAAGGAACTAGAACTTCTTGTACAACCTCTGAGCACTGAGATAAATCTGGAACTGGCATCAAATCCGAATGTAATCAAGAAATGTCACAGACCACTGCACTCCCTTAACTGATTAAGCCTCTTTAAAAATCTCTGCACTAAGCAGAAACCTTGGAGTTGGCCTTTAGACAAGAGTCTGTCTCCTCTGCAGGTGGCTAGCCTCCTGAATAAAGCTCCTATTCCTTTCCAGTCAAAACCTGTCTCTTGAGGATTGGCCTTTCAAGTGACAGGCAGCCGACTTGCATTTGGGTAACGCTATTGCTCCACATCCTCACTAGCATTTGGTGTTGTCAGTGTTTTGGACTGCAGCCATTTTAATAGGTATGTGGTGGTAGTTCAATGTTGTTTAAATTTGCATTTTCCTAATGCCATATTATGTTCAGTGTCTTTTCATATGTTTATTTGCCATCTGCATATTTCTTTGGTGAGGTATCTGTTCAGTCTTTTGCTCATTTTTTAATCAGGTTGTTCATTTTCTTATTGTTGAGTTTTAAGAATTCTTTGTATATTTTAGATAATAATCCTTTATCAGATGTGTCTTTTGCAAATATTTTCTCCAAGTCTGTGGCTTGTTTTCTCATTCTTTTGACATTATCTTTTACAGAGCAGAAACTTTGAATTTTAATAAAGTCCAGCTTTTGAACTATGTTTTTCATGGATGACAATGCAGTTTGTAAGGAAAAGGCTGTCATATTCATTTTTATTGTGCTTTTGGCACAATTGACTGGCACATTTTAGGCACTGAGTATTGAATGAGTGAGTGAATGCCCTGTTCAAATAATTATCTTTTCAAAACAAGATCACCTACATTGTTATATTAGTAAAAGAGCTTAATGGATTTAACAAGTGAAAAGAATAATATCAAGTGATTGGCTATTTGCTTATCAAGCTGATTCAGTTCTGACATTTGTACATCTTGCTATCTACTTTCCTCCATGAGTTATACTAGAATGTTTATTATGTTTACCAATTGTCCTGCTTCAGATATGAAAAGAGTTTCTGTTATACACAGGAAAACTCTAATCTTCTAGTGTGATCGAATCCTGAGGATCTGTCTGTTGTTCAGAAATCATCTCATTTACTATAACCCCAAAACTAGATATCAAAATTACACACTAGATATCACCTAGATATCAAAGTTGCACACTACGGTCAAATGATATTCTCTCATGAACTAAAATCTAGTCTCTCTGTTTTTATAGCATTGTACTATAAGCATCAAAAAATGCTTGATACTTTATCAGAAATGTTATCTAATTTAGGATGTTCAACTGTTAAATTTAAATTTCTGAATAAATCCTCAGTTATGCCACATATATTGTGATTGGGCCTTAAACTTGAGCGTGAATATAATATGGAGATAATGAAAATATTCTTCAAAATAAAAGTGTTATAAGATAGGAGTTACGACATCTATATAAATGTCTCTCAAAGGTTTAAATATTCTATTTAAGAATTTCTTGAATATAAAATAAATAGAAATTGCCTTAGAGAACCAAGACATGGCTCTTTGGTGTATATATAGGGCAAAATAATTTACTTTGAACTCCATTCATTAGAAATCTAAAAATATTTAGTAAGGGAGCATATTACCATAAAATTACTTTCTTTTTTTTTTTTTAAAGATTTTTTTTTTAATTTATTTGACAGAGAGAGAGATTACAAGTAGGCAGAGAGGCAGGCAGATAGAGTGGGAAGCAGGCTCCCTGCCGAGCAGAGAGCCCTACGTGGGGCTCAATCCCAGGACCCTGAGATCATGACCTGAGCCGAAGGCAGAGGCTTTAACCGACTGAGCCACCCAGGCGCCCCTAAAATTACTTTCTTTTAAAGCCTTTTCTCAACACAAAATGCAAGTTGCAATCTACCTGAAACCATAAAATTACTATGATATATGATATTAATAAAAAGTTCTATTTGGGAGTCTGGGGGGGTTGGGATAGGGTGGCTGGGTTATGGACATTGAGGAGGGTAGGTGCTATGGTAAGTGCTGTGAAATGTGTAAGCCTGATGATTCATAGACATGTACCCTGGGGCAAATAATACATTATATGTTAATAAAAAAATTTCTATCTGTACATTCTGAAAATTTATTAATAAGCAACAACAGCTCTGTCTACACTACAATTCCTTAAGGATATTCAATAATTCATACTTTTCTTCATTTACTTGATTGAACTGACTTTTCTCCCAGTTAACTTGAATTTGAGATTAAATATATTAATTTCTTTGTGTGAATTTACTTTTTATAGTTTTATCCAAATGTAGGTTTTGACACTATTTATTGTCACTGAAAGAATAAGGGATGTAAGTGTGTCTTTTCTTTACTGAGCACTTTTTCCATCTTAGATGCTGAGAATGTATCGGGGGGCATGTGATACAAAGATGAATTAGAGGGTCTGATTTTTTTAAAAAATTTGATTTATTTATTTGTCAGAGAGAGAGAAAAAGCACAAGCCGGGGGGAGGGGCAGAGGGAGAAGCAGACTCCCTGCCTAGCAAGGAGCCTGATGTGGGACTCAGTCCCAGAAACTGAGATCATGACCTCAGCCAAAGGCAGATGCTTAATTCACTGAGCCATCCAGGCATCCTGAGAGTCTGATTTTTTTGAAGATTTATTTATTTGAGAGAGAACATGTTAGCTGAGGGAGGGGCAGAGGGAGAGAGAGGGAGAGAATCTCATGTAGGCTCGTACTGCGTGCGGAGCCTGCCCGATATGGGTGCCCAGTACAGACCCCACCAGCCTGAGTTCATGACCAGAGCTGAATTCAAGAGTCTGTCGCTTAACTGATGGAGTCACCCAGGCGCCCTTAGAGGGTCTAATTTTTATTCTCTGTCTTCAGCTCGCTAATAATCTAACAAGCTAAAATAATTCTACACAAATAACTGTGATGCTAGGTATAAGTTAAGGAGTTCTGAATAACACAAAGAATCATCTGAGGGTCAATTAACAAGTACTTTGTATTTGAAATCATGAAGAGTCTTTAAAGAGATACAGTATTATTTATGAATGGGTTTTATTTTTAAGGGAGAACATTCATTGCTAGAAAACAAACTGCATAAGCAAGATTTATAAACAATGGATCATAACTATTAACCAATTTTAACTCTATTAAAATATCTTTTAAATTAATTTCATATAATATTACTATATTTAACCTTTTGGTGACTTACTCCACACTAAATGGCCACAGACTAGTCTGCTTTTGGAGCTCTGATTTCTTTCTAAAGCCTTTTTTCTTTCACATTCTTTTTTATCTGTCATCACAGCTTGCTGCCATTAATGTGCATGTCTCAAAATGAGGTCCTGTCTGCAGCCAGCTTATTACTTCTAATTTGCTTTTAGGCAGTAAACCAGTTAACCAAGCTTGTTAGAAATTTCTAAAATAAGAGTTAATTAAGTCTGATTAGGACTTTCCTAGGAATGAAATGTATGAGCTTTAATGGGTGTATTTCTTGGTAGTTAATATATAATGGGTTATTAATCATTTATTTGCATTTTTATTTAGGATTTCATATTTAGCTTTAGACCTAAGTCCCAAATTATAGCTTTTCTATTCAAAATTTTTAATATCCATGGAAATATCTTTCATGGAAACATAATAGCACACTTATATGTCTGTCACTTGATTAATTTTTTTCTATTTCAGCAAATATGAACAATCTTAAGTCATTATATTGGTTCCAGTCAAAGCTGGTATTAATAACTCCAAGTATGTTACTTAGACATCGCATGGAATATTATACCAGGTGTGGGCAGGTTAAATATTAACAGCAATATGGTTGAAAAATTCTCCCATTTCACATTTATGAGGCTAAAAATGCCATGTGGAATTCTGCTAATTTTTCTTCTTAATCACATGATTGTAACTGACATAATTAATGAAAAGTCTAAATGAGAGCCATTCATTGAGAATTGTTCTAAGTGCAGATATTATTTTGTGTGTGTTGGGGGGGGTGTTGAATTGTATGCATGACCAAATGTCCATCATACAGATTTCCCAACTAGTAACTAAGAACTATTGCTTCTCCCAACTAATAGCAGAATGCTTATTCTGTTGGTAATGTTTACCAATTCATAGCGAGCAACTGTAGACTGATTTTATTGGATTTGAAAGTTCTCTGACTTTGATGAATTTTGACGTCTAAGTACACGTTTTGAGAGTTGAATTTCCAAAATAAATATCTGTTGACATAGTGAGATCCTCTGCTCTGCCCAACTATGATATAGAACTTCTCACGGTTTGGGCCTCAGCATTTAAATAATATCTCAACTTTTCTTAGGTGATCTCACCAATTAATACTTTGCTTCAGTTATCAACTGTCCGGTGAGGACTTAAAATCCTACCTCACCCAGAAAAATTTGCATAAAATATTCGTTTACAAATAGACATAAAACATACATAGATACAATCCTACCTCACCCTTTGGGATTTCAGGCTCATTACATAGCTACCTTTTGGACATTTCTATATGTATGTATTTCAAATTCAGTATGTTGAAAATTAAACTCCTAATGTTTTCATGCGAAATTTTGCCCCTACACTGGTGTTCCAGCCAATTAGAATCCAGGTCCCGAATTTGAAATCATTCTTTACTGATCTTTTCACACTACCACCCCACCAAGCAAATACCAAGTCCTGATTACTGAAGTTCAATAAATGTTTGAAAATTTGGCAGCTGCTCCACATTCCATTTGCTAAATCCTTAGTACAAGACATTACCTTTAATTTGAATATTGTCACAGCTTCCTGTTCTCTTCATTTTGAGACTTCTCTTTTTCTAATACAAAATTTTTCACTCAATTTTCTTTTTCTACTTTTAAGGTCTTTAAAACTTTTAAAAGGTAAATTGACATAAAATAAAAAGCACATGTTCAGAGTATACAGCTTAATAAATTTTGACATATTTATATGCCTGTGAAACCGTCACTACAATCAAGAAAGTAAATATATCCGTTATCCACAAAAGTTTTCTTGAGTTCCTTCTTAATCCCTCCCTTCTGCCCCCTCTACGGGGGGCAGTATCCAGGCTACCACTGATCTGCCTAGGTCACTATAGATTAGTTTACATGTTCTAGAATTTTATTTACATGAAATCATACACTATATGTGCCCTGGGTTCTTTTTCACTCCTAGTTATTTTGAGATTCATCTATGTTGTTGGGTCAGTAACTCGTTCTTTTTTGTTGCTGAGCAGTATTTCGTTGTAAGGATATACTACAGTTTAGCTATTCACATATTGATGAACATTTTGGTTAATACTAGTTTTATACTATTACAAAAAAAGCTGCTATGAACATTGACATATAAATTTTGTGGTATTTGCTTTCACCTTACTGGGTCATAAGGTAAGCATATATGTTATGAAACTGCCAAATTGTTTCTTAGTCAATTCATATTCTCACCAACACTTGGTATGGGAAATTCTTTTAATTTTAGCTGTTAGCATTATTGCATTGTGGTTTTATTTTATGTTTATTATTATTATTTTTTAAAGATTTTATTTACTTATTTGACAGAGAGCACAAGCAGAGGGAGTGGCAGGCGGAGGGAGATGCAGACTCCCCACTGAGCAGGGAACCCAGTGCAGGACTTGATCCCAGGACCCTAGGATCATGACCTGAGCCAAAGGCAGATGCTTAACTGACTGAGTCACCCAGGTGCCCTGCATTGTGGTTTTAGATTGAATTTTCCTTAATGGCTATTGTTGTTGAACACTTTTTCATGTGCTTGTCAGTGGTACATTCTTTGGTGAAGTGCCTCTGGTTTTTTGGCCCACTCTCTATTAAGTTTTTTTTTTTTTTTTTTGGTTGTTGTTGTTGATTTCTTATTTAATGTTGAAAGTTATTTATGTATTCTGGATATAAATACTTCAGCAGATATTTGATTTTCTAATTCAGTACATTGGGTTACCATTTCACTAGCAGTTTCTCTGGAAGAGCAGAAGTCTGTTCTGATGAGGCATATAAGTGTGTGTGTGTGTGTGTGTGTGTGTGTGTGTGTGTGTGTGTATTTTTTTTTTAAAGATTTTATTTATTTGAGAGAGAGAGAGAGAGAGCATGAGAGGGGGGGGTCAGGGGGAGAAGCAGACTCCCCACTGAGCAGGGAGCCCGACAAGGGATGCAATCCTGGGACTCCAGAATCATGACCTGAGCCAAAGGCAGTCACTTCACCAGCTGAGATACCCAGCCTCCCATGTGTTTGTGTGTGTGTGTGTGTGTATTTTAATGAATCGTGTTTTGTGTAGTATATAAGAACTCTTTGCCTAACATAAAGTTGCAAACCTTTTCTATGTCTTCTAGAAGGCTTATAGTTTTAGTGTTATATTAGTCTGTAGTCCCCTTCAACTTTATTTTTAAATATGGTGCAAGCTACAGATTAAGTTCATTTTTTATTTGCATATGAATATTTAATTTTCTAACACTATTTATTGAAAACACTATCCTTTTTCCATTTCTCCTTTATTCTTTGAACATTGTCAAAAATCAGTTTTCTCCAGCATCATTTGTTGAAAGACGGTTCTTTCTCCACTGAATTTCCTTTGAACCTTTGTTTCATATCATTTGTCCATATCTGTGGTTATATTTCTGAACTCTATTCTGTTCTATCTTTATGCCAAGCCCAAACGGTTATTATTACTGTAGCTTTACAATAAGTCTTGAGGTCAGGTAGTATAGGTCCTGAGGATTTTTTCGTCCTTTTAGAGTTGCTTTGATTATACTAAGTCATTTGCATTTCCATATAAATTTTTGAATCAGCTTTTCATTTCTACAAAAAAATACACTTTGGAATTTGGATGAAATTGCATTGGATCTATAGATCAATTTTCAGAGATTGCAAACTTAACACACTGAGTCCTCTGATCCATGAACAAAATTTACCTCTCCATTTATTTGTATTTTCCTTAATAGCTCTCAGCATTGTTTTAAGCTTTTCAGGGTAAAGGTCTTGCACATATTTTAATATATTTATCTGAAGTATTTAATATTTTTGGTACTTTATAAATAGTATTTTTTAAAAGTTTCAACTTCTGAGTTTTTTAGTATTTAGAAATACAGTAGTTTTTTTTTTAAATTTTGATTTCATAGCATGTGAGCCTGCTAAACTAATTTATTCATTCTAGTGGCTTTTATGTAGGTCCACATATGACCATGCCATTTCTAAATAAAAACAGCTTTTATTACTCTTTTCTAATCTGGATGCCCTTTATTTCTGTTACTTATTTTACTGCATTGGCTACAGCCTCTACTACAAAGTTGGATAGAAATAGGGAGAGCAGATTTCCTTGCCTTGTTTGTAATCTTAATGAGGAAGATTTTAGCCTTTCGTTACTACTTACAATATTAGCTGTAGATTTTTCATTGATGCTCTTTATTACATCTAGGAAGTTCTCTTTTATTTCTAATTTGCTGAGAATTTATATTAGAAAGGTGTTGGATTTTCCCTATTGTTTTTGTTGTATCTATTGACATGATCGTGTATTTTTTTCTTTTTTGCTTATTAATATAGTAAATTTCATTGATTTTTTTTTGAATGTTAAATCGGCTTTGCATTCCAGGGATAAACCTCACTCAGTCATGATCTATTGTACCTTTTATGTATTGTTGCATTCAGTTTACTAAAATTTTTGTTAAAATTTTTCATATTTATGTTCATGAGAGATTCTGGTAGATAGTTTTCTTTTCTTGAAATGTCTTTATGTGCTTTTGATATCAGAAATACTATTGGCTTCACAGAATGAATTGAAAAGTTGTTTCTTCTTCACTTGTCTGGTAGAGTTTCTGTAGAACTGATATTATTTCTGTCTTAAATGATTTGGTAGAATTCCCCAGTATAACCATCTTGGCCTGAAGATTTCTTTGTAAGAAGATATTTACTAATTTTTTTTAGTAGATGTGGGGTTCTTCAGGTTATCTATTTCTTCTTGAGTGAGCTTTGGTAATTTGTATCTCTGAAGGAATTTGTCCATGTCAACTATGTTGTTCAATTTATTAGGGTAAAGCTGTTCATAATATTCCCTTATTCTTTCAGCATCTATGTTATCTATACTGATGTCACTCCTAATTTGTGTCTTCTCTGTTTTCCTTGACCATTTTAGATAGAGATTGATCAGTTGTTTGATCCTGTCAAAGAATCTCTTTTTGAGTTGACTGATTTTTCTCTATTATTTTTCTGTTTTCAACTTTACTGACTTTGGTTCCAATCTTGATTTCCTTTTGTCTGCTTTCAGAATTGCTCTCCCCCCCCAACTTCAGCTTTATTGGGGTATAATGTCAAATAAAAATGATATACTTTTAAGATATACAATGTAGTGACATTTTGATATATGTATATATTGTGAAATGATCAAGCTAATTAACATATCTATCAATTCTTATTTTTCTTGTGAGAATACTTAAAGATCTATTCTTTTAGCAAATTTCAAGTACACATTGTAGTATTATTAACTGTAGTCACCAGGCTGTGCATTAGATCTCCATAACCTGTTTACCCTGCGTAACTGAAACTTTGTCCAACATCTCCCCATTTTCTCCACACCCTAGCCCTGGCAGCTACCATTCTACTCTGTTTCTATATGTTCAACTTTTTTAGATTCTACATATAAGTGAGATCACAGCATTGGTCTTCTTCATTCTCTGTGACTTATTTTTCCTCCTCTGAAAGATGTAAATATTTTTTCTATATCCCTTGCATTTTGAAATTTTACAATACTGTCACTTGGTGTGGGTCTTTTTCAGCTATTTTCCTGAGCATTCCTATAGTACTTTTAGTCGAGAAATGCATGTTCTTCAGTTCTGGGAAATGCTATTGTATCTCTAATATAAATCTCTTTGTATTGCAAAGTACTCTTTTTTTTTCTTCTCTCTTTTTCCATCTATATATATATATGTATGTATGTATATATATATATATATATATATATTTTTAATTTGGGACAGTTTTCTAGCTTTATCTTTTCTTTTTTTAAAGATTTTATTTATTTATTTAACACAGAGAGAGATTACAAACAGGCAAAGAGGCAGACGGCGGGGTGAGGGGTGGGTGGGTGGGAAGCAGGCTCTCTGCTGAGCAGAAAGCCCGATGTGGGGCTTGATCCCAGGACCCAGAGATCATGACCTGAGCCAAAGCCAGAGGCTTTAACCACTGAGCCACCCAGGTGCCCCTCTCTAGCTTTATCTTTAAACATTTTTATTCTGTTTAATTCTCAGATTTTTAAATCTGATGTTCTCATACTGTTCCATTTTTATAAGCTCTTGTTTTTATTTCATAGGTGTAATATCTTTTATCTTAGGATGTAAATTATAGAATCCCATTCTGAAGTATTCTCTTATATTTCTTCCATTAATTCTGTTTACTCTTTTTCTTTTTTCCTTTTCTTTCTCTTTTTTTCCCCCCTCTGCCTTTCTGCCTTTTTTGAAGGAGTCTTTTGTCATATCCCTGGTGTGTAGTTTTCTTGTCTCTCTGTTCATACATAAGTTTGAGGCAATAAAAGTCATATGAAAGCTCTGTGTCATGAGTGTGTTTATGTAGTGTGTGTGTGTGTGTGTGTTGTGGAGAGGATGATTGTCATTGAGCTGGCTTCATGGTAGGACGATTAAAGGAAATTTTACCAGTTTATCGGAAAGTTCTAACTATCGATATCTGCATTTCTTTTCTCTAGGCTAGCTAATTTCTCCAGAAAGAAGTCAGTATTCTGTGAATCAAAGAGAGTTCTCATCTCTTTAGGATGTAGAATCTCACTGATTTTTTTTTTCTGTTTTCTGAATGGATCTCATGTCCACCCTTTACTAAATCTTGTGGTGTGCTGATTTGAGAGCTTTTCCACTTCCGCTTCTCTACAGAATAAACAGCTGCACTTCCTCCAGGTTGGGAATGGAGTTGCCTAGTTGTGTGAGCTGGAGTGGAGACTTGAGATCCAGTTACTCCTCATAAAAGCTTGAAGTCAATCCTCCTATTTTCAGCCATGTCATTCTCCACACCCCTCCATCTTGGACACCTTGAGTGTCCATTTGCTAAGTCTAGCCTCCTCCTGTGAATCATTCTGATGTTCATTCCCATTCCTCCCTATAGACATTTAGACTTCAGTTTTCTCTGCACTGCATAAATACTCTTCCACTGACCTGCCATCATGCAAAAATCTATTTCCTTCCCCCCTTTTTTTTGTCTGTCCTCCTGGCTTCACACCATTTTTATTACGTTTTTCCTTTTTCTGAGTTTTAGGGAGGAGTCAGTAAAAACCCATGTGTTTGGATCTTTTGTGTTCAAGGGACAGTCTCTCACATAGATCTTTCATACTGTCTCTAGAGCGATCTTTCTAAAGTGCAACTCTAACAAGATATGATCATTTCACTGCTTAGATACTACCATGGCCTGCCAATATCTGCAGTAAAAATTACTTCTCATGTCATTCAGGGCTCCCTGTGCTCTGTTCTGTGCTTTCTTCTGCAGCTTTGTGCTTGTGAACTGTCACACTCATGCGCCAAGTGTACTAAAACACTCATTGTTTCACTAACATGTGGCATTGCAGACCTTTTTCCCCCTGCCTTTCCCTTTCCTACCCCTGTGCCCTTTCTAACTGTGGCTTGGATACATTGGCAAAGATAAGCATGCTTCGTAGCGTACTCCTTCTACATGATATTGAAATTGTTCATCAGTTTGTCTTTCACCCTGGCTAAGCCATAAAGACTTGTGATAAAAGGCCATCTTTTCATTGATTTATTCCCAGAAGCTACTGCAGTACCTGGAACAGAGTTGCCAAATCCATAATTAAAGTTTAACTGACAGGTAAATTTATTATTATTTCTATAACAGAATAAACCTGGTGAATGGATAATGATGACATTTTTAAGGGATTCCCGAACGATAATTTTCAGAGTTCCTCAAACTTAATTTCTAAGGTCACATACTGTGGTGTGGGTATAATTATGATTTCTAGTTTGTTCTATCCTAAAACATCTTCAGTTAGTAATATTTAAAATTTTATATAAAAGTAGTTACTTAAATAATACTTTTAGAAAAGTTTTATTTTTTCTTCCTTGTTTTCCCCTTTCCCCTAGACTTGTGATATCTCTTACTGACAAATTATGAATTGGACACCATATAACCCGTTCTGGTTCAAAGATTAAGCTAATAACTTTGCAGTACACTTTTGATATATACCCTAACTTTTTAAAGCACAAGACTCTAGGAAGTCAGAGAAAAAGTCAGAGAAAGTGAAGTATGTTTGCAGATCAGAGTGGAACTACTCTTCACAAGCACTTGAGGGGAGAGAAAGCAATACCGTCCTCAGGCAACACAAGGGCCTACATCCAGTGAAATAGTTTCATAATGTATTTACTTTAGAATAAAGCCAACTCTTTAGTATCCTCTGTGTGTGTGTGTGTGTGTGTGTGTGTGTGTGTAATCGTAAAACACAAAACAAGACATTAAAGACAATCTTCTTTTCTTCTTTTCAGTTGTCCAGAGTTAGATGCCAATGCTATGTAAAAATGCATCCATATTAATCTGTTTTGTGGGATTAGTAGAGAAGAGCAGAGAATTTTGTTTACTAATACAACATGATTGGAACATATGGTCTGGTGTAATAAGAGGGAGAAGAGATGCAAGTTATCTTTTGGGGTTTTGGATGGATGGGGAAAATGTGGAGGAAGGGACATCAAATTTTACTAAAAATGGCTTCTTAGCTTTTAGAAGACAATATAAAATCATAAAGGATAGTGACCGTCTTAGAGAACAAGAGTATTTAAGAGAAAGAGACAAGAATGAAAGGGACAGAAGAGGAAATGAGAGTAGAGTGAGAGGGATACTTTTCTTTAAAAACATACAGTGTGTGGTCAGTGCAGTGGCATGGGAGCTCTCTCCCAGGGGCAATCTGTCTCAGTCCTTCTGACGACTTAAATTATTTCACAAGTAATTGCTAACAACCATGAAACACCCTTTTCACCTTTTGTGTGTGGAGCTCAGGTTGTTCAAAATGTCCAAGCTAATTAACATGAACTCTGCTTTTTAGGTGGGGAAGGTGGATGGTCCTAATTAGCCCTTGCCCAGCTGATGAGTCCGTTGGTCACAGAGGTTGGGACTCTTGCTTGAGAATATTCTGTAGCTCAGCTGTACAATCTGAGTTGAACACGGCCTCTTGATACCCTATGGTCTAGTTCCTTCACCCTGTCTCTCGCTTCTCTTTCTCTCTCTGTCTCCCTTAACTATGTACAAAACAAAGTCTGTGAATGCTGGCAGAATCTTTCATCTTCAGTTGAGGAATCCATTTCGTTTTCAACATTCACTAATATTTGTCACAGAGACAGGCAATTTTTTATTCTCTTCTCTATTGTCCCATTAGCTTGACTCAAAATAAAAAGTTTCCCTTCAACATGCTTAACTTCTCCTATACATTTAGGGGGGATGGGTGAATAATTTCTAAAAACATTTTCTGAATCTGTTTGCTTTTAGTTCTGGGATTTTTGAAAGAATCTGCATTGGATCAATTTGCCATTGAATCTCAAATCTGAATCTCCTATCGGGCCCACCAACTGATTATCAGTGGTCTGCTTGTCTGGTTTTTGTCCCTGGGTTTATCCACAGTGGTGGGTTTGCACTAGCATTTCTCCACAGTAAAAAGTAGCCCTATGGTTCTGAAGAATAGTTTCCTTTACACATTGAGTTGATACATGGATGGGGATTTCTCTCTCTTTGTCTAGGTGTTCTCCTTTTCTTTAGAGTTGTGCTAAGCTCTGCCCTGGTTAGAATACTGCAGAGATTCTTAGGTGAACTATGACATCGTTGAGCTTGTGTTCTGTAGTTTATAATATGTTTTGGGCCACATCAAAGAATAAGAAGCCTTATGGAGTGTTAACAGCTTAAACTAAAGGCAACAGAAATTGTCAGAAGAAGTTAACCTAAAGGCAGCATTGAAAGACAGGGGTCAGGCGAGGGGGCAGGAGATACAAGCACGGCTAAAGCAGGCAACAGTGGGACACCCGTTGGGTCACAGGATAATATTCTCTGGAGGAGAAAGATACTTTTAAGCCGTTAGAAAGAAATGCAATAAATATTTCACAAGCCCGCCAAGAAAAGCAAGAGGTGGAAAAGTTATTTATCATCCAGAAACCTCCATATAGTTGATTTCCTCCTACACCAGGAAAGGAAAAAATCTTTTAACTTATCTTTATGATTTTTTTTTCTTGCTTGCTGAAATTAAATTTGACTGAAATAAAGAAGAACCGTGGACTGTCAAAAGGCTCAAATAAATAATGGATGCATATGTCATTATAGCTTCACCCCTAAGCATTTGTAAATTAGACAAATAGTGTAAACATTACCTGATAGTCAGTGACTGAAAAAAATCAAAGGTATTTAGCCACAGTTAGGTGAATGTAACTTTCTTTTTTGCCTGTATAAGACCATGGTAGTTCTGGACATCAGTGTTTTCTTTCTCACTCCAGGTTGCCGATTTGATTTCATTGTTTCCTTTTCTTTGCACACAATGGATCGTGCATGTTAAGCTGGAGAAAGGATGTCTTAGCCTGCCTTGGCAGAATACTGGGACAGCACTGGTTGGCAAAATAGCAACCTTCCCAAAGTGACACTTATGCTGAATCTTAGGGAAAAGTGAGTTGTCAAAGGGGCAGCCGTGTTTTGGCTCAGGTCATGATCTCCTCTGGTTCCTGGGATGGAGCCCTGACTTGGTCTCCTGCTCAGCATGGAGTCTGCTTGAGATTCTCTCTCTTACTCTCCCTCTGTCCCTCCCCTTCACTTGCTTGTGCTCTCTTTCTAAAATAAGTAAATAAATCTTAAAAAAAAGAAAGCGAGTTGGTGGAGGTGGGTGGCCCAGGCAGGGAGAACTGGGCGGAGGGGTTGGGGGGGGGGCAGGTGCCGAGGTGAGAAGGTACCAGCCGTGCTGTGGGAACTGCATACAGTTCGGTGTGGCTGGCCTGTGCTGTTACAACTCTAAGTCACTAAAGGCTGACCAAACACAACTAACTAAAAATATGTAAGGTCCAGAATGTTAGGATCATTATTTGGCTCTGCTGCTTCCAGGCTTTATAACACTGCACAGTTTACTTGGCCTGTCTAAGCCTCAGTTTTCCAGTCTGTAACGTGAGATGATAATTGTACCTCCCCCTGTGTGTTATTTTGAAATCATTGATTTGGAGTGTTCAGAACAGTGCCTGTCAGATAAGGAACAGGTGTTAACTCTTGATTGTAAGTAGTACGTCCCAATTTTTGTATTGGGATTATATTGTATTGTATTGTACTAGTTTACCTCCCTAATTATGCATGCATGTTGTGCCATTAATGGTGATTATTGCTAAATCACCCTGTTATTGCTGTTCGATGGTGCTCCCAGTTCTCTTCTGTTGGCTCCGGAGATTTCTTTACTATTCCGATGAGATTGATGTCTGCATTACATTTGTTATTTGTGGACTAGTAAAAATATTATAGGCCTCACTTTGAAAAGGAGTCACTGGGTGGAGTCTATAAAAGTCCTTTGTTAGTGTTTCTGTTAACGGTCCAATTAATTTAGCTGAAGGAGGGACTCATATTTTTTGATTTGCCACACTAATAGATTGGGGTATTACTGAGCCTCAGTTAAGCATAAAACGGTTAAGGGGGCGCCTGGGTGGCTCAGTGGGTTAAAGTCTCTGCCTTTGGCTCAGGTCATGATCTCAGGGTCCTGGGATCGGGCCCCGGATCGGGCTCTCTGCTCAGCAGGGAGCCTGCTTCCCCCTCTCTCTCTGCCTGCCTCTCTGCCTACTTGTGACCCCTCTCTCTGTCAAAATAAAGAATAAAACGGTTAAAATTTGGGACGCCTGTGTGGCTCAGTCGGTTAAGCATCTGCCTTGGGCACAGGTCATGATCCCAGGGTCCTAGGATCGAGCCCCGCATCAGGTTCCCTGCTCAGCGGGGAGTCTGCTTCTCCCTCTGCCTGCTGTTCCCTCTGCTAGTGCTCGCTCTCTTTCTCTCTCTGAAAAGTAAATAAATAAAATCTTAAGAAGAAAAAAAAGGGTTGAGGTTTTATTCTAGATGCAAAAAATAGAGGTTACGTTAAAAAAGTGGAAACGACATGTAATTGGCAATTCTTGGGCCTTGTGCGAAGCTACTAAAGAAAACAAGATGATTTGAGCTGCCCTAGCTGCTCATGTCTTGCAAAATTGAATAATACCCAAGTTGTTTCTAGCAGTGAGCACATGGGAGAAACTTTCCGCAAAATTATGCCATCATCCGTTTTAAATCATGGTTATACTAATAGTTCCTCCACCTCAGGATTGTTGGAAAGAGTAGGTGATAGAAAACCCACGACATGCTTTCTGTAGTGCGTGGCAAAGTGGGAAGGCTCAGTAAATGTCACCGATTACCACCCCCAGTAGTAGGGTACAGGTAGCTTAGTTTGGTAATTAAATCGAGTATAGCGTGGGTTGGAAACTCAGCTTGTTACTGAGAACCATCTACCAGCAGGCAACGGCTTATCCTTCTGTGCTTCTGTTTCTCTGTGAGGACTAGACATGCACTGTTAGCCATCTCGGAGGGGTTTGTGAAGAGTACAGGAATTAACATCCAGAAAGCACAGGCAATAGTGTCTGGCCCATAGTAAGCGCTAAACTAAATATGAGCTCTTAACAGCAGTAATTCATTTGCAAAAAATGTGTATCTGCCTCCAAAGCCCAGAGTTATTGTACTTTTCCATGAAATTGACATATTTAGATGAAATAATTCTCTTGATAGTTTATAGATATCTCAGTTGTGAAACTAATTACATTTGTGTCTTTTGAATAGTCAGATTCTATATTATTCTGTATTGGAACTGTTCTAATATTAGCTCTTCTGTATTTATTGACCTACTTTTTGACCTTCAGAAGTATGACCTGCATTACATTTTTTTTTTCTCAAGAAAACAGTTCAATAACTCTTCATTATCTCCTCTCTTTGGGGATCTTGGTGAGTTGTAGGAGGTAGCATCCATTATTTATTTTTTACATTTTGTTTTATCTTGGAGAAACAGATGGCTGGTATGTGGGTGACACCTGTCTTAGAAGCTGAGGACACACTTTTTTTTTCTTAAAGATTTTATTTATTTATTTGACAGAAAGATCACAAGTAGGCAAAGAGGGAGGCAGAGAGAGAGGGGAAAACAGGCTCCCTGCTGAGCAGAGAGCCCGATGCAGGGCTCAATCCCAGGACCCTGAGATCATGACCTCAGCTGAAGGCAGAGGCTTTAACCCGCTGAGCCACCTAGGTGCCCCAGGGACACACTTTTTTGTTTGTTTTTGGCATTAAAATGGTAAAGAATCCAGGGCTACAAGAAACATTTTTTGAGAAAAATTCTGCCACTCACTTTCCTCCCTTTCTATAACCCCTCTCAAAAATAAACAAAGACCTATAGCTTAATTCTATGCTCAATCACCACAGCAGGATGTCAAAAAGGATCGAAACAATAGTATCAACACCGAAATTTCTGTCTTCCCAGTAAAGCTGGCATTCTTATTGGGACCTGAAGAGAGTAAATCTAATCTGTCCATGACTGGGAAATCTGTAAAGAGAGGGGTCAGGAGAGATCATGTTACCAAAGACAAGCATTCCAGAAAGGGAGGTTCTGGGCTCTAGTAGCAGAGAGTATGGGGAGGACCTCCCCACACTAGAACAGGAGCTGGGACACACATCTCTCACTATGATGCTAACAGGTGAGTGGCGAAGTGGCTGGGCAGAGCCTGAGGCGCTGGCTTTTCAAAAGGCAGTGAGAATCCACCCCTCCACCCGGAAATTGAGTCTCTAGCTTGGATCCTTCCATATATGCAGGAAGATAGCTAGGGATGAGCCTGTTTGGTATAACTAAGAAGACTGGCAATGTGGGCCTCTGATATTGAGTCACAAGTAATTTGAATTCCAATCATTCATTTATTCATGAATATTTATTGAGGGACTGCTATGATCTAGGTACCAAACTTGACCCTAGATATACAGTGGAGAGAACAAAAGAGACAAGATTGCTGCCTTCATGGAGCTTATCACTGGTAATAAGAGAACAAATTAATGGACAAGATGCTTTAGAGGGTGATAGGTACCATGAAGGATTATCAGATAGGAGGGAGAGTGTCTGGGGAGTTGAAAATTCTCCTTGAGGAGTTTGGGAGAGACTTAGCCGAGGACAAGCAGTCACTCATGCATGTGTAGATCTGGAAGCAGAATATTCTGGACAGAAGGGTCAGCATGTGGAGGGAGCATGAAACAGGAGTGACCTGGAAGAATGCCACTGTGGCTGGAG
>CM052810.1:102872723-102994550 GCA_028533885.1 Nasua narica | reverse complement strand
CCCCCCCCCCCCCCCCCCCCCCCGGCCGTGAGAGGCGGTGCACATTAAGAGACGAGATGCCTTGGGCAAGGGTGGTGTCCTTGGAGGCAGAGAGCCGTCAGTGGGCTCAGGGTGCACCTCGCAGGTGGACCTACAGGACTCGACCAACTCAACTCCATGCAGGCAGGAAGGGAAGAAAGGAGTCGGAGGAAATGTCTTGGGTTTTGTACAGTACATGGTGACAGCATGAACTGAGACTGGACGAGTGGGGACGAGAGGAAAAAGACTTTGGGGGAAGAAAAGGCCCTGAATTAGCCATATTATGTTTGAGTTGACAGTGGACAGGCAAGTGTAAATGTCAGATTTGCAATTAGATATTTGAATTTGAAGCTCAGTGGGGAGGTCAGGGATAAAAATAGAAATTTGGGAGGCATGGTTGTGTAGTTGGCTTTTAAAACCGGGGCACGTGGTAAGGTCCCATGGAGATTGTCTGCTTTTCTTTCTTTCTTTTCTTTTTTTTTAACAGGCAATATCTAAATCAAAACGAAACAAAACACCTGCAACATTTCATTTCAGTCATTGTTTTACCTTCAGACTTTCAATACCATTTTCTTTCAAGGCCGTTGCTGTTAAATACATATTTCATTGGATGTTTCACATCCCCTGCTACTTACTATCAGGAACGTCCTTCACTTCAAGTCTTGATCGGTTTCTCTATCTCTAGTTTTGTTTCTGTACCTTCAGACCCTTAGACAAAGGCAGCTGATGCTCCATAATTCCCCGAGGCCACGAGCATCTTAATGAGGACCCAGAAGAAGCATCTGAAGAGCTCAACAATAATTTATTTGAGCATAAGCGGGAAGATCCATATTTAGATAATTCTCTTCCCATAGCGTCATTATCTCAATGCTTCTGCTGACAGCCTTAGAGATAATAGCATTCAAAATGTAAATAATGAAACAATACACATGGTAATGAGGAGACTCAGAAAATACAGTAGTAATGAAAAAATAACAAGACAGCGATTCTAATATTGTAAATACACGAGTTTGCATTAGTGACAGATTATCTCTGTAATGCCAAGCTGAAATAATTTCAAAGCCAGTGTAACAACTGCTGAACAACATACAAGGTGTCAATCCAGTGCCAGTTAATACATTTAGAGAATTTGGCAGGCGCTGAATAATTAGGAGTATAGGCGGATCTGGAATGGGCAGGTTGCTGGGAAGTATGGGAGTGGCGGACCGCATAGCGGCTGAGATAAAAAGTGCTTCTAGGCAGGAGCACACAGGAAATCAGAGGCAGAAAAACATTAAAAAAAAAAAAAAATCAAAAGCCACAGACTTGGCTACATATGCAAAAAACCCATTGGAACCACTCTGTTGGATAGGCTGAAATCTGTTTTCTACAAATAGGAAAGGGCTTAATTATTTTCCAGCCTTACTCTTCCAACACGCTCTGTTGGATTTCTGTTTTCCTATCCCTTGGCTGATTTGCTGGCAGAATTCATGCTTTTCCAATATTAGCAGAGTCACACCTTATTAATAGAGACTCCTATTGGGGTAGTGAAAGTTTCAGTGTTGTCTAAATCAGTCTTACATTTAGTTCATAGCCTCTCACTTCCTGTTGTCTTAGGACTGACCAGAGGGCCGGGCTTGTTGTGTTCTCTCACTTCTCCTCGTTCTTCACTTCAACCCCAAATGTCATCCCTGGGTCTTTCGAGGGGAAGGAGAAGGCTGACTAAAGGAATCCTTGACTTGTTGGGATTCAACGTTGTTGCCTCTGTAGGGTGGAGGTTCAGTTGTTGGATCCTTTGTGGGACATATTTATGTGGTACTTTGGAATTCTTCTGGGAGCTCTGATTTGGGCCATGTTGTCCTCAATCATTTGGGATGCATGCACCAGTATCATACCTCCAAGTCTCTTAATGCTGGGATCCCTATGACCCAACACGCTGCCTCCTTGGGCAGGATATATCCACTTCCTAATCCCTGGAATCTGAATGTTAATGGTAAATGGGGCTTTGTAGACGTGAATAAGTTAAGGATCTTGAGATGAGGAGATTAGCCTGGATTATCCAGGTGGATCCAATGTAATTACAAGGGTCCTTGTAAGAGGGGTGTGGAGGGTTGGAGTCATATCGAGAACATATAAGGACAGAAGGAGAGGTCAGAGAGGACAGAAGATGCTACACTGCTGGCTTTGAAGATGTAGGAAGGGAATACGAGCCAACGAATGTAAGCAGTTTGTAGCAGTTGGAAAGGACAAGACACAGATTCTCTCCTAGAGCTCTAGAATGAAAGCAGCCCTGCAGGCCCATTTTAGCTTTCTGACCTGCAGAACTTAAGAGAATAAATTTGTATTGTTTTATGCCATGAAATTGGCAGAATTCATTATAAGAGTAGCAGGAAAGAAATACAGATGGCTTGGGTTCTGCATGACGTCCTTTTGAACGGGCCTTGCCAAATGATCAGAGCACACACTACTCCCTCAGCCACTCCCCCTCCTCGCCCTGGCACAATGGCTCTGGCCAATCTCCATCTGCAGAATCCCAAAGGCAGAGGCAGGCCCCAGTTTCAAGATGCCCTGTTGCCTCCTAAACCCAAGGGAAGCACACCAAAGTCTCCCAAGAATGTGTTCTTGGTGGCATTTGAACTGTAGCTTACTCACAATGAAAGGAAAAGGGCGTCTCTTTCTGGCCCTTCTAATTATTAGGAGTAGTCTGCAGAATCTTCTTACTTTCTTTAAAAGGGGAGAGTCCTCTCTATTTCACCCCACTGAGAAAAGAAAAGTCAAAATGTGTCCAAGACTTGGTAACTCCTTACTCTGAATGGTTCCCCCAGGAATTGCCAGTCAGTTATTTATATAGGTTCTTTGGGGTGTTTGGAGGTGAGGACTGATTCCTGTCAACCCTTAATTCACATGGATGTATTTGGCAACTTTTTGGAGTAAGATTTTATTTGTTGATTGATTGATTGATTGATTGATTGATTTAGAGGGTGTACACAAGTGGAGGAGTGGTGGAGGGAGAGCGAGAATCTCAAGGAGACTCCACACTGAACATGGAGCCAACATGGGACTTGATCCCACAACCTGAAGATCATGACCTGAACTGAAATCAAGAGTTAATCACTTAAGCGACTGAAGACACCCAGGTGCCCCTATTTGGAAGCTTTTTATAATATGAGACAATTTATTGTTTTTTGTCCCGTTTAGGATTTAATCTCAAATTCCAAGGTAATGGAGGCACATGGGTGGCTCAGTTGGTTAGGCGACTGCCTTCAGCTCAGGTCATGATCCTGCAGTCCCAGGACTGAGTCCCGTATTGGGGTCCCTGCTCAGTGGGGAGTCTGCTTTTTCCTCTGCTTTCTATTTCCCCTGCTGTGCTCTCTCTCTCTCCCTCTCTCATTCTCTCTCTCAAGATAAATAAATTAAAAATCTTAAAAAAAAATATTTCCAAGGTAACAGGACAAGTTCCATTTAACATGCTGTTAAACAATTTGTATGCTCAGTTCAAGGCTGATTTTCTAAATAGAGAGATTGGGTGTGTTTCCTTGGATTTGAGAATTCTCGGAGAGTCATTTTTATTTAAAACAGGTATATTTCTTTTTCTTTTTCTTTGTATCTTACCATTTACTTTTTTTAATTAACATATAATGTATTATTTGCTTCAGGGGTACAGATCTGTGAATCATCAGTCTTACACAGTTCATAGCACTCACCATAGCACATACCCTCCCCAATGTCCATAACCCAGCACTCTGTCCCTCCCACCCCCTCCCCTCCAGCAACCTTTAATTTGTTTCCTGAGATTATGAGTCTCTTTGGTTTATCTCTCTCCCTGGTCCCATCTGTTTCATTTTTTCCCTCCCTACCCCACACGACCCCCCACCCTGCCTCTCAAATTCCTCATATAAGAGAAATCATATGATAATGGTTGCTCTCTGATTGACTTATTTTGCTTAGCATGATACCCTCTAGTTCCATCCATGCCATTGCAAATGGCAAGCTTTCAGTTTTTTGATGGCTGCATAGTATTCCATTATATATATATTATATATATATATAATATATATATATATGCGCCACATCTTCTTTATCCATTCATCTGTTGTCATCTGTTGATGGACATCTAGGTTGTTTCCATAGTTTGGCTATTATGGACATTGCTGCTATAAACATTCAGGTGCATGTGCCCCTTCAGATCAGTACTTTGTATCTTTAGGGTAAATACCCAGTAGTGGAGCGCCTGGGTGGCTCAGTGGGTTAAAGCCTCTGCCTTCAGCCCAGGTCATTATCTTCAGCCCAGGGTCCTGGGATTGAGCCTTGCATCAGGCTCTCTGCTCAGTAGGGAGCCTGCTTCCCTCTCTCTCTCTGCCTGCCTCTCTGCCTACTTGCGATCTCTCTCTGTCGAATAAATAAATAAAATCTTTAAAAAATAAATAAATAAAAACCCCAGTAGTGCGATTACTGGGTCATAAGGTATCTCTATTTTCAACTTTTTGAGGAACCTCCATACTGTTTTCCAGAGTAGCTACACCACCTTGCATTCCCACCAACAGTGTAGGAGGGTTCCCCTTTCTCCACATCCTCGCCAACATCTGTTGTTTCCTGACCTTTTAATTTTAGCCATTCTGACTGGTGTGAGGTAGTATCTCACTGTGGTTTTGATTTGTATTTCCCTGATGCCGAGTGATGTTGAACACTTTTTCATGTGTCTGTTGGCCATTTGTAGGTCTTCTTTGCAGAAATGTCTGTTCGAAAACATGTATATTTCTGCTTAAAATTCTTTAGTCAGTGTCTATTACATCTTTGGTTTAACAATCTACAAAGTACATCTTTAAAAATGCAGCAAAGTGGGATTGTGGATAACTGAGTAAGGGTTGATCTTTCTTACTACAGTGTTCACTAATTGGTGGTGGTAATATTTTTCTAGTGACTAGCATGGTGCCTGGTGCTAAAGAGACACTTAACACATGTTTGTTGAATAACTGGATGAATCAATGAGTCATTATATCTACTTGTATATAAATAAATAACCTACCATCTTCTCTAATAAGGTGTCATACAATAGCTTGATCTGAGAACCGTTACTTAGGTAGAAGACTGAAATATGACATACTTACAAAGCTGACAGGAAGCCAAAGGACTCTGGAATGCAGGAGGCTGGGGAGGATAGGCAGGAGAGTTGTGTGAGCCTGATGATGACCTCATCTGCTTTGGACTTTCCTTCTTGTTTTTGACTATGTCTGTTAAGAATCTGCAAATGTTGATCAGCACATTTATTAGCCATGAGTAGAACAGTAATGAGAAGGCCTTAGGTAAAACAAAACACTTGAAAAATAATCGTGGTATTTCCCCCATCAAGTGAAAGACTAAATTTGGGTTCTGTCTTGATATGGAGTATTGGGATCTTGCTATCCAGCCATTTGGGAGTCATTTCAGTAGAAACTCTGTATCATCATAGCTGATGGAGCTACAACTCTTGGCTGAACTTCTGGGGACCACATAGAATCATTTGGAAGCTTTTATTTGGTTTAGTAATGAGGCGCCTTGCTTTATATTAAAAGTGAAGCACTCTGGATGTGTTACCTGTGTTTCCGTCTTATCTGCATTCTGTCCTTCCATAGTATCTTATAGTTTTTGACCCTGGATTTTTTTAGATGATTGGAATAAGTAAAAAATGCAATACTATAAAGGTTTCCAATAACCAAATGTTTTAACTAGGATATTCAGAACATAGAGCTTAATTAACTAGTCAACACTTAGACCAAGCTTTAAATTAGAATCATAATTTTTAAATCAGTGGTAGGAAACAGGTGCAGATATATAAGATTATTTTACTTTTGAGACATTCATTTAAGCTATTTTGAGACATTGATTGAGCTATCTTCTATGAAATGCTACCCAGCATTTCATTATGTTTAATACTTAATGTAAACATTTCTTTTCTTACTGATGTGTTTAGCTGTATCCTGGAGAAGTTGTTAATATCTGATTATATTTATAATTTAATGATTAAAAAACTGAGCTCAATTTGTTTATGTCATAAGAACATTGATTTATTTTCTATTCCATGTTATGCTTCCTAAAGTTAGTGAGTGATACATTGGTATAACTTCATATTTTGGTTAGATAGATTCACTTTAGTCCATGTATGCAATACTGATTTTAAATTATCCAATATAATAAAATAAACTTATGCTTAGAGTAAAATTGAATGTAACAAAAGCTTTCTTTGAAAATGAAGAAAGACCCTTTGTCTTTCTTAAGTGTGAGAATTACCTTATGAACACTTTCATAGTGGTACTTGTGGAGCACAGATATGCTGGTTAATAGACACTGCTGGATGCTGTTATTACAATGAATGAAATATTGAACTAGTTGAAATGTATCCAGGAAGTGAATTGTGGTGCATATTGTGGTGTACTAAGTCAAAGAATTTTTAAACTTCTGTTTAAAAATGTCAGTTACCCTTGACACAGCTAAATGTACTATTTAAATGAGATCTCATAGCTCTAAATTAATAGATGTTTGACCACGGAGGCAAAAAGTAAATAATTAAAGAGGTATTAAATTTGTGTAGCTGTGGGTAACGAATGATTTCTGAATAATAGATTTTTTTATGGAGGAAAGAAGAGTAGGGGAAGGAGATTAAAATTTAAAAAGGGAAACAGTGTGCTCAGTGGGAGAGCTTGGGCTTTGGACATGGCAATTGGCTTTTCACCTTTGCTTGCCTCGTAGTAGCTGTGTGTACTTGACAATTTATTACTCTCTTGTGCTTTAATTTCTTCACTATTAGAGAAAATAATTCCTTCCTTCCAGGGCATTTATAAAAGCTAAATAATGTATATAAAGTAAATTGCTCAGTGTCTGGTACTGTACTTTCAGCACAACAAATGCTAAGTCCTTTTTCCCCTCCAAAGAAGCCTATTCAGACATGAGACTGTCCAAATGGAATCATAAAATTATAGAATTTTAGAGATGTTTGGCTCATTTAGAAACTACCTATTGCAATTCCTTTTAATGTGGAGATGCAAAATAGGGCTTTGGGGGCTAGAAGCAGTCCATGAAGAGGGAAAGAGGAGGAATTTATCTGCCTTGTCTCATTTCATATCTCATTTCTCAGTGGTGAAATTTACTCCCCTGGAAGTTCAGGTTCTCACACTTCCAGGTGGGATTATCTAGCAGCTTGTGTCCATGCAGCAAGCCAGAACCCTAGGGTGTAGATTTCACCTAACCATGAAGAGGCTGTGTGGCTTGGTGAGGTGCTGATCAAGAGAAAGACAAATGGAGGCAGTCAGGGGAATCTGAAAAGAAGATTTGTACCCTATACATGTGCATTCTAAAATTGAATCCTTATAGTAGTCTTAGAAGATCAGTCTTATTATTTTGCTCATTGTTATATCCCAGTAATGGTACCCTGTGGGCAGTCCAGGTAGCCTGGACTGGCAGCAGCAGCTGGTGAACATTCACGCAATGAGGATTGGGAGGGAAGGGGGCGCTGAACCCTGCTATAACCCCAGCGTATCCCCAAAGGGGTGGAGGTACCAGGTGCTGCTGTCACTGATGCTCTCCAGCCAAGCGAAAGACCAGGTGACAGCAGGCGCCATGCAGTGGTTATGTGCTCGGGGCCTGACAGTGGACAGCTTCCTGCAGGCAGATGACAGCATGCTGGGCCCGCTCCTCTACCCCACAGGCTTCTGGAGGAACAAGATAAAGTATATCAAGCAGACTGGTGCTATCTTGCAGCAGCACTATGGTAGGGAGGGGCGTTGGGCCCAAGATGGCTACTTGGCCATGGCGGTGGCCTGGGGCGCAGTGTCCAGTATCACAGTGGACATGCACATGCACAGAATTGCCAACAGGCTCGGGTGGTCCAAGATAGCCACTAAGTCCCTGGAGAAGACTTGTGTTGCTCTGGAAGAGTGGCTGCTCTGGTGAGACAGGGTGGGGGCTAGCGGGGCTTCCGCTGTCTCCCCTGACCTCTCACCTTCACAGGGACCTGTAGAGTGAGATCAGTGGACTGTTGGTGGGCTTCGGCCAGCAGACGTGTCTGCCTGTCCACCCATGCTGCCAGGCCTGCCTCAACCGAAGCCTGTGCCCTGCTGCTCAGGGCCTTTACGGGCCTCAGAGCTTTGGCCCAGCACCACTCTGTCTATGGTGTGCCTTTGCTGGGGAGCCACAGCCTATTCATGATAAAGTTTGGGAGTTGTTTGCAAAAAAAAAAAAAGGAATACATGTTGGTCATCTGAATTACTGAATGATTAAATAAATAGATGAATGAAACTCTACTTCCTATCTCCCAAATCAAGACACTTCCCATTATATTGTAGTCTCCCATGTCAAAAAGATTCCGCACTTGTGTTTTTTCAGAGTCTGACATAAACAAGTACGCCAAAGATCCAGAGTCCCGTTCACTTGTCTGGTCTGTCTCTGAAGAAAACCTTTGGCCTCTCAAGTAGATCTGCATTTAGAACTGGAGCGTCAAGCTCAACTGCCTTCAGGAACCAGTCAGAAAATGCAAATGAATAAATCCAGTAGAAAAGCAACAGGCCAGGGGTGCCTGGGTGGCTCAGTCAATTAAGCATCTGCCTTTAGCTTAGGTCATGATCCCAGGATCCTGGGATCAAGCCCCACATCAGGCTCCCTGCTCAGTGGGAGGCCGGCTTCTCCCTCTCTCCCCACTTGTGCTCCCTCTCACCATCTCTGTTGCTACCCGTTTCTCTCTCTCAAATAAATAAATAAATAAATAAATAAAATCTTAAAAAACAAAACAAAACAATGGGCCTCGGGCAGTCCAAGTGCCACCTAATGTCATTTGAATTTAAATTTCAGCCAAATAAAATAGGTCTGAAGCCAAAGTGGGCCCTCACCAATTAGTTCTTCTCTTGATATTAATCGTCCTTATGTTCTTACAAATAACTTAGTCTATATCCAAAACAGAAAAGTTTTTTTTAATGAAAATTAAGATTACCTGATATTAATACTGAATTAGCAGTACATATAATCACCAAAAGTATCTTTCCCAAAATGTTGCAAAGCCTTATTAGGACATCTACTGGCATTGCCTGCTGGACCTTTTTCCATCCTCACTGGAGTTTGTCAGCACGGACTTGGAGCTTGGGATCTAACATATTACCACTAAGAAGCACTGGTATGCATATTCAAAATATGTAATGAATCTTAATAGCATTAACTTATTATCCCAGAATGCTCAGTCATACTAATGCAGGTTCGCACTGGCATACACATGCTCGTAATTACGGAAGGGATATTTCTTCACTCTTCTATCTGGGCTTCTCTGATAAGTTGTTATGCAGCTGGCATTCAATGCAAATTGGAGTTTGCTGGCTTCTGATATGCATACTCTTACTAATCAGCAGATTACTTGTGTGGAGGCTACCCACCTCTAAAGCTATGCTGTCACATTTGGAATAAATAATAGAGTCTTGCCTTGAATTTATAAAATACCGAGTGGCCTCATTCAGTTTAGACTCATAAAGTAGAGCTTGGTGTGAGTATGGTTTTCATGTGTAAAAAGGACATTTGCTGGACATCATAAAGCCTGGAAAATGAGTACTACCATATCATTTTAACTGATTACCGTTGAACAGAATTTGGCAGAAAGTGGTCACAGCAACTGAAATACAGAAAAAGTTATTAATATAATATGGTCCCTCTGGCCTGGACCAATAAAACCTTTGCCGAAAATGCTAAATATCCCCGTTACAGCTAGAGGATTAAGTTTAAAATACCTTTTCAAATTTACTTTAAGCTACTAGGTCTTTATTAGAGAAAGTGTCCTTAACTCATACTGGCGACTTTAGTATTCATTTTTGGATAATGAGTAAAAGGAACTATTGACAAAAGCAACAGGTTCTGAATAAATAACAGCAAGAGAAAACATTTTGTAAGTGCAATTGAAGAATTCTTTGGTGAAACTTGGAATGAGCTGAAGAGATCAAAACAATTCCATTTCAGAAAAAAAATACTAATAAAAACAGGTACTATGAATTAGATTAGAACAGTGGACTGACTTTAATCCTCATCTTGGCTCTAAAAGGAATTTCTTCTTGAGACAACTGAGATGCAGAGGTGTTATATATTCAGCTGATAAATGGTAAAGTTGGCATATATACTTACATCTGTGGACTCCAAAATCTTTGCTCTTGTCCCCATCCATAATCACCAGGCTGTTTTGGTGGCAGGTTGAGAACAGTTAGGCAAAGAGTTTTGTGAACAAGGCTCTGAGGAGGGCATTTGTTTTTCTCAGACCACTGTTTCTAGCTACAACTTGATGTTAAAAAGGAAACATGCTTTCAAAATGTTAAAAAGAAAAAAATGATTCTGTGCTCCTGGGTTTTCAATAAGGATCATCTTTTAAAACAATTTAGCTAAATCCAGAAGGTTGTTCAATACAAGTGAAGGCAGATGTTGAATTTACTCTACTCTGACACCTATGCAAAATACACATGTACTAGCAGATGTCAACTTTGTCCCTAAGAAGCAGATTCTTTTTAATCTTTAGAAAAGAGACTTAGTTCCTCTGAGTGAACTTCTAATAAGTTACCATCATGTACCAACAAGTTTACTTTTTGCATCTTCAGCTACTGAAGTTTCAATACCCCTTGGACAGCTGGTGTCACTCTATATTCTTGACAGTTTATGCCACTGAGTATAAATTTAAATGTATATGTGTGAGAATAAAAAAAAGAAAAGATATGTAGAAATTTGTGAGAAGCATTTTTTAGGCAGCATGTGGCCATGATACTTTTTGGATCATCCCATCAAGTGACTTTTGAATAGTAAACAAGAGAGATTCGTTTTTTGAAACATGGAATTTGTAGTGCTATATGTATTCAGATCAACCAGGTGGCCGTTACCCAAACCACCTTATCCTTGGTAGTGTAGTTCATTTTTATGTCTTGGCTATATTTGTTTTCTCTTGCTGTATAGCAAATTGTCACACACTTAGTGGCTTAATACAACATCCATTCATTAGCTCACAGTCTTTTATGTGAGAAACCCAGGGCAGCAAGACTGAATTCTCTGCCCAGGGTCTCATAAGGTCAAAATCAAGATGCTGGCAGAGCTGAGTTCTTGTTCTGAGGCTACAGGGGAGAATATGCTTCCCAGCTTATTCTTGTTGGCAGAATTACATTACCTACAGCTATTGGACTGAAGTCCTCATGTCCTTGCTGGTTGTCAGTTGGAAGCTATTCACAGCATCTAGAGGCTGCTCTCAGATCCTTTCCATGAGGCCCCTTCTATCTTCAAGCCAAGAATCTTGTTTCAACTCCTTCTCATGCCAGAAATCTGACTTCTTCCTCCACTGCTCACTAGAGAAAACTCTACTTTTAAAGGGTTCATGTAATTAGGTCAGGCTCACCTAACTGGATTTCCCTTTTGATTAGCCAAAGTCAACTGATTATAAGCTTGATTACATCTGCAAAAATCCCTTTTGCCATTGTATTAGAGTTTTCTAGAGAAACAGAACCAATGGGATATTGAATCTAAACATAGACCAAAGCTGCTTGGTCCACCCCATCTAGCTCAAATGCTGTCAGGAACAAAATGCTCAGGCCTTAAGGACCGTGGAATAGGAGGGTACAGAAAGGTTTAACCAAAGGTTTAACTCAATCTAACTGATGCTATATGGCTCAGTGCCACCTTAACCTGACTTTGAAAAAAATCTAAATCCTTATGCACTTGTTCTAATTGCTGAACAGAGAAAAGGCTTAAATTATTTAGGAAATAAAAGCAAAAAGTAATCATACTTCAGCCTCTAGTCCTTTAAGCAGAATGCCTGAAACTCATGTAAAACATCTGAAATATTGAAGAAAGTAGGAAAAGATAACTCATAATCAAAAGAAAAAGTAGTGAATAAGAGCAGACCTACAAACAATTGGAGTCCTAGAAAAAGAGTCCTATAAAAAATATTTCAACGAGTAATGGTCAAATATATTCTAAATTTTTAAAGATTTATTTGTATTTAGTTTAGAAAGGTGGGGGCAAGGTCAGAGGGAGAGGGAGACAGAGAATCTCAAGCAGACTCCCCTCTGAGTGTGGAGCCCAATGATACAGGGCTTGATTCTATGACCCTGAGACCACAATCTGAGCTAAGATCAAGTCAGACAGTCAACCAACTGAGCCACCCAGGTGCCCCCAGATTTTTCTAAATTTAATTAAAATAATGAACACACAGTTCTCAGAAGTTCACTGAATGCTTCTCATAAAATGAACTCCCATACCACATACCACATCACACACACACACACACACACACACACACACACACAGAGGTACATAATTATCAATCTAAAATCCAAAACAGAGAAAAATATTAAAAAATATTAAAATCAGCTAGAGAATAAGAACATATTAATACAGAGAAACAAGGATACAAATTATGTCTGATTGCTCGTCAGAAACAAAATGAAAGCCAGAAGAAAATGGACTGACATTTCTAAGCATTTGATGAAAAATCAAGTTGTTATGATAATTACGTGCATAGTGAAGTTTGAAGGCGTTTTCAGATAAGCAAAAGTTGAGAGACTCATCAGTAAAAGACCATTACAGACATATTAAAGGAAGTTCTTCAAGCTAAAGGATTCTGTAGACCCAGAAACTTAGCTCTATAGAGTGATGGAAGTGGAAAATGTATGTGTAAATAATATTTTTAAAAATTAAAGTTTAAAATTAAGGCAATTTCTTTTATTTTAGGAGGTAAATCTGTGATACTTTATTTTTTTTTAAATTTTGTATTAACATATAATGTATTATTTGCCCCAGGGTACATGTCTGTGAATCATCAGGCTTACACATTTCACAGCATTTGCCATAGCACATATCCTCCCCAATGTCCATAACGCTAACCCCCCCCACCTCCCAGCAACCCCTAGTTTGTTTTGTGAGTTTAGGAGTCTCTTATGGTTTGTCTCCTTCCCCATCCCATCTTGTTTCATTTCTCTTCCCCACCCCCATAACCCCCTGCCCTGCCTCTTAAATTCTTCATATCATAGCAATCATGTGATAATTGTCTTTCTCTGACTGACTTATTTCGATTAGCATAATACCCTGTAGTTCCATCCACGTCGTTGCAAATGGCAAGATTTCATTTCTGTTGATGGCTGCATAGTATTCCATTGTGTATATATACCACATCTTCTTTATTAAGGCAAATTCTTAAAGCAAAAATAATTTTGATTTTGGGGGTTTATATGATTGATGTACAAATAATATCTATGGCAGTAACAGCACAAAAGACAGGAAGGAGGTAGTTGAATTGTAGTATAGCAAGTTTTTCACACCATACTTTTTGAGTGGTATAATATTAAAGTTAGATTATTATGAGTAAAGGGTGCATAGTGTTATCATAAAAACATCCATTAAAACATTAAGACAATGAGATATAGTGAAGACTTTAACCATTGGGGTGATAAAACTGATCAACAAAAAGTTGGTCCAAAAGAAGTAAAAGACAAGAAAAAGAAAGACCAGAAGGTGTAGAAAATAAATATCATAATGGTAGTCTTAAGCACAACTTAAAATATTTTAATTAAGAACCAATAATTTAAAACTTAAGAATCAATAATCATATTCCATATAAATATTAAAAACTAAAGTCACAAATGATTAGTATTAAAAGAAAAAAATCACATGCTGCTTACAAGTGATCACCTTATATATAAAGACACAAGTAATTTAAAAAGATGGAGAAAACATATTTCATGTAAATACTAGTCACAAGAAAATTTTTGAGGCTGTATCAATGTCAGACAAATCAGGTATTACGAAGATCATTACAAGAGATTAAGTAGAATGTTGCATAATGAAAGAGTCGATTCATCAAGAAGATATAACAATCTTAATTGTGTGTACCTAATAATAACAGAGTTTTGAACTACATGAAGCAAGAATTGGCAGAATTGAAAGGATAAACAAATACTAGAACAAGTAGATGAGAACACAGTAAGAATGAAGATTTAAACAATATACTCAACAAATTTAATGTAACTGTTATCCATAGAACACTATTCCTAACAACTACAGAATATGGATTTTTTGTATGTTCATGTGGAATATTCACCTAGATAGACCATATACTGAACCACCTAGTTAAGTCTTAATAGTTAAATTATTGAAATAGTACTAAATATATTCTGTGACCAGGAAAGAATTAAATTTGAAATCACTGACACTAACATATTACAAAGTCCCAAAATATTTGCAGATTAAGTAACACACTGCAAAATAATCATGAATTAAATAAATCATAAGTAAAATAAGAAAATATTTTAAATAGCATGTTAATCAAAATGTGTGAGATGCATTTATTTTTAAATTTTTTTACATTTGATTTTGTTTATAAGTAATAATATATATTAATTGCTTGTATATTATATATAATTATCCTTATTTTTTGTTACAAATCTTCATACACACTTTGTATAAATATAAGACTGGATAAAATATGCATAATTTTATCCTATGTAAAATTATTACCCCAGTAATATTAAGTAATTTTTTTTGGTATATGTGTGTGCAGGCAACAGTTTATTTGAACTGATTGGTGTAAATCTTATCTACTCAATATATATCAGATTGATTTTATTTATATATATTTTTTTGTTTCAAGTTTTTATTTAAATTCTAGTTTGTTAACATGTAGTGTAATACTGGTTTCAGGTGTAGAATTTAGTGATTCATCACTTATGTATAACACCCAGCACTCATCACATCAAGTGCCCTCTTTAATACCCATCAACCACTTAGCCCATCCCCCATCCACCTCCCTTCCAGAAAACCTCAGTTTGTTCTTTGTAGTTAAGAATCCCTTACTGTTTTCTTTCCTCTCTTTTTTTCTTTCCTGTATGTTCATCTGTTTTGTTTCTTAAATTCCACATATGAGGGAAGTCATAAGGTATTTGTCTTTCTCTGACTAATTAATTTTGCTCAGCATAATACACTATAGTTCTATCCATGTCCTTGCAAATAGCAAGATTTCATTCATTTTGATGGCTACGTAATATTCCAGTGTGTGTGCGTGCGTGTGTGTATACCACATCTTCTTTATCCATTCATCAAGTGATGGACATTTGGGTTCTTTCCATAATTTGGTTATTGTTGATAATGCTGCTATAAACATGCATGTGTCCCTTTAAATAAGTATTTTTGTGTCCTTTGGGTAAATACCTAGTATAGCAATTGCTGGGTAGTTCTATATTTAACTTTTTGAGGAACCTCCATACTGTTTTCCAGAGTGGCTACATTAAAGCAGAACTTTGAAAGAAATTTCTACCTTTAAATGCCTATATTATAAAAGAAAAATTCATTAGCTTCTTAGCTAATAAAAAATTAAACCCAAATAAGTAAAAAGAAGGGACAGATGAGTAGGAAATCAATGAAAGAAAAGGACAAAATAAAAACAATCAATAAAACTAAGTTAATTATTTAAATAGAATGATGAAATTGATAAATCCTTGCAAAGATGATGAAAGGGAAAAAAAAGAAAGGGGAGGTAGAGGAGAGGAAAGATGGTGGAGACAAATTAACAATATCAGAAATGAAAAATCCTTTAGGAAGGAAAAGCTTAATAATGAAATATTATGAACAAGTTTACGCAATGGTTAAATTCCTTGAAAACCACAATTTAAATAAAAGTTGACACAGAAGAAAATAGAAAACATAGCCCTGTATTTGTTAAAGAAATAAAATTTATAGCTTAAAATTTACCCATAAAGAAACTTCCAGGCCCAGATGCCTTCACAAGAATTCTATCAAACATTTAAGGAAGAAATAATACAAATCTTGCCCAGATTATCTCAGAAACCATAGGAGGAGGGAATACTTTTTAACTTATTTTATGAAACCAGCATAAACTTGATACAATCATTATGAAAAAGACATAACCACAAAATAAATTTACAGACCAAAAATCAATTGTATTTCTAGATATGAAACATCAGTCATGAAAATGACTTTTATTAGGGTGCCCAGGTGGCTCAGTCAGTTAAGCATCTGACTTTCCCTCAGGTCATGAGCCCGAGATTCTGGGATCAAGCCCTGCTTCAGGCTCCCTTCTCACTCTCCTTCTGACCCTCCTCCTGCTCATGCTCACTCTCAAATAAAAATAAAATCTTTTTTGCTGGTTTAATTGTAAAATACATACATACATACATACATACATACATACATACAGAAAGAAAGAAAGAAAGAAAGAATATTGCCCTTCCCAGAAAAAAAATTTTAAAAAGAAAAGAACTTTTATCAATGACAAGTAATACTTATTTGAAAGTCAATGTTACTTATTGTACAAAATCATCTCATACTGGTGAATTAAACTTAGTGAAATGTTTTCTCTTTTTGGTCTGTGGGAATGTCTCCTCAAGGACTGCTTTTGGTGGGAAAATGTGGCAAAAATTGAGTAGGCACTGGGAAGTTGAAACGTGTGTGTGTGTATTTGTAGGAATGTCATGAATTAGAAATGTGAATACCTTATTTGGAATAAAGTGAATATAAGAAGGATTATAATGGTATCCTGAAATGGTGATATTAAAAGATCTTTTTTTGGACTGGATTTATGAGATACTGGATTGTATAGTAATTTCTAGCTTTTCTGTGTGACTGTTTATTCATTGTTGGCTCACTTTTTACTAATATATAGTAACACTCAAAATAACAAAAAGTAAGGTCTCCGTGAAGGATTGGAGAATTTTAAGGATTGTGGAAAACTTGAACTAAACACAATCTGACCGTGTCCCTTTTAAAAGAGAGAGAACTTATTTTTTAGGGAAGTCTTTAAGTTCATAGAAAAGTTAAACAGAAAGTATAGAGTTCTCATATTCTCCCTGCCCCCATGCATGCATAGTCTCCCCCATTATCAATATCTCTCCCAGGAGTGGTACATTTTGTTACAGTTGATGAATCTACATTAACACATCATTGTCACCTGAGGTTCATAGTTCACACATTAGGATTTGCTCTTAGTGTAGTACATTTTATGGATTTGGACAAATATAATATGTATCCACCATTATAGTATTTTTACTACCCTAAAATTTCTCTGTGCTCTGACTGATCATCTATCCCTCCCTCAAACCTCTGGCAATCACCGATCTTTTTATTATCTCCATAGTTTTGCCTTTTTCAGGATGTAATATAATGGGAATCATACAGTACATACATAGTCTTTTCAGATTGGTGTCTTTTAGTTAATAATATGCATTTAAGAGTCTATATCTTTTCAAGGCTTGACAGCTCGTTTCACATTGAATAATATTTCATTGTCTGAATGTACTACAGTTTATCCATTCACCAACTGAAAGACATCTTGGTTGCTTCCAAGTTTTAGCCATTATGAATAAGATGTTATAAACATCTATTTGCATGTTTTTGTTTGAATGTAAGTTTTCACCTCCTTTGGGTAAATACCAAGAAGTGTGATTGCTGGATTACATGGTAAGAGTATGTTTAGTTTTGTAAGAAGCTGCCAAACCATCTTCCAAAGAGGCTGTACCATTTTGCATTCTTACCAATAGTAAATGAGAATTTCTGTTGCACTATATCATCACCAGATTTTGATAGTGTCAGTGTTCTGGATTTTGGTCATTCTCATAGACATGCAATGATATGTCGTTGTTTTAATTTGCATTTCCCTGAGGAGTTTGTTGTGGGATATCTTCTCATATGCTTATTTTCCAGCTGTATATCTTCTTTGGTGAAGTATCTTATAAGATTTTTAGCTCATTTTTCAGTCAGGTTGTTGGTTTTTTTATTGTTCAGTTTTAAGAATTCTTTGTACATTTTGGCTATTAGATGTGTATTAGATATGTATTTTGCAAATGTTTTCTCTCAGTCTTTGGCTCATGTTTTCATTATTTCTGTGCCTTTCACAGAGAAGAAATTTTTAATTTTAATTAAGTTCCACTGATCAATTCTTTTGTTCGTGGATTACATCTTTAACGTTATATGTAATAAGGTTGATTGCAAACCCAAAGTCATCTAGATTTTCTCCTATGTTATATTCTAGGAGTTTTATAGTTTTTTGTTCTACAGTTAGGTAAGTGATTCATTTTGAGCTAATTTTGGTTAAAAGTTCAAGATCTGTGGTGGTTTTTTTTTTTGTATGTGCATATCCAGTTGTTCCAGCACCACTTGTTGAAAAATTATCTTTGTTCCATTTTATTGTCTTTGCTCTATTGTCAAAGTCAGTTTACTATCTTTATGTGAATTGTCTGTTCTGTTCCATTTATCTATTTAATTATTATAACTTTATACTAAGTCCTAAAGTCAGGTAGTGTTAGTTCTCCAACTTTGTTCTTCAGTGTTGTGTTGGTTATTCTTGATCTTTTGCCCCTCCATATAAACTTTAGAATGAATTTCTTAATGTCCACAAAATAAACCTGGGATTTTGATTGCACTAAATTTATAGATCAAGTTGAAAAAAAACTGACATCTAAACAACATTGAGTATTTCTATCCATGAACATTTATTTAATTCTTCATTGATTTCATTTATCAGAGTTTTTTTCTTTTTTCTTTTATTTAAATTCAATTAGCACACATATAGTACATCATTAGTTTCAGATGTAGTGTTCAATAATTCATTAGTTGTGTATATCACCCAATGCTCATCACATCATGTGCCTTCCCTAATGCCCATCACCAAATTATCCCATCCCTGCACCCACTTCCTCTTTAGAAACCCTCAGTTTATTTCCCAGAGTTAAGAGCCTGTCATGGTTTTTCTCCCTTTCTGATATTTTTCCTATCCAGTTTTCCCTCCTTCCCTAATTATCTTCTGCACTGTTTCTTATAGCCCACATATGAGTGAAAACATGACTATTGTCTTTCTCTGATTAACTTATTTCACTTACATTAATATTTTCCAGTTCCATCTACATGGATGTAAATAGTAGGTATTCATTCTTTCTGATGGCTTGGTAATAATCCATTGTGTGTGTGTGTGTGTGTGTGTATATATATATATATATATATATATATATATATATATATATATACCACATTTTCTTTGTCCATTCATTTGTTGAAGAACATCTTGGCTCCTTCCACAGTTTGGCTATTGTGGACATTGCTGCTATGAACATTAGGGAGCAGCTACCCCTTCATTTCACTATATTTGTATATTTGGGGTAAACACCTAGTAGAGCAATTGCTGGGTTGTAGGGTAGCTCTATTTTTAACTTCTTGAGGAACCTCCATACTATTTTCGAGAGTGGCTGCACCAGCTTGCATTCCCACCAACAGTGTAAGAGGGTTCCCCTTTTTTCAAATCCTTGCCAACATTTGTTGTTTCCTGTCTTGTTAATTTTAGCCATTCTAATTGGTGTAAAGTGGTATCACATTGTGGTTTTGATTTGTATTTCCATGATGACAAGTGATGCTGAGCATTTCTCATGTGTCTGTTGGCCATTTATAGGTCTTCTTTGGAGAAATGTCTGTTCATGTCTTCTGTCCATTTCTTGACTGGATTATTTGGTTTTTGGGTGTTGAGTTTGGTAAGTTCTTTATAGATCTTGGAGACTAGCTCTTTATCTGGTATGTCATTTGGAAGTATCTTCTCCCATTCCGTAGGTTGCCTTTTAGTTTTTTGACTGTTTCCTTTGCTGTACAGAAGCTTTTTATCTTGACGAAGTCTCAATAGTTCATTTTTGCTTTTGTTTCCCTTGGATTTGGAGACATGCTTAGCAAGAAGTTGCTGTGGCCGAGGTCACAGAGGTTGCTGCCTGTGTTCTTCTCTAGGATTTTGATGGATTCCTGTCTCACACTGAGATCTTTCATCCATTTTGAGTTTATCTTTGTGTATGGTGAAAGAGAATGGTCCAGTTCCATTCTTCTGCATGTGGCTGTCCAATTTTCCCAGCATCATTTATTGAAGAGACTGTTCTTTTTTCAGTGGATATTCTTTACTTCTTTGTCAAAGATTGGTGACCATAGAGTTGAGGGTCCATGTCTGGGCTCTCTATTCTCTTCCATTAATGCAGGTGTCTGTTTTTGCGCCAGTACCATGCTGTCTTGATGATCACAGCTTTGTAATCTAGCTTGAAGTCAGGCATAGTGATGCCCCTAGCTTTGGTTTTCTTTTTGAACATTCCTTTGGTTATTAAGGTCTTTTCTGGTTCCATACAAATTTTAAGATTATTTGTTCCAGCTCTGTGAAAAGTGTCAGTGGTATTTTGATAGGGACTGCACTGAATGCATAGATTGCTCTGGGTAGCATAGATATTTTTAACAATATTTATTCTTCTAATCCTTGAGCATGGAATGTTTTTCCATCTCTTTGTGTCTTCCTCAAATTCTTTCATAAATGTTCTGTAGTTTTTAGAGTACAGATTCTTTACCTTATAAGATACCTCTAGGTATCTTATGATTTTTGGTGCAATTGTAAATGGGAGCGATTCCTTAATTTCTCTTTCTTCAGTCTCATTTTTAGTACATAGAAATACAACTGATTTCTGTGCATTGATTTTGTATCCTGCCACGTTGCTGAATTGCTGTATGAGTTCTACCAATTTTGGGGTGGAGTCTTTTGGGTTTTCCACATCGAGTATCATGTCATCTGTGAAGAGTAAGAATTTGACTTATTCCTTTCCAATTTGGATTCTTTTTATTTCTTTTTGTTGTCTGATTGCTGAGGCTAGGACTTCTAGTACTATATTGAAAAACAGTGGTGAGAATGGGCATCCATGTCATGTTTGTGATCTTAAGGGAAAAGCTCTCAGTTCTTCCCCATTGAGAATGATACTCAATGTGGGCTTTTTGTAGATGGCTTTTACAATATTGAGGTATGTTCCCTCTCTCCTTACACTGTGAAGAGTTTTAATCAAGAAAGGATGCTGGCCTCTGCCTTTGGCTCAGGTCATGATCTCAGGGTCCTGGGATCGAGCCCCACATCCGGCTCTCTGCTCAGCTGGGAGCCTGCTTCACCTTCCTCTCTCTGCCTACTTGTGATCTCTTTCTCTCTGTCAAATAAATAAATAAATAAAATCTTAAAAAAAAAAAAAAAGAAAGGATGCTGTACTTTGTCAAATGCTTTTTCTGCATCAATTGAGAGGATCATATGGTTCTTGTCTATCACATTTATTGATTTCTGCATGTTGAACCACCCTTGCAGCCAAGAATAAATTCCACTTGGTCTGGCGAATATCCTTTTAATGTATTGTTGGATCCTATTGGCTATTATCTTGGTGAGTATTTTGACATCCATGTTCATTAGGGATATTGGTCTGTAATTCTCCTTTTTGAGGGGTCTTTGTCTGATTTGGGGATTAAGGTAATGCTGGCCTCATAGAACAAGTTTAGAAGTTTTCCTTCCATTTCTATTTTTGAAACAGCTTCAGTATAATAGAGATTATTTCTTCTTCTTTAAATGGTTGGTATAATTCCCCTGGGAAGCCATCTGGCCCTGGATTCTTATTTTTTGGGAGGTTTTAATCACTGCTTCAATTTCCTTCCTGGTTATTGGTCTGTTCATATTTTCTATCTCTTCCTGTTTCAGTCTTGGTAGTTTATAAGTTTCCAGGAATGCATACATTTCTTCCAGATTGCCTAATTTGTTGTCATATAGATACTCATAATACATTCTTAAAATTGACTATGTTTCCTTGGTGTTGGCTGTGATCTGTCCCCTTTCATTCATGATTTTATTAATTTATGTCTTTCTCTTTTCTTTTGGATAAGTCTTGCCAGAGGTTTATTGATCTTATTAGTTCTTTCAGAGAACAAGCTTCTAGTTTCATTGATCTGTTCTACTGTTCTGGTTTCTCTGATTTGATTGATTTCTATTCTAACCTTTATTATTTCTCTTCTCCTGCTTGGTTTATAGTTTATTTACTGTCCTTTCTCAGCTCCTTTAGGTGAAAGTTTAGCTTGTGTATTTGAGATTTTTTAATTTTTTGAGAGAGGCTTGTATTTCAATGTACTTCCCTCTTAGGACCACCTTTGATGTATCTTGAAGGTTTTGAACAGTTGTGTTTTCATTTTCATTAGTTTCCATGAAATCTTTAAATTCCTCTTTAATTTCCTGATTGACCCATTCATTCTTTAGTAGGAGGCACTTTAACCTCTAAGTGTTTGAGTTCCTTCCAAATTTCCTCTTGTGATTGAGTTCATGTTTCAAAGCTTTGTGCAGGGAATAATCCCAGTTTTTTGGTATCAGTTGGGACCTGATTTGTGACCTAGTATATAATCTATTCTGGGGAAAGTTCCATGTGCACTTGAGAAGAATGTGTATTTTGTTGCTTTAGGAAGAAATGCTTTGTATATATCTGTGAAGTCCATCCGATCCAGTGTATCATTCAATACCCTGTTTCCTTGTTGATCTTCTGCTTAGATGATCTGTCCATTTTGTTAGTGGGCTATTGAAGTTCACTACTGTTAATGTATTATTTTCAATGTGTTTCTTTACTTTGGTTATTAATTGGTTGATGTAATTGGCTGATCCCAAATATTACTGGCATAAATATTTATAATTGTTAGATCTTCTTATTGGGTAGACTCTTTAAATATGATATAGTGTCCCTCTTCATCTCTTACTACAGTCTTTGGCTTAAAATCTAATTTATCTGATAGGAAGATTGCTACCCCAGCTTTCTTTTGAGTTCCATTAGCATGGAAAATTGTTCTTCACCCCATCACTTTCAGTCTGGAGGTGAGTTTAGGTCTAAAATGAGTCTCTTGTAGACAGCATATGGATGGGTCTTGTTTTTTTATCCAATCCGATACCCTTTGTCTTTTGATTGGAGCATATAGCTCATTTACATTCAGAGTAACTATTGAAGATATGAATTTAGTGCCATTGTGTTGCCTGTAAAGTCCTTGTTTCTGTAGATTGTCTCTGTTTCCTTCTGGTCTGTGTTACTCTTCGGCTCTCTCCTCGCTTACAGGATCCTTCTTAATATTTATTGCAGGGCTGGCTTGGTAGTCACATATTCTTTCAGTTTCTATCTGTCCTGGAAGCTCGTTTTCTCTCCTTCCATACTGAATGACAGCCTTGCTGGATAAAGTATTCTTGACTGCATGTTTTTCTCATTTAGTAGCCTGAATATATCCTGCCATCCCTTTCTGGCTTGCTAGGTCTCTGTGGATGGTTCTGTTGTCAGTCTAACGTTCCTACCCCTGTGGGTAAGGGACTTCTTGTCTTGAGCTGCTTTCAGGATTTTCTCTTTATCTTTGAAATTTGCAAGCTTCACTATTATATAACAGGGTGTTGATCTATTTTTGTTAATTTTGTGAGGGTCCTCTCTACCTCTGGGACATGAATGACTGTTTCCTTCCCAAGATTAGGGAAGTTTGCAGCTATGATTTGCTCAAACATACCTTCTGGCCCTCTCTCTTTTTCATCTCCCTCAGAAACCCCAATAATTCTGATATTGTTTAATTTTATGACATTACTGATTTCTTGAAGCCTTCCTTCATTAATTGTTTTTCTCTCTTCTCCTCAGCTTCCTTCTTTTCCATCATCTTGTCTTCTATGTCACTTACTCTCTCTTCTGCCTCATTTACCCTAATTGTTAGAGCGTCTACTTTAGACTGCATCTCAGAGCATTTGTAACTTCAGCCTAATTAGATCTCATTTCTGCACTAAGATACTCTGTAATGTCTTTTATGCCTTTTTCAAACCCAGCGAGTAACTATAATTGTTATCCTGAATTCCATCTCTGACATTTTACTTAGATCCATATCGATTAGATCTGTGGCAGAGAGTATTACCTCTGAGTCTTTCTTTTGTTCTGAATTCCTCCTTCTAGTCATTTTACCCAGAGAAGAATGGATAGATGAGAATCAAAAATATCAACCATGACCCAAGCAAAGTACACACTAGATAAACCAAAGAGGTCAGAAACCAAAAGAAAAAGAAAAGCAAAAGAAAAAAGGAGGGGATTGAGAGAGAGAATATAATCTCATAGGGTGAACAAAACAGGGTGATCCACTTTTTCCTGAGTATATTCTCGTCTGTGTTAGAAGACATTAAATCCCAAAATTGTAAAGAAACCAAAACTGTATATATATATATATATATATATACTTGTGTAGAGTGAAAGGAAGCCAAAAATGAAGAATGTATCTATAAAATGTAAATATAAAAAATGAAAGTTAAAAATAAGAAACTAGTTGAAAGGGGAAAAAGGAAAAAAAGGAAGGGAAAATTTTAAGCTGAAAGATAAACATATCATGAGAAAAAAACCCTCAAATTCTATGAATTCTATATACTATTTTCCCCTACTGCTGGAGTTTTACAGTCCTATGGGGTCCATAAACTTTCTGTGTACCTGTTTTTCCAGTTGGTCTTCTGGGGGAGGGGCCTGCTGTGCTGCTTCTCCAGTGTCTTTGCCTAGGGGAAGTTGCATTGCCCCTTGCCAGAGGGCTGGGCTCAGTATAAGCTGATCCTCTTTGTGGATTTTATTCCATGAAGGTTTTCTGTGCCTCGTTAGAAGATCAAAATTTAAATGGCGGCACCCTGATCTCAAGCCCCAGAACTGAAAGATTGTCGTCCCCTCTCTTCATTAAACCCTCAGGGAAAAATGGTCTTCAGGTTTGTATGTGCCAAACTCTGCAGACTCCTGCAGTGTGCACCCTCACAGATCTTCCCCATGGAAGGTGGAGGGTCCTGAGTTTCTATTGCACTTTGTAGAGCCCTGGCGAGGAGAATGGTCCCTGAACTGTGCATGCACCCACTCCGCCCCTTCTGGGGGTAGACAGAGGATCGCTGTTACTGTCTTTTACAGGACCCTTGCCCTGAGAGCTGTTACCTGCTCCCGTGCAAACCTGCTCCATTCCTCCCAGAGGAAGGCAGAGGGGCCTTGTGTTCCTGTTCTTTGCATGGTTCCCACTCAGAAGTTAGTTACCTAATTGAGGTACCTAATTGCAGTTTATGGTGAACCAAGCTCAAAACCCCTTCCTGGGCTTGCTGACTGTAACCAGTTTCCTTGCTCCAGTGCTTGGGAACTTTACTGGCTCAAGAACCTCCTTATTTCTGTGACTCCTGGGATCCTGAGACCACAGTGTCCTACCTAGAGTTCTCCTTTTCACCACCTGAGCACCTTTCAGGCAGAGATGTCTCTCACTAGAGCAGATTTCTGAGGGTTCTGATTTTGCGCTCCAGGGCTATATCACTTTCTGGCAACTGGCTTACTTAGAGTCCCTCTCCCATATCCCCTCAGATTCAATCCTCTGCACCTCCTGTCTTTCAAAACGTGTTGCTTTTCTACTTGTGGAGTTCCAGATATACTTTTCTTACATCTCAGGTTGAATTCATGGCTGCTCAGAATGATTTAATAGTTATCTTGCTAAATTCAAGGGACCAGATGAAACGAGGTCCCCTACTCTTCTGTCATCTTGCCTCCTCCCATCTCTCGTTTATCAGAGTTTTGTAGTTTTCCTCATATAGATCTTATATTTTGTTAGACTTATACCTAAGTATATTCTTTTTGGGCTGCTAATGCAAAGGGAATTGTTTTAAATTTTAAAATGTCACTTGTTCATTGCTGGTTTATAGGAAAGCAATTGAGTTTTATATATTAACTTTGTATTCTGCAATCTTGCAACTGATTTCTTCTTAGTTCCAGGAGGCTTCTTTATTAATTCTTTTGGATTTTCTACTTAGATAATCATGTCGTTTTTGAACAAAGATAGTTTTATTTCTTCTTTCCCAACCTATATACCTTTTATTTCCTTTTTTGTCTTATTTCATTAGCTAGGACTTCCACCAAAATGTTGAAAAAGAGTGGCAAGAGAGAACACCCTTCCCTTCTTCTTGTCTTAGAGGGAAAACTAGGTTCTCACCAATAAGTATAATGTTAGCTGAAGATTTTTTGTAGGTATTCTTTATTAAGTTGAGAAAGTTTCTATTCTACTTTGCTAAGTTTTTTTTTTTTTGTCATGAGTGGGTATTGTGTTTTGTTAAGTGGTATTTCTGCATCTGTTGATACAATAATGTGATTTTTCTTATTTAGCCTGTTGAGATAATGGATTATGTTAATTGATTTTTAAACATTGTACTTACCTGCATCCCTGGGATAAATCCTAGTTTGTCACACTCTATAATCCTTTTCATACCTTCTTGTATTTAGTTTTCTAATATTTTGTTGAGAATTTTTTATCTATTTTCATGAGAGATATTGGTATGTGTTTCTTGTAATATCTTTATCTTGTTTGATATTAAGATAATCTGCCCTTATAGAAGAAGTTAGGAAGGGGTGCCTGGGTGGCTCAGTCGTTAAGGTATCTGCTTTCAGTTCAGATCATGATCCCAGGGTCCTGGGATTGAGCCCTGCATCAGGCTCCTTGCTCAGCAAGGAGCCTGCATCTCCTTTTCCCACTCCCCTTGCTTGTGTTTCTTCTCTTGCTGTATCGCTCTCTGTCCAATAAATAAATAAAATCTTTTTAAAAAGTGCTAAAAAAAGAGAATAGGTTAGGAAATATTCCGTTTCCATCTTTTCAAAGAGAATATAGAAACTAGGTATAATTTCTTCCTTAAATGTTTTATAGAATTCACCTTTGAAACCATTATGTCTGATGATTTCTAATGTTTAGGAAACTTATTAATTATTGATTAAATCTCTGTAATCAATGTAGGCCTGTTTAGATTATCTATTTATTCTTGCATAGGAAAGAAAGTCACCTTCATTATAGGGCATTTAGAGATATTTTACATTAATTAATGCTGATTACCCTGACTAATAAATGACCTTGGGAAAGTTCTTCAACCTCTCCAAGCTTCACTTTCCCCATCTATAAAATGGAGATAAAATTAACATTTATTTCATAGAGTCACCACAAACATTAAAAGGAGTAAAACAGCAATTGTTTTAATTTCAGTAATTCTGTAAAATGATAACTTTCATGTTCAATTTTACAAACTAGGAAACCAAGGCATAGAAATACTAGGCAGGTTTTATCAGTCGAGATTCTCTTGTTGCTTGCTTAAGCAAATGAGTATTTTGATCTTTTTACTAGGAATTTTGATGGGTGAATCTAGATTTTTGGCACATACAGGTTTGAAATTTAAGCACTGTTATTAGAGCTCTTTATGTATCTCTCTGCATATAGAGCCTCAGCTCTGCTTTCTTTTGGTGCCTTAACTTTCATGTGTATGCTGGCTCAGTAGAAAAATGACCACCATTGACTTAGTAATTATAGAAACCATGGAGAATACTCTTCTTGTCCTTGCCTGGCTCACATTTTCATTTTAGACATATTTCTACTTTGCAAGGAATGATGTATAGGTATTGACCATCTTGGCCTTGAACTCAGTCTGTGACAGGCAAGTTTGGAATACAAATTCTACAATCCCACCCAGACCGTATGCTATCAGAGTGGGAGGAGTCTCTAAAGGAAAATGAAAGCACTGTGATCCAAAGACATGGTGTGCAGGCAAAGCAGAAACACTTGCTGTAAAAGTTGCCAAAGGTCTACATCTCATAGCATAGACTTCAAACTAGACGTATATGATTCTGAGACTAAGCTGCCATAGACAGACATTTTGGTTGGTGACCAGACTAGCTTTGTGATTTGTAAGTATCCTAAGTTTGTCTGTAACACATATCTAAAAGTTAGATTGAAGGGATATGAGTGACATGGAGTCAGATAGTTGATTGGGTTTTAGGTATTCAAACTGATGCTCTTTCTAAAAGGATGTGGCTTCATCCTTACTGGGTTCCAAAACTATAATCATAATTAGTATTGATTTATTCATTGCCTTCTACTATTTATGAAGTGAGGAATGCAGCTTATACATATCAGTTTCCTAAGATTCAGCTATCATCTTTAAGTACAGGAGATTAGTTTAACACCTTTGGCATGTATTCCAAGCAACAGAATATACTCTAATTAGATCTGTAAAAGCTGTTACCTTGATTACCAGATATACTAATTATCTCGTCAGTCATTGATCTTACAATTATGAGGGAGGATGCTGTTATTTTCAAATGATCAGGACTAAATTCTGTCCTTGAGTTCAGGAGCTTTAATTGAGTCCCAGCCCAGTGGATGTTTACCCTACCCTTATATACACAGTAATTAGCTGCATTTCTTTATCTACAAGCTTTAAAATTAAAATACTTTACAGTCATACCAAGAAGGCTCAAACCACCTAATCCTACCACCCTAATGATTTAAATTGAAATCCATAAATAGTGAGAAAAAGCTTTATATTCCATCTCTGATTGATTAAATTAGCTTGATTTTAATCAGTACAGATTATCTGTAGATTTTTCTTAATGTCTATCACAGTTTGTACCGAGTGTTTTATATTAAGTTGATTGAGTTGGTAGTAATCTTTACTTTTCCTTATATGGTCTATCTAAAGAAGTATATTTAACTCTATTATGCTGCGTATTTCCTTTTAGTATATCACATGTGCAATCAGTTTCTGCAGGTATAACTCTTACATTTTATCATGTGCAACTTCAAGGTAGAGGTTATGTCTTTTTCATCTTTGCAACATTCACAGGCCTTAGGGCTGTACTTCACATTATCAGGGTCAATATATGTCTTTTACCTCTTTATTTTTTTAAAGATTTTATTTATTTATTTGACAGAGAGAGATCACAAGTAGGCAGAGAGGCAGGCAGAGAGAGAGGCAGAGAGAGGGGGAAGCAGGCTCCCTGTTGAGGGGAGAGCCCGATGTGGGGCTCGATCCCAGGACCCTAGGATCATGACGTGAGCCGAAGGCAGAGGCTTTAACCCACTGAGCCCACCAGGCACCCCTGTCTTTTACCTCTTTATAAAGCAGGAGTGATGACTGGACAATTAGAGACAAGCTGCTGCCACTGTGTGCCTCATCAAGCTCCTCAGTCGCCCCCTTGCTCTACTTTCTCTGGCGCGTTGGCTTTTACCACTATCAATAAGCAGCCTGTTTCAGGAAGGCCTCATTGTTCAGGTAGTTTTTTATGTTGAGCCAGAAGTCTGATTTGCTACAACTTTTACCTGTTGGTCTAATGAACCTAATATGGCTCCAGTGGAAGGACACAATTGGGTCTAAATCCTCTTCATATTACGTTGTTGATGAAGAAAGATCATAAATGTGCTTGTATTAGATTAAAAACATGTGATATCATGAACAAACTTCAGATGAGGGTTCAGTGATCTGGACTGAAGCACTACCTCTGCCACTTCCCCCCAGGGGGGTTTTTAACAGACCATTTAGACTTTTTTTAGCCTCAATTTATTTATCTAGATATTAAAGCAGTAGCTCTTTTTATCTTACAGAGGTCTGTTTTAACTCATGTATATGGTTGTATAATTTTCATACGGAAAATTTCACCCTCCAAAAGTATACTTTGTCAACTTTTGAGGGCTTTAGAGCTACCACCATTATTAAGATATAATCTTAAAAAGTTCTCTTATGTCCTTTAAAATCAATTCCCTCTACCAACCTCCAGCCATTCTGTTTTTCACATCTGGGAGGTGAGACATGCCACTAGCATCGAGTGAAGAGCTAGGAGTGCTGCTCAACATCCTACAATGCAGAGGACAGCACTGTTCCCCCCACTTCTCCCAGCAAAGAATTATCTGATCCAAAATGTCAATATCTTGAGGATGAGAAATGCTGAGATAAAAAGGTAGATAAATAGTTGTGGATTTCTGCATGCATGTGTGTTTAAGTCTCTTTCTTAGCTTTGTCTACTTACAGTGCCTAAAAGTAATGACCTACTACAGGCCAAATCTTGCTTTCTAAATACTCCGCTAATAGGAACTAGGGCTCCTTAGAGAAATGGCTAGTTCTAAGGAAGGAACATTTTTTGCGTGTGCCATAAAATAAAGTTGTCAGAGAAATAAGGATATGTCAGAAGGACACAGGAACCAACATGAAGTGGCTCACTAAGGCCAAATCTGGGACCATTTGGTCATCTAAATAATGATAGGTAAGCATTATAACCCACTGAATAAAATCAGAATTCATGACTCCCCCAAAGAAACACACACCCACACCCACAGACATGTATCGATACATACATGGAGAATAAGGAAAAGCTCTTCTAACAGTAGAAAGCCAGCCAATGAGTGGCTTTCAAAAGTCACCATTTGTCGATCTTCATAATAATATTTGATTCAGTCAAAGATCAGTTCATATGCCTGCCTGTTGGATCAGTCATTGAGCGGCCAACTCTTGGTTTCAGCTCAGGTCATGATCTCGGAGTTGTGAGATTGAGCCCCATGTGGGGTCCTGTGCTCAGTGCAGTCTGCTTGAGATGCTCTCCCTCTGCATCTGCCCTTCCCCCTGCTTGCATGGGCTCTCTCTCTCTCAAAACAAATAAATAAAATCTTAAAAAAAACCCAAGTGATACTAACCAGTAGTTCAAAATGTGAAAAGTACCGGGATATTTACAGAGCCTCAACCTGTGTTCCCACAAGATACTTATTTTTTTTCTTTTTTTAGAGACCCAGGACGCATGCATGCATATGTGTGAGCAGGAGGGGAAGGGGCAGAGAGAGAGGCAGAGAGAGTATCTCAAGCAGGCTCCATGCTCAGCGGGGCTCAATCTTAGGACCCTGAGATCATGACCTGAGTTGAAATCAGGAGTTGGACACTTAACCAACTGAGCTACCCATGCACCCCCACCAAGATACATATTAATTAAAACGCCAAAAATAGTAACTTTACAGGGAGTAATTCAACAGATATTATCTGAACCAAATGAGCAAAATTAAGATCACCAGGAGTGGGACAAATTGACATCATGTGCCTCTTTATATGTTGTACTTAGAAGAAAAAACATCACTTCTATGATGTTCTGGCTCCAAAATGCATGTGTTAAATCTAATCAGAGGGAATCATTAGAAAAATCCAATTTGAGGGACATTCTACAAAATCATGAGATTGTGCTTTTAAAAAATATCCATAAAATGAAAGAAATATTACAACTAAATATGCATACACTGAGATTTTCTTTTGTTGAGATAGTTGGTGAAATTGAATGAGTTCTATAGATTATCTGATAGTATTTTATTGATATTAATTTCTTGACATTGATAATTATACTGTGACTATGTAAGACAACAGTCTTGTTTTAGGATATACACATTGAAATATTTCAGGGTATATACAATATCTTGTCTGCAATTTACCCTGAAGCAGTTCTAATATATATATTAAGAGTTGGGGTGATAAAACATATATGATAAATGTTAACATTTAGACAATCTGGATGAAGGATACATAGGAATTCTAATTCTGGGTACTATTCTTAACAACCTTTCTGTGAGCCTGAATTTATATCACAAATGAACAAAGAGAGAAATCTTGTTTTCTGTCTCAAAGAATCTGGGAGATGCCTCTGTTCTCTGTATGTGAAAATAAGGTAACAACAAAGAAAATACCTTCTATTCATGCTTATACAATAAAACACATATATTATCAATATCCAATTAATGCAAAGTGGGATTTTAAAAAATAATCTCATTATAAAAGAATATTCACGTTATGTCTTTGCCACTTTTAATAGCATCATTAAGGAAAGACTTTATTTATTACTTAATATATTTTCTATTTTCTTGACTCAACACATTTATTGTTTCATTTTATTCACACCTTTCAGTGATAGATATTGACATTGGGTCAAAAATCTATGGGTTTTTCTCTGAAAACTCTGGACTGTATTTTGAAAAATATATCAATTTTAGCACCAAGGAGGCAAATGGATTGCTTAGTTGTTAAATAATCTTAATGAGATGTCAACAGCAGAAAAATATTCTCAATCCTCAGCAAGGTCTTCAGGTAATGAAACATTGATTTTTTTTTTATACCTCTACAGCCATTTTACTTACTGTATGGGAAGTAAATGAAAAATAGTTGTTTTCGAGAGCACAATCCATTTTAGATACTTAATTTAATATTTAAAATTATTTATAATATTTCTACCTTCGTTAGTTATTTGTTTGATCTACACCATTGTGTCTTTGAGTAAACATCCTGAGTTCATTCTCAAAGCAAGTCTCAGACTAAAACTGTCATAAGTCATTAGGGAGATTATGCTTGTGGGAAAGCATCTATATTTTAGTTAGAAAATGTTTTAGGAAACCAACAAACATGGTGTAAGAATGTATTGTCCTAACCCATTTATTTTTCTTTCATTCATTTAAATATTAGTACAATTGAAATTACTTTTGATATTTGGTCAAAAGTTTACAGTATTCACGAGAACTATTCAGCATCCAAGGTCTCTGTTTCCACAACTTGTATTTGCTAGCTTTTGTTCTAAGCATTAGAACAAAGCAAAGTAAAAAATATACATTATTTAGTAAATTGAAAGTATAGTAGTTATCCATTGACTGCCTTGTCCTTCTTGTTAAATAAAAATCAAACATCTTATTTTTGGGAACTAGCATGTAATTCTAAGTGAGAGGTGCAGGTTAGCTAAAATGGGATATTTTCAGAATGGGAAAGAAACACTGGTCTCTAGAGAAACATTTCCAGAGTATCTAAACTTTGGAAATTACTACTTTAGCAGAGATGGGAAGCCATGTTTTTCTCAGCAAACTCAACAAATGTAGACCATTTTCGTCTACTCTCATTTCCAACAGAAGCATTTTCCTCTGCATTTGAGGATGCTAAACATAGTGAATTAAGACAGGGGTTTTTTAGCCTTATTTTGGACTCCAGGAGATGCCCACATATATATTTTTAGCTAGTCTTGTCCTTGGTTTTCACAATGAAAGGCTAATGAATCAGCTAACTATTGAGTAAAAACCTGCTTCAAAATTCAGTGGCCTTAAACAAGAATCATTATCATCCTTGTGTCTCTAGGACTTTGGGAGTTTGGCTGATCTTGGCTGGGCTTGGGTGGGCAGCTCAGCTTCAGATTGCAGAAGAGAGCCTGGGGCCACACTGCTTCTCAATGTTTCTCTGGGTCAGCTGGGAGGTTCTATTCTTCCCAGCTGTCACTCTTCTACGTCACATGGGCTAGCCAGAGCAAGCTCTTCTCGTGGCAATGGAAAAAGTGGGAAAGAGCGACTGGAAAACTATCTCTACTCATATCACATTGACCAAAATAAGTCGCATGGTCAAGTCCAAGGTCAGGGGACAGAATTGCAAAATCACATGACAAAGGGTATGGATACAGGAGGTGTGAAGACTTGGAACAATAATACAGCCTATACTGACATGAGGAAATATCTGATATACTGCATTATATACCAAGAAATACCAAGAAACTATTCTTATTGTATATATTATCTTATAGCGGTACCTTTCGAAAATTGTTTTGGCTCATCAAGTTACAATTATGTCACCTTAAGAGAAGGACTAACCTTTATAGAAATCATGAGTGTCTTTTTCAGATCTAGAAGGTATAGATTACTTGGTATCTGATATTAATTTGATGGCCAAATTTTCTGAGAAATTCAGTTTTAATACTTTTCAGAAGAAAGAATCTTGTAGTCCTTTTGGGGCAAAGAATATCAGGAAGGTAGTGAATTGGCAGGAAAACCATCAGCTCTGTATTATTGAGGTGGTGGGCAGCATGAGCTTCTAAGGAAGCTTTGTTTCCTTATTTAGAACTCACAGAGCCTGGCCCTGGTGATAAGAATTGTCTTCCTCTCTTACCACGGGACAGAGGAATATTCACTCCAAGTGACAAAGAAAGACAGTGACAAAGTGAAATCATTTCAGAGGGCAATAACTCTGACAGGTTGTTGTATATGCAGAAAGAATAAAATGTTTCTTTTGGGTTTTAGTGATGCTTTTCAAATTTAAATGCATTGCAAAATAATTTAAAATAGTAAACATTCCCTTTCTTGTTTGATAAAATGTTGTTAGTGCCCAAGATGGTTTTGAACTATTAGCAAATATTTCTGAATTCTTGGGTGCCTGGGTGGCTCAGTTGGTTGAGCGACTGCCTTCGGCTCAGGTCATGATCCCGGAGTCCCGGGATCGAGTCCCATGTCGGACTCCCGGCTCTGCGGGAGGTCTGCTTCTCCCTCTGACCTTCTCTCCTCTCATTCTCAGTCTCTCTCTCTAATAAATAAATAAAATTAAAAAAAAAAATCTTTAAAAAAAAAATATTTCTGAATTCTTTTTATTCCTGAGAGTTTTTAATGCTTCAGATGTCTGAATACGAATGGAATGCTTATGAGCTTGTTATAAACACCCGAAGAGAGAGGGTTTTCAGTGACAACACATAAGGAATCTTAACGAAGGTGCTAATATACTGCAGTGACAAACAGCATCCATTCCCAGCAGTGGTGCTGTAGCGATAGTACAGGTTCACAGGATCTGACCAGGGTAACTGCTAACATGTCTTCTATCAAATCTCAGTCCCAGTTAACATTATTCACAGGACATTGATTTTTCTCTTGTTGACAGAAGCATTTATCATGTTTCTCTCAGGATGGGTCTGATTTAAGCATATGCATTATAATCTGATTATACTGGAAGTCCAGATCCCTGGGATTTGGGATCTAGTCTTTACTCTTTCAATATCTACCTATGGGAGCTGTGGCAAGCCCAGTTTTCAGTTCCTTATCTATCTAAGGAGAAGATAGGAAAGATCATTTCTTAGATCACTTTCAGCTCTACTGTTTCTTTAGATCTGTGCTGGCTCAGTGTTCATGGGGCACCCCCTCTGACCAACACAGGAGTTCTCCGGTAGACCCTCGTGCTTCCTCAAGTAATATGTAAATCATGACAGAACTACAGTCTATAAATGGGTGATAGTGTCATGGAAATCCTATAAAATTAATGTTTCAAACCTTTGGGAAAAACATGATCTATATTTCTGTTTATGAGAAAAATACAAGGAATTTTCTTATGGTCTTTGAACTCCAGTTCAATAAATGCAAAATACCCTCTGTAGTGACTAATCACAAGAGGAAAGACTGAAGAGTCACTGAATTTAAAGATCAACTGAATCCTTCCTCATTTGGGGGGGATGACAAAGTAGTAGTTATATATTATGACTTTCTTTGCTAAAATAGAGAAGAGTATAGTTTATGTAACTGGTGTTTAGGGCTGGCATGCAGGTGGCATGCCACACAATTCCAGAGAATGCCTCTGACATGAATGCTCTTTTGTTGTGCAGTGCAGAACCTATTTATCTGAATTTGGAGGCCCTGCCAGGTAATAGCTGGAAATGGCATTTCTACATACTTGACCTCTCCAGAATCTACTGGGGTAGGGTGGAAGCGAGGTGGCTTCATAACCAGGTAACATGCAGTTGTTTGGAAAGGCCTCATACTTGGTTTGATGCTCTTTTGTCATCATGTTAAAATTCTTAGTAAGTTTTAAACAGGGAACCCCATATTTTCATTTTGTACTGGGTACCAAAAATTATGTAGCTGGTACTGAATGGCTGTGGGAGTGGTTCAAGATTATAATAGCAGGAATACAATTTAATACTGAAAAGAGGAAGAAATAATTACTTCTCAACTTCTGACATCCTAGGTAGAATTTTTACATTAAGGCAACTGGCTTGAAAGCCAGGCTTTTTTGAGATAGTAAAATATTTTTCTACTTTCCTTTTATATCACAGACCAAACCTGCAGGATTCAGATCTTACCGTCTCTGCATAAATATAGAGGAAATGCCCTTTTCACATATGAGCCATGTCACAAATGTTGTCAATGTTTGCAGCTTTTTAATTTAATTTTATTTTATTTTAATATAAGTAGAAACTTATCTGGACCAGAGAATACCTTGTGTTTGCTTTTGGCACAAATTTACATGGACTTTGGTTCTTGCCATTTGATCTACTTGAATCAGTCCATAGAGTCAAACCAAATAAAAAATTTCCCTGTATGATTCTTCACACTCAAAAAATATAAGTAACTGTATCTCTTACATGTGTACAAAGAAACAAATCCATTTTTATGGCTGACTTGAACATTTTCCTTTTTTTTTTTTTTTTACCCGAGATAACGTTAAACTGAGGTTACTTAAGTTGATCATATTGAGTTGCATAATAATATATCAACATAGCCAGCTCTAATAGTTATGACCCAACGTGAATTTTTAAGCTGGAATTATTCAGTTAATCATTCAACTCACAAAAAATGCAAATACTAAGACATTTAAAAAATGGCCAACTAGTTATATTTCTAAAGAGGGGTTAGCTGTGATTGCTGTATTTAAATCATTCCAGTTGGTAACTGAGTAGTCTGTCTCCCATATTTGGAGCAAAGGAGGGAGGGAGGGAAGGAGGAAGGGACAAAGGAAGCGAAGGAGGAAGGGAGAATGGTGATGATAAAGTTAAGTTTGTAATTGGCCCTAAACCTATCAGTGACATTCTAGCTCTTGTGGGCTAGATGAGCATTTCTCAACCCCTGCACTCTTGACATATTGACAGTTAAACTGGACAATTATTTGTTGAGAGGGGATATCTTCTGCATTATAAGATGGTTAGCAGCATCCCTGACTTCTACCCACTAGATGCCAATGGTATGCCTTCTCTTCACTCGTGATAACCTGATATGACTCTGGGTATTGCCAAATCACGCTCAGTTAGTTAGGAACCAAAGGGGTAGATTTAACTAAGGATATCCTGAGAGGACTGCTTCTCCTTAACTATAGTCCAAAAGCAGGACAAGTAATTGTCTTGGTTTCTTTCACATAATCTAGTATCTTGATGTTACACCTAAAATGTTGAATAGTAACCCAAAGAAAAGTGAATATATTCTCCTAAGACTTGGAAGAGCTGATGAGCACTGAGTAATAATGTGTAGAATTTTTGAGTCACTATATTGTACACTTGAAACTAATATAACACTGTATGTTAACTATACTGGAATTAAAATTAAGAAACTTTATCGGAGGGGGTGTTGAACCAGGAGAGACTGTGGACTCTGAGCAACAAACTGAGGGTTTTGGAGGGGAGGGGGTGGGGAGGGGTGGGTGAGCCTGGTGGTGGGTATCGAGAGGGGCACGTACTGCATGGAGCACTGGGTGTGGTGCATGAATCTTGTAACACTGAAAAATTAAAATAAACAAATTTGGGGAGGGAAAAAAAACAACAAAAAAAGAAACTTTATAAAAAAAAAAAACCCAGCTGAACCAAACTGGCTATCCCAGGGCTTTCCCAGAATTCATGTTTTTTTGTGTGTGGGAGGTGCTTGTTGAAGGAAGGGTAAGAAATTATTCTGAGCTCCAGGTAGCCCCAGTCTACCTATTCCTACTTCATGGGAACAAGTGACATAGTAAATGACCATGATCTTGAAGACCACTGATCACAAAATATACTGAGTTAATACCGTATAAACATTAAGTTTTCAGCTTTTTTGGTGATTAAATAAAAAGATCCATTCCATAGGGTTTTGGTTCTGGCTAAATTGCTATCCTTTCTGTGCAGAGTGCTTGATTCAGAATGTTTGGAAAGATCTGTGTACTCCCTAGACATTGGGGTTCCTGAGAACTTGAAGATAAGGCCTAAAGAAAAGTGATTTTTTTTTCTTTCTAAGTCTTAGAACAGGCACGAACTACACTAACTGCGCTTAGTTACTTGAAAATTTGAATTATTTGCCCCACTTTAATTCATTCAAAGTCTTCAACAACTAGTTTGCCTTTTGATTATTTTGATGATGTGCATTATTATTAATTTTTACAGCCTGTCATTATTTACTATTGGTCCTATGCTTCTCTAACATTGGGAAAATTTATAACCAGGTCGCATTTAAAAAAAAAAAGCCTCCTGGCCAATACAGAGAAGAAAGGATGTATAGTGTAGGTCCTTTATGTTTTAACTAAGGTGTTCTATAAAAATAACATTTTTCAGTGTTTTAATCTGTAAGCCGGAATTGGTTGTGTACCACTTTATGGGGGAAGAGCACATATTTTAAATTGCCTAACCATTTGCTGTGAAGTATTTGACTAGCTGCTTCTATCCTATGGAAAAAAATACTGTGAAAACAAATAATGCAGAATAATGCAACATATAATATATGCATATAATGCAACATAATTACTCAAGTATTCCAGAATCAGACTAAGACATGCTATGTAATAGGACTTGCTTCAAAGTTTTGGTTTTTCTCATTTTATTTTCTTTGTAGGATAGATTTTTTTCTTAAGATTTTATTTGTTTATTTGAGGAAGAGTGAGGGGTGTTTGGTGGGGAGGGGGAAGTGGCCAAAGGAGAGGGAAAAGCAGGTTCCCCACTGAGGCCTACGTAGGGCTTGATCTCAACTTCCTGGGATCATGACAGGAGCTGAAGGGCAGATGCTTAACCGACTGAGCCACCCACACACCTCATAGGATAGATTCTTTTTAAATAAGGTTTTGCTATCTATAGGCTTGGCCAAAATTTGTTTCAAAACCAACAATAAGCTTCCTTATATGTGAAAGTTTCATTTTACACATAAGGAAAATGCAAATAGGTAAGCGGAGAGATTTGCCTACATTTGTAGTGTGAGCTTGGAAGCTGTTATTCCAAGCAGATGGTGCATTTAATGACCATTCTCCATGTTTAATATCATCACTTTGCCCCTCCCCCCTCCCCCCCCGCCTTTCTGGAAGCAGCATGAGAGGAGGGCATGTTAGATTTCTACCCCTTTCCACTTGACAGAGCACTCAGCTATCACTTATACCTTTACACTCTGTACAGGACCATACTGCCTACCAGTAGGGTCATAGAGCTGAAACATTAGGAAGCTAAAAGACTAAAAGAACTGAATTTGGCTGAAAAATAACAAAATTTTTATTTTGCTAACCTAAAACTATCAGCAGAAGTGCTTTCACTTAGTGTCTTCAGGCTGTGTTCAAACAAAGGAAGTAAACGTTGCAAATTAGAAACCCACAGTTCCTTTACCTATTCTGGCTCTAATAAACTGTGTGGTCCTAGTAAATCATTTATTCTGGAGTTACCTTCATTCTTCAGTCTTGTTTCTTCTGGAAAAATCCTAAAACATCCCATGATCTCCATCAGAATGCCCAGAAGTGATAATCTCTAGTGCTGGTGAGACTGTGAGAAAAGAGATTTTTTAAAAATATTTTATTTATTTTATTTTGACAGAGAGAGAGAGAGAAAGATCACAAGTAGGCAGACAGGCAGGCAGAGAGTGAGGGGAGAAGCAGGCTTCCTGCTAAGTAGAGAGCCCGATGCAGGGCTCGATGCAGGGCTCGATGCAGGGCTCGATCCCAAGACCCTGAGACCATGACCTGAGCTGAAGGCAGAGGCTTTAACCCACTGAGCCACCCAGGCGCCCCAAGAAAAAGAGATTCTTATACACTCTTGGACTATAAACAACCTTCTTAGAAAATTATCTGACAGAGCTAATTAAAATTTAAAATATATATGCCCATCTGAACAGCAATTCCACTTCTAACTACTTATTTACTAGATATAAAAATACCAGTGTTTAAAGACACATGTGTAAGAAATTTATCATATGGCTTTTGGCAACCAAGAACTGGAGACAGGCTCAATAATTGTCAATAACTAAATAATTGAACAAATTAGATAGTTCATATTTTGAATACTATGCATCTTTTGAAAGTGATAGATATAGATCTATATAAATTGACTTGGAAAGATATCCATGATGCATTTATAAAGTGAAAAAATAGTTTATAAAATGTAATACAGTATCATCCTATTTGATATTAAATCTTTCTATTTGTGAGTGTTTTATATTTGTGATTTATATTTGTGATTAAACAAGGAAAAATATGAATGAGTACATCCTAAGTTAGCAGTAGATAAATCAAAGAAAAAATTACTTTTTCTTAAGATGTATTAATACTCTTTCTATACTTGCAAGAAGCATATTGCTTTTTTTTAAAGAAGCATATCACTTTTAATGAACAATATTTTTTCCAACATTTTATTATGAAAAGTATCAAACATACTGCAAAGCTGAAATAATTTCACATTATGCATCCATATACATATGGATTCTCCTGGATTCTACCCTGTTAACATTTACTATACTTGCTTTATCATATATCTATCCATTTACCTATTCTATCCATTTCTCATTCCATTTTATTTTCTTGATGGATTTAAAGTAAAGTGCACACATCAGTCTATTTTCTCCTAAATTCTTCACCTTGTATAGTAATGACATTTTGGGGGCACCTGGGTGGCTCAGTCGGTTGTGTCTGCCTTCAGCTCACCTCATGATCTCAGGTCCTGGAAACCAGCCCCACATCGGGGTCCCTGCTCTGTGGGGAGCCTGCTTCTCCCTCTCCCTCTGCCTGCCATCTCCCCCTGGCCCCCGCTTGTGCTCTCTGTCTCTCTGTCAAATAAATGAATAAAATCTTTAAAAAAAAACCCGACATTTTAATTTAAATTTAAATACATTTTAAAGAAAGTTGCTGTGGAGCTCTGGCTGTGGCTCCACTCACTAGGCTCCTTGGATCATTCCTTCCTGCCCCTGATATAACAGATCTTCCTGAGGGTCTACAAAATAAACTGCAATTCAGTATTGATGTTTGAGAGTAGGATCTTAGAAATATTAAAAAAATAAATACTCTTTTTTATACTCTTTGGGGATCCATAGACCGTGTTATCTCTTAGTAAATGTTCTTTGGAACTCAGTGTAAATTATATGTGCATTGTGAAAATGTAAGCCAGAGAAGTCCAAGGAGATTTCAGGCTTTTGGAAACAGAAAGTGTATTGCTTGTGAAATAAACCAGGCAGAGAAAGACAAATACTGCATGGTATCACTTATTATATTTAGAATCTTAAAAAAAAAAAAAAGGTCAAACTTATAGAAACAAAGAATAGAAACATGGTTTCCAAGGACCATGGGGTGGGGAAGTAGGGAGAAGTTGATAAAAGGGTACAAATTTTGAGTTGTAAAATGAATAAGGTCTCAAGATCTAATGTAAATACATGGTGACTATAGTTGATAACACTGTATTGGATAATTGAAATTTGCTAAGAGAGTAGAACTTAAATGTTCTCTCTCTCACACACACACATTGTGCATATATATATATATAGTGATAGATGCATTAATTAACTAGATGAGGGAACTTTTCACCATGTTTATATATGTCAGATCACCACAACATATACTTCAAACATCTTACAATTTTAAATTCCAATTATATCTCAATAAAGCTAAAATTAAAAAAGAAAAGAGTATTTTGCTTAGAGTTCACTTGCCAAAAGTAGAATCCATTCTATCTGAGCAGATAAAGAGTTACCACGTGGTATCAGGTGACTTAGAGAATCCCTACATGGGCTGAAGAAAATCCTTATGTTGAGATTCCAGGAAGCATTTCCAAATCCCTGTGATGGAATTGGGCCAGAGAAGGCTTTGCCCCTGCCATGATCAGAAACTTCATGATACAATCAGAAACACGTCATCATGACCATTGGTTCCAGAGAGATACCTCAGACTTTGCTAGGAATCTGCCAAAGGAAGAAACTACTTGTAGAATCTGGAAATCACTGCTATAATTGCCTATTCCAGAACTAGGCTGCCTTTGCCATACTCTACATGAGCAACACAGAAAGCTCTTTTCATGATATGAATCAGTATCCAGACTAAGATCTTAATCTGAAATCTCACTACAAGGGACTACAGGAAATGTTTTAGGAAAAATGCTTTTGCTGACTAATCAATTTTCTTCTTCCTGAGTACATGGCTAGACTATGTTTTCAACCTTTCTGTAGTTGTATGTAGCTGTGTGTCTATGTTCTTGCCTAGAGAATGTAAGTGAAAACAACATATACCTTAAGACAATGGTCATACCTTGTTCACATTTTTTCTCTTCATTGTTGGCTGGAACCTGACCCGGCTTCAACTATGCAGATAACAATGCCAAAGGATATAGAGGTACATCCTGGGTTCCTGAATGACTGTGTGGAGCAATGTCCATTTAACCACTTTGGATGATGACATGAGTGAGAAAAAACCTTGAATCTTCCTTAAGTTACTGGATTGTTGTTTGGTCTTTCTATTATAACAGTTCAGTCTTATCCTTACATAATGCATCCAAATTTTAGCTCATTAGCTTTTGTCTCTACCTGGAAGTGTTGATTGGGTTTGATGTTGAGACACACACACAATCTGACTTGTTCATTGTTGAATCATTAATGCCTAACAAAGAATCTGGTATATCCTAGATGTTTAACAAATATTTGGTTGATGAATAAATAAAAGCATCCTCATAATTAGAGAAATTGTATGGGGCCAGTTTAAAATATTTTCTTTGACATACTTCAGCGGGAAGTGTGGTTTGAAGTTTAGAAAGGATTTCAGCATACAGAGATGGGGTAAAGGGCATTCTGGGAGGCAGAGAAGAATGCCTAAAGTGTGGCAGGATGGTAGGGGTGAGGGGAGCTGTGAGCTCGCCATTGTTTTTGGTGGAAGGCTGAAGAGAAGGCGTTGAGAATTGAGGATAGATTCTGGCTGGGTAAATTCTTAGATGCTATGCTAAGGTAATAGTAATTCTGTAAGCCAAGAAAACATCAAAGGCTTATTTTGTCTCTTTGGTTTTTGTTTTAGCACTGTACTGATATACTTGGCTTTGTCTTTTAGAAAACAAAGTACTGTCAGTGTGGAAGAGAAGATTGGAGGTGAGGGAGACAGAGGCGATTTTAATTGCCCAGGAAGGAACCATGGATGTTTAAATTAGTCAAAAGCAAAGGATAGATTTAAGGGATACTTTGGAGATAAAATTAAAAGGACTGGATGACTTCTTAGATGATGAAGAGAGCAAATCTCTCATCTCTAGATTGAGATGACAATACTATTTTGACTTAATATAGGAAATAAAGAGCAAGGAAGTAAAATGGGATGAATTAAAATTTATCTTTCATACTGTTACATTTTAAGTCATGGATGTATTAAGTAGCCAGATGGAAATATCCATTTAGAAGTCAAGAGGCATATTAGGATACTTGTGATTTGGACTTGGAAGCCATGAGTGCAGGAGAGCTTAGTATTTCTCAAGATGTGATCTGAGAACTTGTGCATCAGAGATACTCATCTTGGGGTGTTTGTAAAAATGAAGATTCCTGGAATCTTGGGCCTTATCACAGAATATTCAATCAGATTCTCTGGAGGATGGGGTCTAGGAATCTGTTTTCTAAAAATATTCTTGGATTATTTTAATGCTTTACAGTTTCTGAGAGCCATAGGTAAAGGTGACAACTAAAGCCTAATGGTATATAGGATTATTTGGGAGAAAATGAAGAGTGAAGAAGGAGTATGGAGCAGGACATGGATAAAAATGGCACTGGATCGAGAAACTGCAGAGTTAAAAAATCTGTTCCAAAAGAAGAAAAGAGAAGAGATTCCTGAGAACATGGAGAAGTAGCAGTGGGAAAAGAAATGTTTTAGGGCAGTGAGGTTGGGGAGAGGCTCCAGGGAGAGCAATATCTATAAAGAGGCCACCTAGAATGAGATGGAGAGAGGGATGCTGGTCCCATCGATGTGTTGGCCATCATTGGCCCCTGAAGCAGCAATTTCAGTAAACTGATGTGAGTAGAATAATATGACACCAGTAAAGCATTGAAGGAACTGAAAATTGAGAGATAGACTATGTTGATATTGTTTATAACTCAATGTAATTTCTATTTCAAATTGTCATGGAAGAGAAAATGTCATATTAGTTGGGCATTTATCCTTATACCTCTTTCTCCCAGGATGTGTGACCTCCACTTTGTGCTCAGGTGGGCCCAGGCAGGTCATTGCTTAGAGATCTCTAGGTCCATCTTCACGGATCTTCTGACCTGGCAGCTTTCTCTCTCTTCCTAGTCATACTCACGTTGGGGCATCTCTGGGGCAGGCATAGCCTGGAGTACATAAGTGCACCAAACAGACATTTTGTCTTGGGGTAAAGCCTCATTTGAGGGTTTACTCTTGAGCATCACACACCCATCCTGGAGTTCTGTTGTATCCCAGGGCTGTGGGGAGACACTTTTCAGACACCAGTCCTGAGTGTCTGCTTCTTCCTTGGGAACCTCTACATTTTGCTTATCTGGGGTGTAGTGGACAAAATAGATGAAATTCAGGAGAAAACTGCAGTTCAGATGATTAAGCTCACTTGTACAAAATTCCATCCTTGGCTAATGAGTTGTGGGATGATCTGACCACTCGGACTGCCATCTTCCTATTTGGGGCAAAGCAGAATATGCCAGGGGAGAAAAACAGATGGCTGTTATCTGACAATAATCGATGGCAGGGTCTTGGATAAATTAGGAGAGGATAGGATTAAGAGTATAGCTGGAGGAATTAATTAAAGACATTTAGTAAATGAGATGTAAGAAACTCAAGCAGAAGTATTTCAGGCAAAAGATTATAAACATATGGAATCAGATAATAAAGCTAACTGAATCAGCATGCAGACAAAGTAGTTAAAGAAAGACATCTGGAAGAGGAGAGAAATAAGAGAAGCAGAGGAAATAAAAGGTAGGGTTGAGATCAACTAGAGTGTGTTGGTAAAGTCAGATAATTTTTTTTCTCCTTTACTTTACCTATATTATGTCTTTCTTAGCCACAATCCCAAATATTACACAATTCAACATATTATATTTGTTTCTGGAAATATCTAGGAGATATATAAATACATCTGCCAAAGCAAATGGTTCAAAGAAGATCAGTGTTTTTCATGGCTAACTTAGCATGTTTCTGGCTTCCCACAAAAGTCTAGATCTTATGTTTGCAATTACATATTTTGGGCCACAAAAATAACAAAAGTAGCTATTTAACATGGTTTTCTATAGCAACAGGAAACAATATCCAGTAAAGGGCCCCTACAAATATCTTTCATCATGCTCTTCTCATCATGTTAAGATATAGAATAAGGCAATTTTGATGATGAGGGACTGAGGTGCATTATCCTTTTGTTTTTTGTTACTCTGGGAGGTAATCGCATCTGTCTGTATGAATGATGAGAATATCTCATTTTCCATGGATTCTTCTCATCTGCGTTTGAAGTGTAATTTCAGTCTGTGGAATGTCTTTGGTCATAGCCTACACTGTGTGGAGGCGTAGATAGCTGCTGATGTGATGCACCTGGGAAGCGACACTGAAGAAAGGCCTGCAGCCCCCAAACATTCTCCCCTCTAGCTGGCTGGGTTTCAGAATCACTGATTGCTGTCATTTTCCAAAAGGGCGAGAGACTCAGCAAGCGAATAGACTTTATGATAAAATATATCCTCTTTGCCTTGTTTACGAATCTATTGTTGACTCGCAGGGGAGTTGGGATACCAAGTCCTTGGATGGGAACATTGTATAGCTAAATTTTCTTCAGCGCAAAAGAGAGCAATAGTACAGAATCACTCTGATCAGAGAAACAATGTTGGAACAAAGGGATCTGTGGTTGTGAGCTCTATCATTTCCAAGGTTTATGATAAAGTATGTGTGGTACGAAAGGTTATGACTCTGAGCATGCTCTTGTCCTCAGGCTGGTTTCTGAGGAAAACGATCTGCTCAAAGTATCCTTTAATGTGTATCAATATCAGATTGTTTCCTCTTTAATTTCTTTTTTTTTCCTCTTTAATTTCTTAAAGACTGGATAGCTTAGGAGAATCAGAGGACTTCAAAGTCACATTATTATAGTCATAAATGTATTTTTTTCTAATAGGTATTTATTGAGCCATTACTAAATGCCATATTCTATGCTAGGTAGTGGAAACATAAAAACAAAAAAGCTGACATTTTAGTCTTTGAAAATTTCATCGTTTAATGGGAGAAGAAGGACATGCAAACCTCGAAAATAATTTTAAAAATAAAATAATAAAATAAAGCCTTATAAGTAGTAGCATAGACTACCTATGCAAAGTATTATAGGAATACAGAATAATGGGTTACTTTTCCTAGGAGGAATTCAGAAAGATTCAGAGAAATTAATTTGAGTTGGATGAGTTTAATTTTTCGAAGGAGCAGAGAGTGAAGAATATTCTAGGAAGAGAGAGAAAAAGCTCATTAAGATAGTAGTACTGCAGTGGACTGAGATTTTGTGTTTCCCTGAAATTCATATTAATCCATAATGTGATGGTATTTGAAAGGGAGGCCTTTAGGAGGTAATGAGGTCCTGAATATGGAGTCCTTGTGATGGGATTAGTGCCCTTACAAGAAGAGATGAGAGATAATTGCTTCCCCCCTCTCTCTACTCTTTGCCATGTAAACATACATCAAGAAGATGACCATTTACAAACTAGCAAGTGCCCTCACCATATATCAGATCTGTGGGTTCCTTGATCTTGGACTTCCTAGCCTCCAGAGCCATAAGAAATAAATGTCTCTTGTTTAAACCACCAAGCCTATGGTATCTTGTTATATAACAGCCTGAGCTGATTAGACGAGTACTCACTAACCAATCAGAATGGATAGCATAAATCATAGTGGTTGGTTGTCACTAAGTAAGGACTGAGAGATGGCCACACTCAATGGATAAATTTCACAAGGCTGTAACATGAGGTATTTTCAAGGGAGGATGGTCGAGTATTTAATGGGGGCCCTAAACATCATGAAAACATTGAGGAACCTGGTATGTGAGCAACTGGCATGGGAGAAAAGATGCTGATAAAAAAGATGGGAAAGGCCAATAAAAATAAAATTTGCCTTCTCAATAATTTTTCTTAGCATCAGTCCTAATCAATTTTAGCCCACAAGAGCCCATGTATCCAAATCAAGATGACATTAAAAATATGGAAAGATCAAAATCAATACCCATGGCTCTAATAAAGAGCTGAGCTCAGCATGTACCATAGAGGGTGTCAAGATCTAACTCCAGGCCTTTTAAATTCTGCAAAGTGATGAGTTTTGAAAGCGTGCTGTGTCTGCTCCAGAATTTCAAGTAACTGTTGTAAAAAGTCAGAGCATACTCCTGGCACTCCAGTTGTGCCTAATTTCTCACAGACAGTGTTAGTTTATGAAGCTGTGTGTGTGTGTGTGTGTGTATATTTGCTTACTTTAAGCTTTTTGGATTGTGTCTGCCTTATAGACATGAAAGGTCACATTGAGGTCACAGAGATTTTGTCTTAGAAAAGCAGCCACTGACTATGGACCGGTTCTCAGAGAACATCTCAACAGTAACACATTGTTAGGGGTTGTGAGGCATCATGAAAATATGTTCTGAAATCTCTAATTCAAGAGTGCTATTTAGATGCCAGAAGTAATACTGCATTTCTTAGAATGAACAGAATTGCTAGACGCTTCTCTAAGATAATAGGGAGGTGTGAATTTTTTTTAATTAAAAAAATCTTAACATGAGAATTTGGCTACGTATGTGGAAAGCAAATGCGGTATAAAACAGTAGTTTCGTGAGAGGCAAAGGGACTTTTCAGGCAGATAGCAAGAAATAGCCATTATTGTTCAGAATAGAACAAGAAATAAGAAATAGCCTTCTTGTTCAGAGAGGCAGAGAATGAGTCTCTATCACAGAGTGTCCTGTTTTCTGGTAAAGAGGATGTTAGACCAAGTTATCATGGAATCAATCTTAGTTTCTGATAAAGGGATGTCTTGCTTTATTGAGCACTTTGAGGAGGAGAGGGCTTTCCCTGGGCCCTAGAAGTTACACCCTAAGGGCCGGGCCTCCCTCTCAAATCTTTGCAACAATCCTCTTCTATATGTGAGAACGTTGAGGTCTCGAGAGCTGGAATAACCTGGCACATGTGGATTTGAACCCACCTCTGTCTGCCTCTAGTGCTCCAATTTTCTCCCTCATCGTGCAGCTTCCCTTGATGACTCACTCTTCTGCTTGGAAGCTGACCTTGCTATATGTCTTCTGTGCAAAACCCCGATGACGGCCAAGGCCCAGTTCTGGGGATTGGGGAGAGAACACCTGAGAAGTGAAAGCAGACTTCTCCCAGGTGATGGAGGACTATGACAGGTTCTTGTGTGATGTTTTAATGCTTTACATATATCAACTTGATTCATCTTACCCAGTCTTGTGAGGTAGGTGCTTTTAGTATCACTCTCATTTTGAAGATAATTTTCCCAAGGTCACACAAGTATTGGCAGTGGTGGGACTGAAACCAGGTAGTCTGACTCCAAAGCATGTGATTTTCACCATCATGTGATACATACATGCATATTGGCCGTATGTGTCTATTTCCTTCACCTATAGAGTAAGAAGAAGACCATAAAAATGGTCTATACAAAGTCTAAGGTGGATCGATTGAGTGATTATATTTTCTGTGAGTTTAATACAAGGGCTTCTAGAAGATTCTAGGGTATCAGAAGGATTTTAACACCAAGGAGAGCCTCGAATGCCAGAGTGAAGTGACTCTGTTAAGTTGGGTGGGCTCCTTGGTAAAAGATCAGCCAAGGAGCAATAGGAACATTTACTGAAAGCTCAGCAGGCGGCAGTGTAGAGGATGGATTAACAGGGACCCTCCATATGGCTCCTAGAGGGATCTCTATTCAAAAACATAGTCCTTTCTCCACTACATTTATATGAGACAGGCTTCTCCAGAGAAACAGAATCAGTAGAAGATTTATAAAATTTTAATTTTACTTTGATATATTTATATTACCTGCAGTGTAAATGTATTTTGTTTATATAAAGGAAATTTGTGAGGATGAATTGGCCCCCATGATTATGGAAGCTGAGAAGTCCCATAATCTGCCATCTGCAAGCTGGAGACCCAGGAGTTCAAAGACCTGAGAACCAAGGAAGCCAAAGGCTTAAATCCTCAGTGCCAGAGAAAATGAGAGATGTCCCAACTCAAGCAGGGAGACAGGCAGCAAAAACAAGCTAATTCCTCTTTTTTCCACCTTTTGTTCTATTCACATCCTTAACAGATTGGATAATACCCATCCACACAAGGGGAGGCATACTACTGAGTCCAATGCAAATGCTTATCTCATCCAGAAACACTCTTACACACACATCCAGAGATAATGTTTAACGTGCCTGCTCTGTGGCCAGTCACGTTGATACATAAAATTAACCACTCCATTTTAAGCTGCCAAAAGATGAGGGCCATATCAGAATATTCCCCATTCCCTTCTCTTTGGGCCGTGTGGATTGACTTCCCTTCTGTATAAATTTGCCAGAGACAAAAACTAGTAATCCCAACCTCGTGTCACTTAGGTAGTGATTTATTTTTTATAACTAAGGAGCCCTTGCTTCAACAGGGTAACAGGTATACCAAAGGACGATCAAGGACCAGCCATGACCTCAGCAGACTGTGCAGGTTGCTCTGAGCATCCGCTCCTTCCCATCACTGTTGCCTTATTGCTGCTCTGACATCTAAATTGTAACCGGAAAAGAGGCATCATTGACAGGAGCTCTTCTGGTGAGAACCCAAACTGCTGGGACTCTGATTCAGTTCTTCACTTCTTGGTTCCAGTTTCTTTGGCGTTAACTCAAAATGACTTATTTCTGTCTACTTATTCATTGGTCAGTTTAAGAATAGGATAATATGTATTATCGTAATACTAACAAGCAAAGATAGAAGCCAAGTCTGCTCTCTTCTGAACTGAAGTCAATGGAAATCCAGAGTCTGGCTGCTGCTGCTGTTTTATCAGTTGCGGTCACAAGCAGGGGTGGGAGGGAGCAGGAAGTAAAGGTTACATGAATTATTCAAGGACTGGAGGACTTAGGAGTACATTACAACTGTCAGCTTTATCATTTTCATTGATAATTTCCCCCAATATCATGAGTCTGAGAATTAGGGTTGATTTTGTGTTTATAAAGACTATTTGCTAGGGCAAGGGTTACAGAATGAAAATACCCCTCCAGGCACTGAGAATGGCAAATTGCAAAATGGTGAGGCTGTGAACATGCCAGGAATTTAAAACATTCCTTATAGACTATTACTAAAAAGTGAGGAACTGAAAACATAGAGACAAATTTAAGAGTTTGTGCCAGTAAATAACAGCTCACACAGGGATCACAACTGTGAACATGGAAAGCAAGAGGCAAGCGTGAAGACACTCATTGAGGCAGAGCGGGCAGGATTTGCTAAATGGTATAACATGGCAAATGAAAGAATTAGAGGATGCAAAGATGATTCTAACATGTTGAGCCAGGGGAAGGTGGTAACTTTGATAGGGAAGTAAAGACCAAAGAAGGAGCAAATTGAGAGGAGAGGGTGCTGTAACCAGAATGAGACAGATTAAGTTCCAGGTCATGAGGAGAAATCCCAGGACAAATGCCTAGAGTAGGTGGTTGGCAGTTCGACTCTGGACTTGAGAAAGTAGAGAGCTTTGGAGAAGCCCCGAGAAGAGACTGGAAGTGACCTAGCAATCTAATCTAGATCATTTGATGCCACAATGCTAAAGAGGAAAGGACAGTTGAAGCAAGAGGCCAATAACTTCAAATCCTGCAGACAAAGAAGGGGATTTGAGGGACAGAAAATTTTTCTGGGTTTGATCACAATAAAACAGGTATCTGTGTGGAGCAGAAACCAGACTGTAAGGGGTTAAGGAGTAAAACCAAGGCCTCGGGGGCCACAGATTTAGACTAATTTTCAGTATTTTGACAGTGGAGGAAAAGAGAGTGCTATGGTGATTGCCTGATGGGCCAGCAGAGGGAAAGATTTTAGCAAAGATCTAAACATAAGAGGATGGGACTATGGAGATGAAAAAATAACATTCAAAATCTACTTGAAGATGGGCGCCTGGGTGGCTCAGTTGGTTGAGCAACTGCCTTCAGCTCAGGTCATGATCCTTGAGTCCTGGGATCAAGTCCCACATCAGGCTCCCGGCTCCACGGGGAGTCTGCTTCTTCCTCTAACCTTCTCTCCTCTCATGCTTTCTCACTTTCTCTGTCTCTCAAATAAATAAATAAAAAATCTTAAAAAAAAATCTACTTGAAGAGAGAATTATTCATAAAAATTGCTTTAGAATTGGCATTCAAGCAGTAAGATGAAGACCAATATTCAAATTTAGGGTAGAGATGATTGTTCCTCTGAGTCAGGAGACATGGGATAAAAATGATGGAAGATACAAAAGAGTTGGCAGATCAGAAAGGTAATATGAAGAAGTTTGCACTGAATTGGCTCAATCATATCAGTAATAACAGGAATCAAACCATTTTTCAGAGTAAAAAAAAATGCATTTCACACTTTGCAGTAAAGATGGGTGAATACTTGTCTTAACCATGTCTTTTATTTTCTGTATTCTGATTCTTTGACATCAGAGCCTTCCTCACCCTAAAGGGACTGCCTTTCCCAGGGTTAGCTGATTCCTAATAAAGATATTCCTAGACATAGATAGGGAAAAACCAGTGAAGATACTTTTCAAATACAAACCAATTAATCCAGAGCCACACCCCAGCTGTCTTCTTTATCAGGCTTTCATCCACCTGCCCTAAGTACCAGAGGCAGATATCAGACAACTAGGAATAGCCCCTATGCCTCAGAGCCCACTGAAATTACTCAGACTAGCTCATCCCAAGCCTGTTCATCCTACCTCACCTGTACCTTCCTGCAGAAACCACCAAAAAAGATTCCTGCTCACAATTTCTCCTTCTCCCTCTGCCTCCTGACTGTGGTTTCGCCTCCCTTTCCATGTGATCCCCTGTGGTGTTATGTGCCCCCTCCACTGTGCAAACCAGCTTTCCATGGAAATTGTCACTTGATCTCTTAGCCTTAACATACCTAAATCATAAAGCCAGTTAAAAAAATATATTGAAGGGTAGCTCAGTCGGTTAAGCATCTGACTCTTGATTTCGACTCAGGTCATGATCTCAGGCCCTGCCCTGGGTGTGGAGCCTGCTTAAGATTCTCTCTCTCCAAAAAAAAATAAAAATAAAAAATAAATAAAAAGATTCTCTCTCTCCTTCTCCTTCTCTCTCTCTCTCCCAGCCCCACCTGGAGTATGCTTTCTCTGAAATCAAAACAAAACAAAACCTTGTAATTTTGTATATTGTGTTAATATTTGATACACTTAAGTTATGAAGCAGGTAGATTTAAATAGTGGCTTGCAAAATGAGAAGGAATAATTGTTCCCAATTTAGTTTTTAAGAATTATTTTGTATCATTGTGGACATCTTCTGGTTGTTTGAACAATGTAAATAACATCAATTTGAGATAAATATATATTTTTAAATGCAGGAGTTACAGGGTGTGCCAAATCAGAAAATATCCCTGTAATCCATGCATCATAGTTCTAAGGTTTGCAGCGAGAGTACTTGGACTAATGGTAACAAGAAAGCTAGATGTGACTTTCTACATAAAATAGGACATCATCTCCACCAAACCCCCTGTGTACAGAGTCAACAATTGAGTGAGAAGGCCATCCGTGGGCCTCTCAAATTACAGCAACAGCCTTTCTGTCCACTTCCATTTGCTCTTAATTCATGGCACCAGCCCCATTTTGAAAGCAATTTTCTTTTTGATGGATTGAAACACAAACTTGTTTCACACTGATTTTGAGTACGGGTTTAGGGATGTCACTTTTCTATTGCATCTGACATCATCAACTAGTTGTCTTAGACAGACCTGAACTAGCAGTGTAAGATCTAAGTGATGAGCTTTAGACTGAACTGAACCGTTACTTATTGTTCTGCAAATGGTAACAGCAGTGATGTGGCCAAGCCATTTATACAATCAGCCTATTATATTACATTACATGTATTCCCTGTCTCCTCTGAGTAGCTTGGTCAAAATAAATGGGGACTTTTATAAATTATATAATTACTGGTTACTTTAAATTATAAATTACTGTACCAGTTACACAAAAGGTTACCCCCAAAGTTCTGATTGGAAGGTTAGTGGTTAATGGGGTGACTCAGCTTGCAGCAGTATTGTATTTTGAGGCTATATGGGTGAGACACAGCATCAGAACTTTCCACTTTGGCTTCACTCTGGATTTTTATAATTCTGATTACTTTGATATTGCTTAGTAGATTTGCTGCTTTACTTACCTAAATGTTCTAAAGGATGGATGCCATGGAGCAATCAGTTAAGAAAACAAACAAATGTATTGAGAGAAAAAATATCTTTGGCTTTCATTTCCCAGTATCAACCTCATGCTTCAATTTTCATTGTTTATAAAAACAATGGTCTCATCTACATAAAACCCAATAAATGTGAATATAGAAAAGAAAATTTTATAAAGGATGCTGAGAAAGTATTTGATGCTGTAGTTGTGTTGAATCTTTACCATTTCAAAAAGAAAAAAAAATATTGCTTACATATTTTTCTAGTTGAACTTACGTGCTGAGTTAATAAGATTTCCTGTGCAACTAATTAAGTGAATTTTAGTGAAGTGTTCACTTAGGCTTTTGGAAAAGACTATCATTATAAGTATCCATTGTTTCTGTGGTTTCTGAAATCTTCTCCCTACACTTGTAAACTACATGAAAATCACACGGTTAAGCAACATTTTTTCCAACTTACTTATCTTCTGTTGTGGAAATTCTATAAAAACTTTCTGGGTTGAAACTATAGCTGATCTATGGCCATGCCTCCTGTTTTGAGCATCAGCCTTATTCCAGAGCAAAACATGACGATCTCAAAGTCCTTGTGAAAGCTGTCATGTATTTTCATTTAGTATAATGTTTTGCTTAATATCTAGAAAGACTTTATTTAGTCATTTAAGAAAATATAAAACACGAGATGAATAATTAAAACTTAATGTTATTCCTACCTAGGGTGTTTGTCTGAAGAAGGTGAATTTTCCTTTGGTTCAGTTTGGTGATATGTCAGTCTCCGGAAATATAAGTGTAAACAGGAAAAGCAAAAATAGAATATATTTGGCATTTAAACTCATTTATTATTCACTCACTCATTTACTTTTTTTTTTTTAACCAAATAGAGACAATAATACCAGGGTGTTAGTCTGGGTGCTGTTGTTTATGGGTCAAAAAAATCTTTAAGAAATAAAGTCAGACTGACACAGCCATAGACTACTTTTTCTGGAACAGCACTATAATGGAGAAAGAGAGTAGGGAATCTACGGGGAGGTATGGGAAGAGTGACATCCTGGCCCTTTGGAAGTATCTTATTTCTTTCAGACCAGAAGAATCAATGTAGGAAAAAGCACATTCTCTTTCAGTAAGCAATTCCCTAAGTCAGGGGTTGGCAAACTTCCTGCAATGGACCAGATGGTGAATATATCGCGTTCAGTGGTCCGTAGAGTCTCTCCCACCACAGCACAACTCCACCATTGCAGAGCGAAAGCAGCCATAGATAATACAGAGAGAATGGTGTGACTCTCTTCCAATAAAACTTCATTTTTAGACTCTGAAGTGTAGATTTCATGTGCCACAAATATTATTTTTTAAAATTTTTCTTTCAATCATTTAAAAATATAAAAACTATTTTATAGCTTATATATTTTATATAATTTATATATAGTTTATATATATATAAAATATATAGTTTATATAAAAAAAGGTGGGGGAAATACTGGATTTGACCTTTGGGCTGTAGTTGTTTGATCCCTATCCTCAATTATAATCTTATTTTTAAAACCTCCAAATACAGATGCACACATATACATATATATATTTACACATTCTAAGATTATGTTTTTGTCAGGAGCTTCAATCCTAATGACAGGTCTGTTTTTATTAAGCACATGCTTGAGAACATGTCCAACTTTCAGTCCAAATAATAATTGGAACGCAAATGAGGAGCCATGGATTAAACTAGCATTCAGGAGTGCCCCAAGCCTTGCCTGAGTTTCTGTGTGTCATGCATATGATTTATTTGTAGTTTCATTTGCAAATTTTTAATTTACTAGAGGCACATGCTACAATTCCACAACCTTTTTACCTCTCCCCTTGCTCTCTTTCCAAAGCCTCTTTCTTTTCCTATTTATGTCTTATATAGGCTTCACAGGACAAAAGCCATTTTGATATGCAACACAGCAAGAGGGAAAATGGCAGAGAGAGGGGAATGCCAGAAAAGTGAGAGATGAATTAGGTGAAAGAGACAAGCTCATGAAGGAGATGGTTTTCATTCTGTCTGGAGAGGGTGTGTGATCAGATAGGGGGATCACTCTGTCCCTCCCACTTTTCTTCTAACCCCTCCTCTTCTTCCCATTTCTCCTGTCTCACCCACAGAGAGGCTCAGTTGCCCATTTCTTGCCCACACCTTATTTCCTACTTGTCTCTGAACTTCTTACCAGACTCTCTCTATCATTTCCACTTCTTCCTTTTGTATGTTTTCCAGCACAACCCTCAGGCTCACCTCCTGCAAAGTGTCACTACAGCTTTCCTTTCACCTTGCCCTGCTTCGGGCCACTGCAAGTAGCCACTGCAGGCAGCTGCCGCCCCCATCCCCAGCCTCGGGGGCGTCTGACCACACTCTGCAGAGCAGCATGGGCACCCTTGATCCCTGCCCACCTCCCACCTGGGGAGAATCACCCCCCCCATGCATTCCCAGAACAGAATAGTACCCCTGGGCTGATGCATTTACAAGGCTGAGTACTATTCTGGCTCCCCTAATTTGCTTTTTAAATGCAGAATTTAGCTTTTATCACCTTTTCCCACATACTTTACTGACTGTCCGGGTATAGGAGAACTTGCATGCATTTGTGGTACCACTTTCAAACTCAAATTCATGGGTTCAGTTATACTACTTTTTTTAAGAAAGTGGACTCACTAATGAGGATTATGAATTATTTTATTGTAAAAATTATTAGGCCTTAAGTAAACATACATTGTTTACTCTTAAAAATTTAGAGCATGAATATGAGCAAACAGAAGTAAAAAAATCACAGCAAACTACTTTGCTATGATTTTATCAGAAGATAGCCACTTAACATTTGGCATATAATCTCCCGGAGTTCTGTATAACCCTGGACATGGATAGGTTTATACATGGGTATCAGTCACAATTTCATCAGAGAAGCAAAACTTTTTGGAGGTATACATAAATGACATTTCTCAGTCATGACAGATGGTTACTTTCTCCGTGCTGTTGCTTTTGTGTCTGGTGCTGGAGTCTGAAGACCTTTATCAACCCAGTTATAATCTCTGAACCTCAATTTTTTTCATTTGTAAAGTGGAAATAATACTTACCTAATAGAGTTATCCAATATTAATATCAGTATTAAATGAAATGATAGCATAGTGTATTTCACCATACTTCCTTGTTTGCAGAAAGCTCAATATATGTTATCAATGATTACTATTAATAATTATTAATAATTATGCTTATTACATTTTCCATCACTGACACTAGCTATGGACCAGTAATGTGGCTTTTCTGATGCTCAGTTTCATCAGCTGTAAAACAGAGCCATTACTACTTACTTCAAAGTACTATTGTAGGAACTAAATGAGAAAGTAAATCTAAAAATACCAGAGACAAGGTCTTTCATGAAGATAGTACTCGGTCAACGTCTCTGATTCTCCTAATGCTAAGATTATGTTAACATTTGTTAGTAGCACTGCCGTGTCATTATCTCACGTGGAGCCTGTTGTCATTTACATCCTTGGAGTTTCACCTGCACGGTGAAATAGCTCTGCTATTCCATACTTGAAAAAATGTTGTTTATCCTGCTCGGTATACGATTTTATATTTATCCTTATTCTCTTTCATTGCAATAACTTTTTATCCCAAACCTCAGAATGCCCAGATTTCTTTCAAATTTGCTTTTGGGTCCAACATATTTTTCTTCCTTAATTTTTCATGCTTCCTACCAATTGATCTAAGATATTAAGCTGAGTCTTATAATATTGCTGTTTTTGTAGGTCAAAAATGGTTACACATTGGCAGTTGTATATGGCTCGACCATATATTTATTACAAAGTTGAATAGAATCGAGGACTTGAGTGTTAACTCTTTGTTAGTAGTTTTGACCTTTTTTGGGTCATGAATCTCTGAGAATCTTCTAAAAGCTATTTATTTCTTTTCTGGAAACATGCACACACACACACACACACACACATACACACACAACTTCATACTGTCTTTTTATTGCATTGGATATTCATTTCCTTCATGGAGATGGAATACAAAACAAATTAAAAAAAAAGCCTCTCTTACTCTCATCTTTAATATAAAACATGTTATTTGCTTTAAAAATTATAGCAATATAAATTGTGTATAAAACTAAAATGTAAACTTAAATCATGTTGAACTTTGAGTTTCATGGAGAGCACAGGTAGTTTTTTGGTTTGAATAAGAAGTAAACATGGTAGAATGAACTAACATGACTGTGAAAATCACCTTTTGACAATCATTTCTGAGCTTTCATTTCTTTGTCAACAAATGCTGGAAACTCTGACAAATGTCTGGCATAGCAAAACAATGGAATCTGAACTCCCATTACTGGTTTTGCTAGATGAGAGTAAATTTGTTTCAATGAGCAACAGAATTTCCAAGGTCTTCAGGTAGGATTTATATCATATCATGTCCTTTGCTCTCAAGTCAAGGAGATGAACTTTCATAAGGCTTGCAAGTCAGCAAAATAAGGATTATGAATCCACATTTCATTTTTAGGTTATCTGAGGGGAAGTAAGCTTCTAAAAAAATTCCATGGTATTTCCAAGTGTCTGTAGGTTTGCTTAAAAGTTTAGAAGGCTTTGTTACTTTTGATTTCAGCCTCGGAATCACTTTCTCCAGCAAAGGACATTTTCAGAGTTGTCTCTCTCCAATCTGTTGTTCAGAATGTCCCTTTGGCCAAAATGTCTCCTAGTTTTTAAACAGTATGTATAATGCTGACCACAGGGCCTTAATGGAAAGGCTTACATTATTCCCGTGGCTGAAAATATTTGTCAAGTGACCCAATTCAGAAAGACATGCTTGGTGCCAAATGCTTTTATGAGTGGATTTCTTCTATCAGATAAAGAGTGATGGGTGGGTTGGGGGTGGGGGATCTGTCCCAAGTTAATCATGCTCATATTAAAAACCCTTTCTTCTATATCATATGAAAGAATCCATATTCTCTCCTCTATCTTGGCAAAACTTTTTAGCAAAGTAATTCACTTTCCTGGCAGTAGCCAAATATTTTAGGCTGTTGACCAAGTCTATTACATTAATGCACCTTCATGTGCAACACTAGGTTCATAATTATGGGTGGACTTTATTTCCTTGTTCCTTTTTTATCAACTCACTTGATGAATGTTGCCTCAAGACTCTCAAGGACAAGCATCATGCAGAAGTGATATTTTTCCTTATTTGTTATTTCTCATAGAGAGATGAGCATGACTCACCTCAGGACTCAAGGATAGCATAATCACTATATCTTATTAGAGTACTTGAAAGATGAAGAACAATATGTATGTTCCAAATAAAAATAATTTTAATTTTAATTGCTAAAACATATCATATTTACTTATTAATAACAAGTTAGTTTGCAAATGATGCATTAACCATCTTATCATTATTATAAATTATCAAGATTATTGGTTAAAATACAACTATAGCAACTTTGTTCAAGATTTATCCTTTGAATTTCCACAATAAATGGCACTTAGCCAATCCCCCAGTTGGCTTAGCCTTCACCAAGATAGTTCTTCTTCCATTCTATGTTCAATTTTATTTATGATCCCAGCTTATGTTGTGGTTATATGTCTTGTTCCAAATTCTTTCCCATAGGCCAAGCTAATCTTAATATGGTTATTATTTCCATCTGGTTTTTACCTTTATTGAATATCTTCCATTGTAGAATTTATCCTCTTCCCAGGCTTCTTCCTCCTACTCATTTAAATGTATTATTACCTTCCTTCTAATCACCCCAAAAAGGGTATTGATCAAGGCTTCCATCTGGCCAGCTGCCTTTAGTACACTTTTACAAAGTACTCTATATGGAATTTCCATTCTCAAGTTCAGAGATTTTTCTTGAGAATAGCATTTGGTGTACAGTACTATTAATTATTCCCCTATTAGTAGATCTGTTTCTGTCTAAAAATGATTTTCTCCCATTCTACATTCCTACCCCATGAATGCCTCTTACAAAATGTGAGCGTTACATAAGACCATATTTATTTGTTAGAATCTAAAATTTAATTTTAACTGTTTAAAACCTTTATTCAGTGGGTAGCTTATAAAAACTAGAGAAAATGAGCATTTATTATTTTCTGTTACTATGAATCTCCATTATAATCATTTTTATTTATGTATCAATCTTATGGCCCACCATAATATTTTCTTTTCCCCTCTGTCCTGAAAATATTACTTTAAAGCTTTCTTAATCAAGTTAGTGCATTTCCTGGAATCACAATTCCCTTGGAATTTTTAAAATATTCTTTGTGCCTTTTCAGGGGACCAAATTTAATTATTGAAAGAATATCATTTTTGAAAGTTTTAAGTCATGAAATCCTTATTTCCTTTAAAGGAAACCTCAGAGCCCTTATATATAAGATATATAAAAGTGAAGTTCTAGTTGAAGGGCATATATGTGTGTGCGGAAGTGTGGGAAAGGAGGCCTTCTCTAGGTGACACCTCTGTGCTTCCAAATCCCTTATAGAGCACAGTTTTGCAAGCCATGGTCACATTAAGCAAAATCTTTTATTATGGCAGTTCCTTTCTTCTCTGAACTAAGCACCTTCTCTGTTACTGAGCACCCACCATTGGCAAAGCTCTGTACTATGCATTACTTATACTCTACTCTCATTTCCAAAGTCGTACCTATCAAGCGTAAGTGAAAACACAGTCTTACATCCTCAAGTGTCTCAGAAATCACCAGGAATCTGTTCTGGGCAATTTCTGGTGATTACATTCTCTCTAATACAAATAAGCACGCATGAAAACCAGTTTTTCTCTTTTAAAAGATTTTGATCCGAACCATCAAGTTCAAATTCCGTTGAGCTGGGGACATGGCACAAAACGTAGTGAAAGTAACTGTCACAGAGGGAAGCTCAAGTTCCCTAGTTGTATTTCCTTCAGTGACCCCGACCCCAAATGAGAGGACTCGGTGTGCCCTGTAAACACTGCGTGTCCTACCTCTGTACCTTCTAGTCCACTGTCAATGTGCTGTGCTGGTCTACTTTTCTTTGTTTAGTACATTTCTGTCTTTCAAATCTTCAGTCCCATCAGCCAGAAATCATTGTTTCCTCTTCTGTGCCACAAATCACATATCTACTTTAAAATCACATGTTAGTCCTTTTACTATAGTTATTTTTGTATGTTTTACACCTGTCTTCCTACAAGATGATAAATGCCCCAAGGACAGAAGGTACTCCCTTTAGGGCCTAACTGCAAGAATCATGTTAAATAGGGACTTTGTTTATTTTAACTAAAATTGAGGGAAATGATTAACGAGTACACAGAAAGAAGAGAAATAAGGCTAATGTAGGTATCATGTTTAGGATTTCTGGATGATATAGTGTGTCTCAATAGTAGAGAGAACCATTTCCTTTCTACCAAAGTGCTAACATACCCTAAGCTCCCCGAGGATGGCAAAGTTTGGGACCATTGGCAGCAGAGTCTCAGTATAGCACTGGAATTCTCCTGGTAGGCCACACAAACAATGGCAGAGGTTAGGCATGCCAGAATCCCAGGAGGAAAGGACATTGACCAAGAAGAGTTAGACCAGGGCAGGAGGAATGTGGAAAAGACCACATGGTCCAGTGGTGACTGTGGCTGATGGACCAGTTCACGAACATATAGGAAAACCTGCTAGAGCTGATGGGGAAGATGGAGAAGAATTTTCAGGGGATCATAGATCCTGGTTAGCAGATGAGGACAAGATATGTTTAATCCGTAATCATGATTAAATTGTCCTCCATCCAAAAACTGGTGAGGTCCAGAAATATTTGGGTTAAATTTAATTTACAGAAAATGCAAAGCCTCTTAATTTACGATTGTTAAAAGACTTTTTAATGCAAGCACCCATTAAGACTAAGGTATAAATGACTAACATCATTGTGTATACACACTATGTGTGTATTACATGTTGTATATGTCTGTATGTCTAGCCTCAAGAAGAGATTTTGCTAAGAGAGCAAAACTGGCTAGCCAAAATTGTAAGAAGACATAGAAAAGAGAAACAGTGGATTTTCTGGAGACTCTGAAGAATGCAAATGAATCCTGTTTTTCAGTTTTGACTACAATGTCTATCTTAGTGAGCAATTTATTTAATATAAACTTAGCACTTTGCCCAACTCTCTACAAAATACAGATTGGCCGGAAGGAAGAAAACATGCTTCAACCCCAAAATTGAAAGTAGTTGTTCTAAAACTATAAAAATAGTGAGTCTGTAAGGATGACTATAAGCAGATGTCTCCGAAAAAAAGTGTAAAACACACACAACTTCTAATTTCCTTCTATCACTGGAACACTCTCTTTTGTTTTGTAGGCTGTCAGCTTTAGACAGCCAGGTGGACTTGGAGAAACAGCATACATAGATTTTCCATTTTTCTAAGTGCAAGAATTTGGAAGCTAGTAACATCTGAATCATCCCTAAACCATCTTTCACCCAATAATTTTTTGGATCAAGTTAAGCCAGTGTCTGCAATAACTACCATTTCAGTTATTTCTGGCCCTGAAATTTTATTGAACTATACAGATCATCTTGCATTTCATAATGAAACATCAACTTATTATTGCTGTATTCTTCTCATTGATTCAATCATTTTTGGATACGTTTGGAAAGGACTGACTTAAATCAGTGTGATCTATGCTCTTAGGTGACTTTTCTGACAAAATATAATCATGGAAAGATGTCTGAGCCAATAAAACCATCTGGGGCTTTCATGTTTTTAAAACTCAAAATCTTTTACATTTGTGGATTGTGCCAGTAAATTTCAAACCGTTTGGATTGAACCAGGTAAAAAAATAGCCTGTACCTGGGTCACTTTTCTTTTCTTTTTTAAATATATATTTTAAGCTACAAATATTTGGATTGATATTTGCACAATTAAAGCTGATGTTATTTAAACCTCAAGGAAATAAGTGACAATATAAATATGTACTAGTAATTTTTAGTGGTATTCCCATTCTAATGATCAGCAGTTCTTGGAGATCCTTGTTGCTGGGACCCTGGAAGGGTAACACTGCTTCCTCATTGCCAAGTACTCATTTGCGTTCAAGGCAGTACACGGAGGTATAGATGAGTGAGTATGAGCATGCGTCTTCAAGGAACTGATTACTTTGTGTGCTTAATACTCGGATAACAGGATACTTACAGCAAGTGTTATTGGATGCTGACCAAATAGCTTCTCCTCATTTCTTGCTGGTACAGTCTCAGTTCTGTTTGTGCTCCATCATTTACTCAGAAATTAGACCACAAACTAAGAATTTTAAATTAGACCTTATTGTTTCCTAAGAATTCATTGTAGGAAGGATGAAGGGAAATGTTAAACCAGCCAGTAGCCAGGCATTCATCAAGTCTCACTTCTTTAGGACATCAAAATTATAGACTTTCTCTTGTACACTGGTACAAGCTGAAACCTCCTCTACGAATTGTTATGTAGCCAGGGGTGCTTGGGTGTTTCATGAGGTCCAGTGTCCGACTCCTGATTTCAGCTCAAGTCAAGATCTCAGGGTCCTGAGATTGAGCCCCGCATCGGGCTCCATGCTCAACGAGGAGTCTACTTGTCCCTCTCCCTCTGCTTCTCCCCCTGCTCATTCTCTCTCTTTCTCAGATAAATAAAATAAAATAAAATAAAATAAAATAAAATAAAATAAAGAATTGCCTTGTGGCTAATGACAGGGAAGAGCTTTGTGGTACTCAAGTAGAAGAAAACAGAAATCCATGGCAGGAGAGATGAGATCAGATCCTATATTGATAATTAAGGAAACATGATTAAAAGAATGTAAAAGGAGTTGGCCTACGTTCGGCCCAGTAAGATATTAAGAATCAGTTATTTTAATGAGACTTGAACTTTGCTTCTTCAATTATCAACCTGTAGAGATAGCTGATTATGGAGGGTCTGACTTTTTCCTGATAGGGGTTGATAGAAAAACAATTATTTTCACTATTAAAAAGACTTTTAAACTATTTTAATGTCAACTTTTAGACTTCCACTATTAAAAAGAGGCCTTTCTCTTCTTTTGTCCTACGTTGTCATATCTGCGTGCCATAGGTGTGACCCTGAGATTACCTAGCCTTTGACACAGTGGCAATGCTGAGAATGGGAGAACAACAATGAAGAGAGTCCTAATTGTAGATGATGTCACAGAGCTGATGAATTAATCAGGATTAGAGTCGCTCTGCCTTAGAACTTCGTGCCTTAAGGGGTAACAGAAATCCCTTAATTGCTTAGGCCACTATGAGTTGCACGTTTTTCATTTACAGTCAGAAACTCTCACCAATGCGTTGTGTCATCCAAATTTCTTTGTTTAGTGGCAATAACACCTGGGATATGTAATGTCTGGGATGTAGAAAATATGGATCAAATGAGACTAAACATTTCAGGGAAAGAAATGATTTTCTGAAGGAGTGGGTCAGGTATATGGGATTGTAAGGAAGGAAACATTTACAGCAAGACAGTGCTGCCTTTATAGTAGACAAATGTCTCCAGGCATGTATGGCTTGGGATGTTAACACGCACCAACAGCCTAGATTCCGGAGGCTCCAGCATCAGTTCAACAGACTCAGTAAATAATGCTTTCAATAAAGTTACATTTCTTGGTGGCAGGACTGCTTGGAACCTAGACTTGGCTTATATATCCTTTGACTTTCCAAGAAGAAGTGTAATATGCTCCATTTCCCCATTTTAAAATCAGAATATTTGATTTTCAAAATATGTAGGAAGATAAAACTATTAGTTTCCTTTAATGAAGAGAATGGAAATTATCTAAAAACACAACCTCTGTACCCACTGAGAATACTGAAATGTGCATTAAAAGGAGCACCCTGTTTCCTCCTCTAGTTTCTTCTTTAGTCCTATGTATGGAGAAAGGAGGCTTCTGGGAGAAGGAGATTGTATGCCTTACTCAAAAGGCAGAAAGTGGCAAAAATCAGGATGGCTTTTGAGAAACTCCAGTCTCGGGAAAAGAAAAGTTAGAATCTAACTAGCTTCAACTTAATTGGAAACAGGACTTGGGAGAACTTTGTAAGGTTCTGGAATTTAAGACTTCCTCATGACCGTCCTCTTTGTTTTCTTCAAAGCAAAGTTAGTGGTGATGTAGGGATGCTGAAATACTGTGGCAGAGTTTTAAGAAAGGCAGAAACCAAGGGATAGGGAATGTGGGAGCAGCTTTAAGGAAGGCAGAAGAACAGGACAAAAGTAGGAAAACAGATGGATTCCATCTGAGTGGCCAGGGTGCCTCTCAGGAGAAAAAGGCTGTGTTTCCTGGAAGAGAAGGCATGATGTGATTTCTGCTGGGCTTATCAGCCTTAATACAAAAGAAGATGAGAGAGAGAAAATTAGATGTCCAGGAACACAATAGGGACCTAGAAGCTCTGTGCCCAGAGCACTCATCAAGAGCAATCAGGGAAGGCTATAGAAAGCTGCATCGGCAAGAGAAGGGCCAATTTGTGACCCAGTCAAAAGAAACAGCCCGGGTCTGTCTGGATGGAAGAGTGGATTTTCTAAGACCTTGGCATCTCAAAGCAATTCTGTTGCTAATAATTGTGTGACTATGTTGAGGGTAAATCTTTATCCTTCCTGGGTCTTAGACTCTTAGACAAGAAGTTTCCAGGATTCTTTCCAACACCTAATGGTTTATGATACCCCACTTCCCTTAAAACAGACATTGGCAAGAGGATTATGAGGAAAAAATAAAAAACAAAGATAAATAGCTATGGGAACACAATTACAAAAATTATCCTGGAGACAGAAAGATTTCTTGCGTCTTTATGCAGACTAAGATTGCACTTTAATGATAGAGGCAAGAAATAATTTTGAGGCTACTGTAGGCTTGAAACAATTGGGGCTGCACAAAAGCCCTTCACTTTCAGGTAGATCAGAAGTTTCCATGTACGCGCGTGTGCGTGCATGCGTGTGTGTGTGTGTGTGTGTGTGTGTTTGGACAAGGCAACCTTGGAATTTAAAGATGTCATTCCATTTACCTTCCTGTTCTTATCATGGAGATAAAAAATGGAGAGATCATTCAAGGCTAGGGAAATGGAAGAAAATCAACTAATATACATGCCTATCTTTGACATACGACACAGCTTTAGATGTTGGTTTGTGACTGAACCAGAAACTGAAAGGGTGGATGGAAGAATGTCAAATCACTCCATTTTGCCTAAAAAAAGGAGGAAAATGTGAGTGCAGAGCAGAGGTCCCTGATGTGGCTTTACTTGCAACCTCTTCTGATGCTCTCATTGAGTTTTCAATAGATATTTCTTCGTTTTTTTTAATTGTGGTAAAAAAATTTATCATGAGATCTATCCTCAACATGTTATTAAGTGTACACTATAGTACTGTTAACAATAGGCATGATGTTGTACAGTAGATCTCTGGACTTATTCATCTTACGTAACTGAAACTTTATACCCCTTGATTCACAATTCCCATCATCCCCTCCCACCCATCCCCTGGCAACCACCATCCCACTGTGTTTCTATATGGTGTTTAGTTTTGGGGGGTGGTAGTGGTGGTGTTAAACTTTTAACTTGCTTCAGTTTTCTCTTCCCTTGACATTTTTAGTTACAAAAGCCAATATGTTCACTTGGGGCTAGGTTTAAGGCCACTTGCTGCTGGAAGATTCCTTACTGGACAGACCCTTTAAAGCCTCTCCAGTGGTCCTATAGGACCATTTAAAATCTCATCAGTGGCTCCCAGAGTCGGTCATTCAAACTCCCTGCCTGGTCTCCTGTCCCACACTCCATATGGACACCAGAAAGTCCCTTGGAGATCTGTGCCATCAGACAGTTCTCACTTCTGTGCCTTTTCTTTTTTCCAGGACAACAGTGCCCTTTACCTCTCATCACCACCCTACTTCTGCATCTTCAGGTTCCAGCTAGGGCATTGTCTGGCAGGACACTGAGGGCTGGGCTGGCTGCTGTCCACTGAATTCAAAATGGACTCTTTGAACCCTCCTAGGACCTCATTCTGTGTAACTGGTGTGCTCTGTTGATCTGCCCTGGAAAGTGCCTTCATGGAGAGCAGGATCCCCTTTTCTCAGAGCCCCTCGTGGGGCCAGGTGCTGGACAGACATACAGTAGGGAATACTTGGTCAAAGGCTGAGGGCTGTTCGGTGTTGTTGCCCTATTTTTATGCCATTTACCATTCTGGTTTGAACACCATATCCCACTCATAGCCTGGTCGTCTATAAGTAGCCAGCCCTTGATTCATAGCTTTCGTAATGCATGGTGAATGAATATGTCTCTTTGAAAAGCATCCCTCCCTCTATCTTCCTCTTTATCTTTTTCTGTTTTTTTTTTTTTAAGCTTTATTGAGGTATAATTGACGAAACGAAAGTGGAGAATGTGAAGATTTGGTATATGTAAACATTGTGAAAGGGTTTTCCCCACCAAGTTAACTAACATCCATCACCTCACTTATTTACCCTTTTTTTTTTCTTGGTGAGAACATTTAAGTTCTACTTTCCCTGCAAATTTCAATTATAAAATATAATGTGGGGGCCCCTGGGTGGCGCAGTTGGTTGAGCGACTGCCTTTGGCTCGGGTCATGATCCCGGAGTCCCGGGATCGAGTCCCATATCGGGCTCCCGGCTCCATGGGGAGTCCGCTTCTCACTCTGACTTTCTCCCTTCTCATGTTCTCTCTCTCTTTCCTAATAAATAAATAAATAAATAAAATCTTTAAAAATATATATATATAATGTTATATCATAATCGCCATATTATACATTAGATCCTCAGACCTTATTGATTTTATAGCTGAAAGTATATGGCCTTTTACCAACCTCTCCTTATTTCCCCACCCCCACCCCTGGCAATCACTTCTCTACTCTTTTTCTATGAATTCAACTTTTTTTTTTAAGATTTCACAAATAAATGATACCAAGCAGTATTTGTCTTTCTCTGTATAGCTTATTTCACATAGCACAATGCCTTCCAGTTTCATCTATGTTGTCACAAATGACAGGATTTCTTTCTTTTTTAAGGCTGAGTAATATCCTCTTGTATATAGATGCTACATTTTCTTTATCCATTTATGAGTTGATAGACACTTAGGTTGTTTGCATACCTTAGCTGTTGTAAGTAATACTGCTATGAACGTGGTAGTAGATATATCTCCTCTTGACATAATGGTTTTGTTTCCTGTGGATATATATCCAGAAGTGGGATTACTGGATCATATAGTACTGTGTTTAATTTCTTAGGAACCTCCATACCAATTGGAACCTCTATACTGTTTTCCATACTGTCTGCACCAGTTTGCATTCCCACCAACACTGCACAAGGGTTTCCTTTTCTCCACATCTTCACCAGCATTTGTTATCATTTGTTTTTTGATGATATATATAATAGGTGTGAGGTGATAACTCCCTATGGTTTTGATTTGTATTCCCCTGATGATGAGTGACATTTGGCACCTTTTCGTGTACTTCTTGGCTATTCGTATATCTTCTTTGGAAAAATGTCTATTCATGTCTTTTGCTCATTTTCATATTGGGTTTTTAATTAATTAATTTTGATGTATGAGTTCCTTGTACATTTTGGATATTAACCCCTTATCAGATATGTGGTTTACAAATATTTTCTGTCTATAGATTGCCTTTTCATTTTGTTGATGGTTTCCATTGCTACATAGAAACATTTTAGTTTGATATCCTCTTACATGTTTATGTTTGCTTTTGTGGCCTTTATCTTCTTTGTGTTTGACTGTTTTAGATACTTCATGTAAGTGGAATCCATGTTATTGTACACTACAGGATTTCCTTCTTTTTTAAGGTGCAATAAATCCATTGTATGTATATACTGCATTTTATTTATTCATTTTCCTATTGATGGACATTTGATTGTTTCCACATCATGACTGTTGTGAATAATGCTGCAATAAACATGGGTATTCTGGAAGACAGGGGTGAACCAGGAAGCATACCTTCACTCTCCTGCCTGTCCCACTATTGCTGGAAGTCATTAACACAGAGGCTGTCCACTTTTCATGGAGCTTCCCGTATAATTCGAATAGAGACCCTGAACTTGTTCCCTGTATAATGTTTTGTTCTAAGGCCTTAATGTAATTGAGAATAAAACAAATGACTTTTTTATGTTTCATACTCTAAGCAACAACCTTCACCCCCAATTAAGCAATTTTCTGAAGGAAGTATCTGACTATCCAACCCCAACCTCAACTCAATCTGGTTAATAAAATCCAGACTACTTTGAACACCAAAAAAAAAAAAAAAAAAAGTGAGCTCTGAGGATCAACTAGCCAGAAGCTACAGAGCAGACTCAAAAGCCTGGTTCTGAAGGGAGCATAACAGTTTGGACTATTCCAAATGAATGGAATACATTCCATTGAATATATTCAATGAATACATGAATACTTTGGCATCAATGAATACTTTGTGGATACATCGCATTGGATCACAAATACTTTGCCAAATACTTTGGCAGCCATTGCATTGAAGCCTTGCTATAGTCAAGGCACAGGATATACTTGACCTAATGTGCTACTGAACCCACGAGCACTTAATCTCTCCTAGTATGTTCTTAATTTAAGGGAAAGTTTTTAGCTCTGTTGGTCAACTGAATTAACTCAGGAACAGTTCAAGTTTATATTGCTCCAAGAGGAAACAGGGTTATGTTTAGATGGACGCAAATCTGTTTAATTTAAGGGAGGATATTCTAACATTAAGTCTTTTTGGAGATAGAATGAATGGTCCCTGCTATCACCTTCTCAAAGTCGAAAGATTAAAGTAGGCTTCCATTTGTACATATGCAAAAGAGATTGAATGAAAGAGTGAATGTGAACACGTTCATGCTGAGGATGTAGAGCCATTTCTCCTTCTTGTGTTGAGAGTATTTGTACAATTGATGAAAGGACAGGAAGCTGACACCTGTTATGGACTTCAGGTTGGCCAGGTGATTTCATATATTATGCCTTTAATCCCCATGGAAATCCAGTCATGCTAATATTATCTTCACTTTACTGAGAAGAGCTTGGGCTCACCTGCCCAAGGACAAAAAGATAGAGTTAGGCAGGCCTTTCCAACTCCTGAAACCATGTTCTTAATGAAAATGAACATTGATGGACACTTACTCTATGTAGCACCATGTCTAAGCACTCCTCCCACATTATGTCCTTTAATCTCGACAGCCTGATAAAGCAAGTGCCAGTCTCATTCCTATTTATAGATGAGAGTATTTAAGTGTAAAAAATTAATCGAATTGTCCACTGAAAAACATTTTATTACTAGCAAAACCAGGATTTGACCCCAAGCAACTTAGCTGCACACTTTTAATCATTAGTATATACTGCCTTACTTCTATACCAGGCTGCTCGCTGGGATCTACTATAGTAATGATTTTTGGCATATTTTTCTAGCAAGGACTACATCTTCTTATAGGCCTATTTAGAAATAGAATCACATTTATTCACAGATAAATTTTTAAAAATCCAAAGTAATTATAAAACCAGAACTCATAAGTTCTAAATCATTTCTAATTGCCACAACTATCATCAGCATCACAGCAAGAGCCTGTGAGGGTGAATTACAGCAGAAAGAAGGCAGTCCTGAGCTACATGCCATTCTCAGTTCCAGCTTTACTTCCAACTCTTTCCCTCCCAATAAGGGAAGCACATGGGATTGCTAGTAAGAGTGACATTGTGGTAGGGAAAGCCTTGCATTCTAAACAAGTTAGTTTAAAAAAATCTACAAATATTTACACTTTATTAGTAGTAACATCGTGTATGCATGCATGTGCATGTGCATGCATGCATGTGTGTGTTCATACATGTGTGTGTGCATGTGAATCAAGGTATATCATGGTCTGGCATTCTCCAAGTACTCTTCCACTATCATATTCGGTAAATGTGTGTAGCAGATAATGTCTATTCTCTGTCCAGATCCTCTTGGATCTCATTTTAACAACTTTTGCTTCCCCATGAAAGGATTCCTTATGGGCTCCCAGAGCCCTCTTTTACAGGGCAGAGATCCAGAAGTTCTGGGTATTTATACACCCCAAGGGTGGCCCTTAACTGGTGACTCCCAGCTGTAGGAGTAGGACAGTCCCAGCCCCCTTGACTGGGATGGGGGTGATCAGAGGCAGAATCCACAGCCCATAGTTTTCTGCGGGATCATGCTGAAGCTAACTCCTGTGAAGCCATGCCTGAGATCACTCTTGCTCAGCTTCTTCCTCGCTCCTGGCCTGCTTTCCCTATTCCTTTTCACACTCCTTGACTAGCTTCCCTGGAAGCATTTTGTTAATAAATCACTTAAACTGGAATCATCCTCTCCAATTTGCTTCTGGGGAACCAGTCTGGGACAATATGTCTCCTGGTTCCTCTAACAGACTAAGTTCCTAGCAGTGACAACCAGATTTCATGAGAAGACTTGTAGTTGAATGTTTATAGACACATCTATCAAAATATGAGAGAAAAAAAAAAGAATGATAGTAAGGAAAGACGGAAGGAAGGAAAGAAGGAAGAGAAGGAAAAAAAAACTCTGGTTCTACATAGTAAATTACAGCTATGAAACTCTTTTTTCCCAATCATCGTTTTCAGTTGTGCTCAGTCAAGTCCCTTTTCTTTTCCCTTAACATCTTAGATATTATCAATACTCAATATAGTTGAAAATGCATCTCTTCCCCCACCTCCACGCTTCAGTTAGGGTGGTCACTGCTTGGAGTATTTGTGTATGTGAGTGTGTGTGAGTGTGTATGTGTGAATGTTTCTGGAACACATCTTCTGCCCTTTACTGCAAAGTGTACTTCTTCTTCTGTGTTGATGCTGTTGGAGAGGAGAGTGAAAGAAAATAATGAATATTCCCAAACTTACCTAACTCTTGTTGTGGTCCTCATTTTGTCAATAGTCACCTCTTCTCTGACCAGCTGTGACCAGGTGTCAGGACTATGGCACCAGCCAGGTCATGCTGGCTCTCATGGACACAAGGGTGAGTTCCTTGGAAGTCATTGCAAAGGCTCCAACTGCATAACTCTCCAGAGGAAAACTGCCTTTAATGTTACCTGTTTTTCTACTTCATATCCTTCCTCCTGAAGTATACCCCCAAAATTCTTACTCTTAGGTCCTAGATGGAGTGTCAACATGCTGGCTCAAACCCAACTACATTTCATGGATACTTCATCCTTCCTCCTTCTCCCCTGAATTCTCCTCTCCTCCTCATACAGGCTTGGGATAGTTTACCAACTAGGCAGATATCCAAATGGGAAATAAAATGCAGTGTTCCTTTTTGATGGCATCTTTCAATCTCTGTAAGAGATTCTCTTGAAGTCCCATATCCACATACCCCTCACACTTCAGAGAAAGTATGAAATAATCTTTGAAGACTAATAGAGCATTCCCCATGAGGCCAAGGCCAAACAAACAAAAGACTCCCACTTCTCCCTCCCTGCATGCGTCTTTAGGTAGAAACAGACAGATGGATAGATGAGAAATAATAGATAATTGATTTTTTTTCAATTACAGATGATCAGTGAGGGGTAGATAAATGATACATAGATGATTAGTTGTTAGATGATAGATACAGATAGCTGGTTCAATAGATTTTGTTCCCTTTAATTAAGCCCTGAAGAAATGAGTCTGGTCCCATCGTTGAAGAAAATTTTTACTAATCCATGCTCTAGAGCCAATTTCAAGGCAGTAGGGAGAATGCCTGTCAACATCCCACTACACATTTTTTTCTCACTATTCCAAGTTAGACGAGTGAGGATTTATCATTTCTTCTTTGCCCACTGAAAAAGATAAAATTTTAATTGTTATTTACTTAGCATATACTGTGAAATTAGGACTGTGCTTGGTGACAAAGTAGTACAAAAAATATAAGTTTATAGGAACTGACCTCAAGGAACTTGCAATCTTAAGAATACTTAAATGGTGTTTGTAAAGTGTTGAGTGATAATATGAAGCAGTCTCTGATTAAGTATCTTAAAGAAATGGTTCTAGGAGTAATGGCTATGGGATAAAGACAATTACAATGTCTCTGCAGGTTGAAATAACCGGTGAAGAATAAGCCTTGATTTAGACTTTCAGGCATGTTTAGAAAGGTATAAATTCCAAAGAATGGGTGAGCCAAGATTCAAGTGCCTGTGATTTCCCAGCACTAGGGAATATCAGAATCCAGTGACTACTCAAATATTGTTTATATTTGTTTATTGTTTATTTATATCCTTTATTTAGGGATCCAAACTCCAAATCACTTAAACAGTAAAAATCATTCTTAAAATATTTTATGAATGATTACCAAAAATACTACTATTAAACATGATTTACTACATAGCTCATGATGTGGTGATCTGAACTATATGTACCTTTTGATGATATTGCAGGAAGCCAATCCCAAAGCTGCAGACAAGATTCTGAGTGTCAAAAAGTATTATCACAAAGCTGTTAAGCTTTCATACAATTTGGGAAGTAGCAACTGCTTTACAATGTTGAATATTGGCAAAACGGTTAATCCACATAATGAGAAGAAATGCACTGATACAGTATACCCACAAGATGCTAGGGCTATCATAAGTCTGTTTTAATCAGATGCTGGATGAAGTCAGGTCCTAGATATGCTCAACAAAAGATCTTTCTTCTTAATTCTTAATTGGTGACCTGCTTCAATAGCTATTTATATCAAAACTTTCAAAGGTAAATGCCTTCTATTGCTCATTTATATAGTGAGGTGCCAGGAATGACCAGTACTTGCCATCTTCCAAGTGTGGGAAAAAATAGATTAATTTCTGAAGTGTTGGGTGAAAAATAATTATCAAATACTTCCCTGTATATCACTGTCAACAAAGCAATTGGCATATGGGCAATATTTGATGCACTTACCAACCTCACTGAGGTTCTAGGATCCTTACTCCAGGACCATTTCATCCTGAACATGATCTAGAAGTCATTTTTATAGACCCTTATAGAATCACCAACAGACACATGAAAAACTGTTCTATATCCCTTGTCATCAGGGAAATACAAATCAAAACCACAATGAGATACCACTTTACACCAGTAAGAATGGCTAAAATTAACAAGACAGGAAACAACAAATGTTGGCAAGGATGTGGAAAAAGGGGAACTCTCTTACACCGTTGGTGGGAATGCAAGCTCGTGCAGCCACTCTGGAAAACAGTATGGAGGTTCTTCAAGAAGTTAAAAATAGGGACACCTGCGTGGCTCCATCGGTTAAGCATCTGCCTTCGGTTCAGGTCATGATCCCAGGGTCCTGGGATCGAGTCCCACATCAGGTTCCTCAGCAGGGAGCCTGCTTCTCCCTCTGCCGGCTCTGCCTGTTTTACCTGCAGCTGTCCCTGCTTCTGCTCTCTCTCTCTCTCCCTCTCTCTCTCTCTCTCACACACACACACAAATAAATAAATTAAATCTTAAAAAAAAAGAAGTTAAAAATAGAGCTACCCTATGACCCAGCAATTGCACTACTGGGTATTTACCCCAAAGATACAGATACAGCAAAAGAAAAGGGATACCTGCACCCGAGCGTTCATAGCAGCAATATCCACAATAGCCAAACTGTGGAAGGAGCCGAGATGCCCTTCAGCAGATGAATGGATTAAGAAGATGTGGTTCATCTACACAATGGATTATTACTCAGCCTTCAGAAAGGATGAATACCTACCATTTACATTGATGTGGATGGAACTGGAGGGTATTATGCTAAGTGAAATAAGTCAGGGAAAGACAATTTCATATGGTTTCACTCATATGTGGACTATAAGAAATAATGCAGAGGATCATAGGGGAAGGGAGGGGAAACTGGGAAGAAATCAGAGAGTGAGACAAACCATGAGAGACTCATGACTCTGGGAAACAAACTGGGAGTTGCTGAAGGGGAGGTTGATGGGGCGATGGGGTAACTTGGTGGTGGTGGGCATTAAGGAGGGCACATGATGTAATGAGCACTGGGGATTACATGCAACTATTGAATCATTGAACACTACATTTAAAACTGATGATGGCTAATTGAATTTAAATTAAGAAAAATAAAATAAGATGCAAAAAAGAAAGAATCCCCCTTTACTGTGTGTGTGTGTGAGAGAGAGAGAGAGAGAGATCTGTATCTGTATCTAACTCTACACCTACAATAGTATCTATATCTCTACCTCTACCTGTATCTGTATTGATAACTATATAGATATAATTTTAATACCACTCTGGTAGTTTTTAAAGAATTTTTAAGCAGTGCCATAGCAACTAACCCCTTAAGATAACTTGGAGGAAATTTTTCTTTTGGCCAAATACACATTGTCTCTGGAGGGAAGTAAAGCATTACAACCAGAACTGGGCTCTGGGAAATAGGACCACATCTGTATTTCATACTCATTTTCAGCCTAGATTCCAGTTGTAAGGATTTTTGTCTATTCTGCCAGGGGTATTACCATACTAACTCCTTGTTTAAAAAAAAAAAAAAGAAAAAAAAGGAAGAACACCTGGCAAAGCTAAGTAGACTAGCTTTCCTTATTTGCTTTGCTTTTAAAATATTCTGAAACCCCGAAGTGACCATTGTCTCACTTGTTTGTAATCAAACACAAACGGTCAAACCATGTTCTGCTGGCACAACTTCTAAAAAGCAAAATTAAAAAAGGCTAGTGAAGGGGATCAGAACATGCCACCCCAAAACACGCTGCCTCGGCGTCGTGCCCGTTTCCAGCTGAAGGTACTTGAGAAACTGCAGCTGCAGAAAGACCCTCTGACCTTCCCCTTTCTTCCTAAAAGCAGGTTGATAGTAACATTTCCCATGAGAAAGGTGCCCTCCTTCTGTCTAAAGACAACATCCTCTCACCGGAGACTGGGAGTCAACACTGCAATAGACCTGTACCAACAGACCTACTAAAATCACCCTTGATCTTCTATTCATTTCCCTCGTGCATTTCCTGTCCACTGTCCTGCAATTTACTGCCCCAAGTTCAAGCCCCTTTGTCCTGTCACATCGCCACAATTTATTGTTCTTTGTGTAAGAAGGTACAGAAGCTTTTAAGCCAGCGGCTTCTTCGGGTCTTCGTTTTTCTTTTGAGGACTCTCAAATACACATCAAAAATAGTAAATAAGTGTGTATGCTTGTTTTTGCCCTTAATATGTCATATGTTAGTTGAAATCTGAGGTCCTGCCACAGAACTCAAGAGGATAGAAGGAAGATTTTAGTCCCTTCCACTGGGAACATTTCCAGAACATTCACTTGGGAAACTGTTGCTTAAAGAAGTAGATGAGATAGGCGCCTGATTTTTACTGGCTATTCAACAAATCAGAAGACTTAAGAAAAAAACAACTCAGCATGATATACTTTACAAAATATTGACATGATGCATGTGAAAAGGGGTTCAGAAATCCATCTTAAAACATTTCTGAACAAAGGATTTGATTTCTTAATTTAGAGCAGGTTTTCAACAGATTTCAAAGCCTGATAGGATGAAACATGTATGGGTTTTGAAATAAGATAGATCTGGGATTGAATCTTGTTTCTGTCTGTATTTGCTGTTTGCCTTTGGGCAAGTTATTTGCCTGCCCTGATCTTATTTCCTCTTTCTAAAATCAGGGTAATGGTCCTACCAAGTGGAACTGTTCTGCATATTAAAGGAAGTAGTATAGATAAAATTTCAGGGCACAGCAGGTATTCAAAAAGGATTAGCTCTTCTTTTCCCCCTCAAATTAGTTGCCATGAGTAGTAACTCAATCTGGAAGCAGTTCTCAGAATACAGCCAAATTTTATCCAGTGAATTAAAAAACCACATGGGAACATGTATGTTTCAAAACAATTTGTGCATATAACCTTGCCATTCCTATGCAAATGAACTTTTCTTCAAACTAATGTGAATAACATTGAACTGGCAGATCATCTGGCCTTTGTTATAAAGAATCTTTTCTTTGTTTATTGAATTTCAGTGTTTGAAGCAGGCTAGATAAGAAGCAAAGACCATTTGTTAGGAGCTCACTCTGTTGAGATTCCTTTGGCCCTTATGTCTTATATCTGTTGGGATTAAGTTGTCTCAGGAATATTGCCTGTGTTCCTGCAGAGAAACACAACCTTTTACAGATGCCACCAGACTTTGCTTCTTTCACCTAGGAACAGAAAGTAAGGAAACTCACAAAACTTTAAAGCAAACCAATTTGCCCTTCCCCTCGGGAACCCTCTGGTATTTGGTGGGAATGGGGATTATACCACTCCAGAGCAAGTTGGTGGGGAAAAACAGATCTGAAAATGTAACACTATGGAGTTTCTTCCACAGTACTTCTCAGCCATGAGGCCTTCCTTGATATATTTCCGTGAATCTGGATGTGAGAATACAAAAAATAGATGATCAGAGACTCTACTATCTTCTACCCAGAAAGAAATTTACTAGTAACACCCCTAGGCTCCTGGGGGGACCAGGAAAAGGAGGAAAGTAAGTGATAATCCCTGTTAACAAACACAACACTGAAAAGGGGGATTTATTTTTATTTATTTTTATTTTTTTAAAGATTTTATTTGCTTATTTGACACAGAGAGAGAGATCACAAGTAGGCAGAGAGGCAGGCAGAGAGAGAGGGGGAAGCAGGCTCCCCGCCGAGCAGAGAGCCCGATGTGGGGCTCGATCCCAGGACCCTGAGATCATGACCTGAACCGAAAGCAGAGGCTTTAACCCACTGAGCCACCCAGGCGCCCCGGGGATTTATTTTTAAATATTGATTCTAAAATAATTTTAATTTTGTATGCCATATGACTCCATAATGGAAAATTTAGAAGAAAGAAAACAGTGGACATTAAAGCAACTATGGTAATATTAATAAGCTAATGCTTTATACAGTTCACATGCCTGTAATTATATTGTAAATATCCTACTTCTTAACTTTTAACACTTTGAACACTTTTCATCTTGAATATAGGTTTTATAACTATTGATTTTAATACCAGTATGATATTCCATTTGATGTAGTTAACCTACTTTACTTAACTACTTTCCTACTTTTAGACTTTTAGGTTGTTTCCAAAGAAGCCGTTGATGGGTTATTGGCAAGAGTTCTAAATACACAAGAGTATTTAAAAAGTAAAAGTATTTAAAAGCAAAAAATAAAAGCAACCACAGAAAAGAGACTCTTTAATGACAGAAGTGGAAGGGTCATCTATGGCATCCACTTACCGAGTTGGCCCTCTGGTCCAGGGTCACCCCACCTCTGATTAAACACTGCCAGTGGATGACAAGCATCAAGCCCAAGATGCAGAGGGTCTGGTGGGCTTTCTGGAGCTGACTGTCTTCTGAATGGCATCCACAATTCTCTTCCACGCATGTTCTTTTAAGGAACTGTTGAATTCAGCCTGCTGTTTTAGGAGGATCAAGTATTTTGATTGTTGAGAATTTTTTTCCTATTTTTTTTTTCCCAAGGACAGCTGTTTTCTCTTTATCAGCAGTTTCCATAGTGTACAGAGCAGAAGTTTCCAACTGGCAGCCCAGGGGCTAATTATGGTTGCAGAAATGTTTGGTTTAGCCCAAGCTGGGGAGTTAAAATTATCTGTTAAATCAGTTGCCAACCTTTGAAATTAAGAGATTTAATATACAGAACTGCATATTTTGTATCTTTGAACAATTGGATGATCTGGTAACATAGAACCTGTATTTTTACTTTCCCAAACCAACTTGGACCTGACTAGTGTCTGCCTAAAAGAAGGGACATAAATTCTTCATTTTTTCCCTTTACCTCTGGCCTGCATCATTTATTTAACTTATTTGCCTGGCCTCTGTGGCATCTGAATTTGCAATTCTCTTGTGCTGGATATCTTTGTCTTTGTGCCTTTGTATCTGCACAAAGACAGAAATACAAATGAGGAGCAAGCTACGGGGGGCCAGATTGATTTTCATTTAGGATGGAAAGCTATTAAACATTCATAACCAGACTCTTAGTAAATGCAACAGTCATGTGTGATCTTTACAAGCACAGAGCATGAAAGAAATATGCTGAGGGCGATAGAAGATGATACAAAGCCCCAACTAAGACCCTGACTCAGCCCTAAGCCAGGGCAAGTCTGTCATTCAGCAGAGGGAAGGGATTGGTGGTCAAGGTGGGTATGTGTTTACTTGTCTGGACATCCAAATTCGCAGAAAGAGATTTGCTGAAGAATGCTCATCCTATGAAGGACTTAGCCTTCCTTTCTTTCTCTCTCTTTCTTTCTTTCTTTCTTTCTTTCTTTCTTTCTTTCTTTCTTTCTTTCTTTCTTTCTCTTTCCTTATTTATTTATTGCATTTGGATAGATCTCCACTTGGGCATTCATCTGTGGGAAAAGAAAAGGCAAAAAAATCAACTAACATCAGGTGGCATATGGTGACAGAATTGTCACTTAATGGAAATGTGGAAACTGATGTGACATTTTTACTGGACTTTATTAAACTAGCCCTAACACCAGTGTAATCAGATACTGGCTTCAACAGATTTTTATGAATTATTTCCCATATGTGTGCACAAAAAATGAATCTAGAATAACATAATAAAGTCCAGGGTTAAAAAAAAAGAAAGAAAGAAACAGTTGAAGCCCTCTGTGCAGTCCTCTTCTATTAAATTTTCTTCCCTACTACAGCCCCAAAGTAATCACCATCCTCTATTTAGTGTTTATTACGTTTAAGTAGGACTTTATGTTAGATAGATTCATGATCAAATACATTTCTTCTCATACTTTAAAATTCGCATAAATGGCGTCATACTTATACATTGTTTTGTACTTTGGTTTTTTAAACTCAGCTTTTGAGATTCAATCTTATTAGTACATGGAGTTCTAGGGCATTCATTTTGGTTGTTGTGTTACTATTATAAGACTATCCTATATATAATATATAATAAATACATATACTATTTTCTACTTTTTTTTTAAATATTTTATTTATTTAACAGAGAGAGGGATCACAAGTAGGCAGAGAGGCAGGCAGAAAGAAGGGGAAGTAAGCTCCCCACTGAGCAGAGAGCCCAATGTGGGGCTCTATCCCAGGACCCTGAGACCACGACCTGAGCCTAAGGCAGAGGCTTTAACCCACTGAGCCACCCAAGTGCCCCTCTATTTTTTTTTAAGTACAAATACTCCTGCATTGCATTTGTGTCCTTATTTTTTTCTGCACTCCATAATTCTAGGAGGTCAGTTACTCTCGGGTCAAAGGATATGTATCTATTCTGCATCACTAGATTCTGCCAAATTCTTTTCAATGAGGTTTATCAATTAACACTCCTCCTACTATTATAAGGGAGTTGTTTTTGCTATAACCTTGCCAATACTTAAAAAAAATTACTTAACAAAGCTGATAGTTTTAAAGTGATATTTCAGTATTGATATAATTTGCGTTATTAGTGAAATTTAGCATCATTTTGTTGGTTTTGGGTTTTATATTTGAGTTGTTGCCTCAAACCCTTTGTTCAATTATTTTTTCTCCTGGATTGTTAGTTTGTAAAAGAGATTAGATGACTTTTCAATAGTGATGTATTTTATGCCAATAAACTGGCTGTGTGCACTGACATAGTTCTCGATTTCCTAGGTCGTACCTTTTGAGAATGATTTCAAAAAGCCAAATTTAGAAATACACCTTTGGGGGTGCCCAGGTGGCTCCCTTGATGAAAGTGTCTGACCTCAGCTTAGGTCTTGATCTTAGGGTCCTGGGATTGAGCCCGGCATTGGGCTCCTCACTTGGTGGGGAGTCTGTTTGCCCCTCTACCCCCCTCAACTCGTGCGCTCCTTCGCTCTCTTTCTCTCTCAAATAAATAAATCTTTTTTTTTTCAAATAAATAAATCTTTAAAAAAAGAAATACATCTTTGATGCCATGAACACATACCAAAACCGCCAACTATGTTTCTTTAAAATCATCATTGAATTCTCTTCATATATGCTAATACCACCCTGATTTTTTTAAACTGGTCTCAGTGATGTTAAAAGATGTTTTACCCAGTTTGCCATTGGAAATTTCTGAAGGAAAATTACAGTTCAGACTGATTTATGTAGCCATGTTAAACGTAACAAAAAGTTACATGTATTTGTCTTTGGTGGTTTATAAATTTTGTCCACATTATGCATATGCAAATTAATACCTTATTAGATTATAGATGGAACTATATCTCTTTAAGTATTTGACATTTGCTTTCTGCATCAACTGTTATTTTTAAAGAGCATTTCCTATATCCTAAATTGTTTATTTTTGTCATAGATGAAAATTTCTTTCTTGTTTTTCTTTTTTGCCCCTTGTGTTTCAATTATGGAAGGCAGTGCTTGCCGTGACTGATAAAAGTCATGTTTCTTGATTGTATTCTGTATTTCAGCAAAGCCATTCAGCTTCAAGAAATCGTAAATCACCTCAAATTCTTCCCTTGGTATAATTTTTGAATGGCAAAGATGCAGTTCCCATTCATTGCTGCTGTGTGTGTAGAGAGATAGCCCTGAGGTAGTTTGGATAAGTACACAGGTACTGCATGTAAGGTGTTTTATTTGTTTATAGATACACTTTGAGGCAGAGTATATCAATCAAGGTCTTCTTAATAGTAGGAATTCAGTAAACGTCAAGTGCTAACATTTCCTTGATTTATATAAATAGCAAGGACAACTGGAAGTCAAATCCAGAGTAAACATGATCAAACACAGACAGAGGGCAAATTGAAAAGATTTTGAAGCAGATGTGAAGGTGTGAGTCTATTTTCAAGACAAATCCAAAATGTAAAATGCACAGAAATCAGTAGTTAGGAAGAAAGGGAGCTGTCCAAAGCCACTTTCTGGAGCAAGACAAAAGATGCATAAATTCAACTCACACAACCGAAGTGTGTCCTCAGGATGCTTGAGGGTCAGTGATTAAGAATCATAATCATATTGCTGCAGCGTAAACAAAGTCCTTCTGATCTAGTAGAACCTTGTTTAAAATCACTGCAGTAGACAATGAAGATAAAGTGTGTATGGCAGTAAGCTGCAAATCACAGCCAGTCTGAGAGCTTTTGAAAACAAAGAAAGAATTCCACAGTGAATTTCCAAAATGAGCCAAGCTGTCTGGGGTCAAAGAAAGAAAGACACCTAGGATATGACTATGCTTTACATAGGTTATGTCAGCAGGATAATTTTTGGTTAGGAATTTGCCACAATACACTGAAGCAGCATAACAAAGGAGAAATGTGCAGAAGGTAACAGAGGATCGATGTGGGACTATATCTGTTAGCATTAGCAGGAGTACTTAATGATTGAAACAGAATTTAGAGCAAGTCATTGAGATATTATTCCTGAATCTGGACCGAAGTATATCTTGTTAAAACATCAGTGCAGGGTCAGGAGAGCTGACTCAGGAGACCTCAGGAGCCCCTACCATCTGCAACTAATTTTGTGAAATATTAAGCAGCTCTTTACCTAATCTCATCTTATAAATGAAAAGCGTTTGCATTTTGCATTTTATAGTCTCTGTAAAGCTTTGCTTACAGGGTCCCTATACATTGCCTAATTCTCTTTGTTTGGATTTTAAGAGAAAGCAGTAGAAACAATTTCTATATGACCTCATAATCATCCTCGAACTTGGACATACATTTCTTTATTTGGGTCTGTGAATAAACTTAAATGTCTTCTATATTTTCTCTTTGGCAGCCAGTGGCACCTGGTAGAGTAGGGACAACCCAGATTTAGTATAGATCCTTAGGGAAAGTGAGGAATGATGGTGTCTGAAGAAACCCCTTTCACTTTAACATTTAGGTGAATTTTGCTTGAACGTGAAAATGAGCCAAAGTTCATTTTGACATCATAGCATGTTTTAAGTGACTTATAATAAGTAAAATTTGTGCTTTAGTGAGATGCACATGCATTTCCCATGGTTTCTTGTCAGCCCAAGCATCTGTGAGAACCCCCAGAGGGCCACTGCACCAGTGTGAGAAGCCCAGGAGTAAAAGGCCTTACTCTGCTGCATCAGACCATGGCCTTCTTAAATCCTGAATGAGGACTTGCTCTGTGCCTGCCTCTGGGTGAGGGCAGGAATGCAGGGGCGCACAAGACACAAGATTAGAGCTGAGTAGTTAAGAGTTAGTACCCTGAGTAGTAACACCAATGCAAACAGATCAAGGAAGTCTTAACTCCCAGAAGGGATTAAACTGGTTTGGGAGGTAGAGATATGTACGTGGGACTAGACACTTAATGACACATGAACTGAAAAGCTTCATGTGAGTCTCAGTTAACAAGTAGGGTTGACCCTGCAGTGCAATACTTTTTAGGGCTTTCAGTTTCTCCAAGCACTGGCCTCTCCTGGTGGACAATGGTGTGGACTAAATTGAGTTCCCTCCAAATTTATATTGAAGTCCCAACCCCTGATGTGATCATATTGGGAGAAGATAGGGCCTCAAGGGAGATGATTAAGGTTAAATGAAGTCATAAATGTGAGACACTAATCCCATAGGATTGATGTCCTTATCAGAAAAAGAAGGAACACCAGAGATCTTTTTCTCTTCACATAAGGACAGAGGAAAGGCCCTATGAGGAATCTATGGGAAGGCAGCCAAGGATGCAAGGGTAGAGAAGAAAAAGCTACAAGGATTGAGTTCTGAGGTTCCAATAATAAGAGACTGGGAGATGAGAAGGCATGAGCAAGAAGATAGCACATGCCATCAGGAAGCCAAGGGACATATATCAAAGAGAAGGGGTGAGGTCCTTGAAAAGGAATTGGAATCATTGGATTGGAGGTCCCAGAGGGTTGCAGGATTACTGCAGTCAGGGCACAAAGATAAGGCAGAAGGAAATTAGATGAATGCATTAAGAAATTGAGGTGCTTAACACTGAGTTGATAGAAAGGGTTGCAGTTAGTTCTTGGTTATGACAGAGCATAGGTAGGAGCATGGGAACGAACAGCTGAAGTTGTGTAAGGGACAAAATATACCTTTCTGGACATTGCGAACAAGAGGTAAATTATCTGAAAGTCTAAAATGTTGGAATGCAGGTACTGAAAGTACTGAAATGTATGCAGTATTTAGAGTCTGGTAGGGAGCCAACAGCTGAAGTCATCATAAATGAGGGGCATAATCTGTGAGGTGGTAAATGGTAGAGTTTGATGACATTGGGTGCAAAACTGGGGTTTTAAAGAAGATCAGAAGAAGAATGGTCTGGAAGCGGAATGAGGAGCAAAAATAATATTCTGTCCACTTCCAGGGCCCATGGTACAAGTAGGTGGGAGAGAAAACAGCTGTCACTTTAGGGGGTCAAAGAGAGAGTCCTCAATGGGAATCAGATCTCAGAGCAAGGAGGTGAAGAGGACCTTTGGAAGAATTTGAGGATGAGGGTTTTATTGATCACTAAAATGAAAGTTCTCCAGAAATCTCTGGAAGGGTTTCAAGGGTTGGAAAGTTGGGGAGGAGGGTGTACAGAGCCTGGTATGGATTTGATTCTGGGGGCTGAGGCATGAGTTGGGAGCGCAAGGTTTCCTCAGGGGCTAACATTACAGAACTGGGAACATAAAAGGTTATCGGATTATCTCAAAACAGACAGTAGACTTTGGTAGCCTGGACAGGAAAAGCAGGTGGGAGGAGGCAGAGTTTTGCCCAAAGCCCCCTGACCTCTCTTATAAGAACATTTGTGGGGTGCCTGGGTGGTTCAGTTGGTTAAGCAACTGCCTTCAGCTCAGGTCATGATCCTGGAGTCCTGGGATCGAGTCCCGCATCGGGCTCCCGGCTCCACAGGGAGTCTGCTTCTCCCTCTGACCTCCTCCCCTCTCATCCTCTCTCTCTCAAATAAATAACTAAAATTAAAAAAAAAAAAAAAGAACATTTGTGATGACATTTAGGGTCCACCTAGACAATCTAGGATAGGTTTCTCCTCTTAGGACCCTTAACTTCATCACATTTTTTTTTTTTTTTTTTTTTTGCCATAAAATACAGTGCTCACTGTTTTGCCATGTAAGGTACCATTCATAGGTTTAAGAATCAGGAAGTAAACAATCTTCAGGTTTTTCAGATCATTTTTCAGCTTACTACAGTTCTGGCCCCCAAAGATTTGTATTCATCGCACATGTAAACTATAGGCACTCTATTCCAATATCAAAGTCACAACCCATTTCGCCATCCTCTCAAGCCCCAAATGCTCATCTAAATCTCAGTCTCACTATCTAAATCACTGAGACCAGATTTAGGTGAGAATCTGGATATTATTCATCCTGGGGCAAAATTTCTCTTTCTGTACGTGTGAAACTTGAATATAGTTTGTTTCCAAACTACAGTAGTGGGACAGGTGTACCAGTTGTACACATGTTCATTCCAAAAGGGAGAAAATGGAAGGAAGGAAGAAAGTTCTAAGTAAGTTCAAAGTCCTCAAAGGCAAGTTTTACTAGGTTTCAAGGCCTGGGAATAATCCTTGGTAACACAACTTGGTAGCCTTCTGCACCCATGGCTCCACCCTTCCACTGGTTCTTCCTCTTTCTTGAAGGGTAGCACTTGTTTGCAGCTGGCTAGTTTTATCAGCCTGTTTTCTGCTTGTAGAATTTGGGAGTACAGCAGCCTTCTTTCATGTTGTTGTATCTCTGTCTCTTTCAGGCCAACCTGACAATTTCTCCTGCTACAATCTTCTCAAAAGCTTTGTTGGGTCTCTAGTGTATGTTACAGTTTTACTCATTCCATTGAACAGGAGGGTCTTCCACACATCTTTCCTGGATAATCCAATCTCAAGGTTCTTGGCTTCCTTAAGATGACTGATTGGATCCATGAGTCACCCACCTCATCTCTTCATCTAAAGGTTGTCCAACTACATCTTTAGTCTTCTCTCCAGAGCATGTTTTTCTAATAACAAACCTGTCAATTTTGGCATCATTTGTAATCAGGATGGGCTGAGATTTCTCAAATCATCAAGTGCTGGTTCCTTTCTGCTTAATAGATTTTCCCCTTAATTTATCTATTTCCTCTCTCATTTTACTATAAGTAGCAAGAAGAAACCAGACAACATCTTCAACATTTTGTTTGGATATCCAAGTTTATCACTTATAAATTCTGCTTTCCATGCAACTATAGGATGCTGTTCAGCCAAGTTTTCTGAAACTGGGGATCATTTTTACCCCTCTTTTCAATAATGTACTCCTCATTTCCTTCTGAATCCTTGCCAGCCATGCTTTTAATGTCCACATTTCTGTTCACGACAATATGGAGAAACTTTCTCTCTTGTGCCTCTTACATCCTTCTGAGCCCTCACCAGCAGTATCTTTAATGTCCATATTTCTCCCAATAGCCTATTCAAGTCAACTTAGAATATTTCCATCATACACTCACCATCTTCCAGTCTTTTATCACATTATCCAATTCCAAAAACACTTTCAAATTTCTAATTATTGCTACAGTAAGCACTGCACCTCCTGTTACCAAAATCTATACAAGTTTCCTGGAGTTGCTACAAGAAATTGCCACAAACTGGGTGGCTTTAAACTATAGGAATTTATTCTCTCAATGTTCTGGAGGCTAGCAATCCAAACTCAAGGAACAGCAAGAGCACCTTCCCTATAGAGGCACTAGGGGAGAATCCATCATTTACTTCTTCCAGCTTCTGATGGCTGTTGATATTCTTTGACTCATGACCATATTACTCCTATCTCTGCCTCTGTGTTCATATCCCCTCCTCCTCTTTTGTGTGTCTGTGTCTGATTTTTGTGTTTCTCTCTTATAAGGACATTGGGATGGCATTTAGGGCCCTCTTAGATATAATAAGGGATGCTCCACCTTTCGATATTCTTAACTTAATCACATCTTTTGCCACATAAAGTAAAAGCTTCTTCTTTTTTGTCGTATAAGGTAATATTCATAGGTTAGGAATTAGGAAGTGGACAGATTTCAGGACAGCCTGCTTTCAGCTTACTGTGCACCATGCAACGTTATCATCCTTCAGGGAAGAAGGGTTTCTTGTAAGACTGTGACACCAGAGATATATTCAATCCACCTGATCGTTAGCTCTTGTTTAGAAAAAAGGCTTTGATTTTGAACCTGAAAGATCTTCTACACAGATTTCAATAGAATAGGAGAGAAAGGAAAGCGTGGTTTTTATTTCATAATGAGGTCCATGCTTATTTATACAGGGAACATATAAGGATTTGAATGTCGAGGGTTAGTGTAAGGAAGAGGCAGAATTAGACGCACTGTTGCTATGGTGATACAATTAGTATTTCCTTTGACTTCCCTAAGAAACCCTGCAGCCAACTTTTCTACATACAGATACTTAGCACAGTTTGAATCCTCTTCAGTTTCTTTTGTTCAAACAAAACTTATTCCCCTTCTCAGCAGAGGAGCATGTATTGAAGTTATTCTGCTTAGCAAAGGTCTTTCTGCTGCTCTGTTCCTCTCTCAACACGTAGGCACATACCCACGCTCCTGCCTGTCTGGTAATAATCCGCTTTCCATCCTCGTAATCCAGCAGTTCCAAATAATGGATGCACATTACAATCCCACACTGAGTTCTTTAAGAATCTAGGTGTCCAGGCTAGCCGTGAAGCGGCCACAGCAGAACCTCTGGAGGTGAGGGCCAGGCACGAGTGTGTGAACAAGTTGCCGAGGAGACTGCGATGTCCATCAGCATGTGAGAATGTTTTGTCCTGTCCACCTTGGATCAGTTTAAAGTCATTACTTGATACGCTTCCTCTCCTGTTGCCTTTAAACCTGGTTTGCAACCCCTGTCATTGGAGTTCTCAAACCAGATGCCTGTTCCTGCAGGACGTGGAAGCCAGCTTCTTGCCTATACCTAATACCTGCTCACAAGTTGTCCTGGTGGCAGAAGATGACCAGCTGCGGGGGCATGCCTGTATTGCCTGGTCTGTATCCTACGGGATGCTCCAGGCTTGAATTCCTCTTGTTGCTTATTAGTATACCTTCCTCTGCTCATCTGTGGAACATTGGGAACTGGATATTATTCCGACTTGTGGTGATACCTGAAACTGTCAGTAAGTCCTGTCCTGTATTCAGGGAGCACTGGCTGGAAAGTAGACAATGTTTCAACCATTATAGCTCCAACAAGAGCCACCAAACCCAGAACTCTGAGCCCATTATGGTCGGTCATCTATATTATCCTGCCTGCAAAGGAAATAAGTACTGGGATATGTGTCCCATGAAGCACATATCAATCACACTATTACAATTGTCTGTTTACTTGTCTAGTTTCCCCTAGATTGTATATCCTAAGGAAAACCCATCTTGTTTACTATCATATTGCCCACATCTTGCATAGTGCTTAGCATATAATAGTCAAGCAAAAAATATCTTTTTGATAAATAAATGAATGAATGATTAGCTACAGTTGTAGTAAGACTCTTCATGATCCCTACCTCACTATGTGGTGTTTAACTTCCCTCCCCTAGGGACTACATTAAGTGAATTCAGGAAATAAATTTCATGGTCTATGGCCGCTACATGTAACATAGTTCTAGGAACCAGGACTTTTCATCTAATTAATCCTATCATACCCAAACATGGATTTTCTGTGGCCCATGGAACCTTCCATATTCTATCACACTAGGCTCTGTTCTCTCCAGTGGATAAGCTACCAGAGTCTAGAACATGAATAATGTCATTCAAGAAGTGCAGAATTTCTCCCAGTGACGTTGCCTCTGAATCCTGGTAGATCTGCATTTATTTACTAGGGCTGTCATAAGAAATACCACACACTGCGTGGCTTAAAGAATACATTTATTTCTGGGTGGTAGAAGTCTGAGATCAAGGTGTCGACAGGGTTCGTATCTTCTGAGGCCTCTTTCCTGGGCTTGCATTTCGTTTTCTTCCCTTTGTATCTTCATCTGATCTTCCATCTGCTCATGTCTGTGTCCTAACCTCTCTTCTGAGGGCACCGATGGTATTGTGTAAGGAGCCACCCTAAGTGCCTCATTTTAACTTGAGTACCTTTTAATCACCTCATCTCCAAACACAGTTAAATTCACAGTTAGGGGTTGAGACTTCAGTATGGTGGTGGGGTGGGCACAATTCATACCATAACATCTCTAAAGGCCACACCAACAGCCTCACTCATTAATCGGCACACAAGAGTTGTTGGGCCTACCCTTTTCCCCACCCTAGAATAAGGATCTAGTTTACCAAATGAAATAGAAAACAAAGTAAGTTTTTAGCTCAGTCAGCCAAAGCTCTGCCGAAAGGACACTTACTTTTAAGATAATTCGGAAGAGGTCAGAATCAGTGGGCTTTCCCCAGTGCTTTTGCTAATTATTGGCAGCAATAATTGCTAGACGCTAGTCTTTGAAGATTCTTTAAAGATTTTAGTGAAATCATTAAACTTTAGTTTATTTGAATTCCATAAATAATTAAATACTGTTTTGCAAATCCCCAAGAACTTCTTTAAAAATTTCTGTTGGTGCCCTGAATCCGCAGAACTCTCCCACAGGGCTTCACCTGTGTTGACTCCACTTAACTTAAAATTCTAAATATTTCCACCATTGCCAGTCATGTAGGGTACAAATGGACAACAAATTTCAAGTTTCTTTGACCCATCCCTACCACTATTCCTTCTCCCATGGAGCAGGTGGCCATTCATCTCCCAGGGGCAAAATCTGATTTATCAAAGCCAAAGATAATCCCATTACTCCCACTACCGATCTATTTAAAGCTGGGCATATGTCCTACTTCCAGCCAATAAAAGTTGAGGGGAAGACCACAAAGGGCGTGAAGGAAATATTTCTAACTTCTGAGAGATAAACATTGAAGACACAGCACTTTTTCTGCCTCTGGACATTGTTACCTCTGAGACATAATAGATATATTATTACCAGCCTCAAGCTGGTAATAAGAACTAGATAACAGGGAAGCAGCATGGAATTCCTAACATGACATGTTTGAGGCTGCCTTATATCCTGCCTTCTTAGAATATTAAATTATACACTGGGTTTAGCTAATTTCCTTCATACTTTCTGGGTTTTGTTTATTTTGTGTGGGTTTTGTCTGTTTGTGTAGCTGATGACATTTTAAGCAATTCATTAATTCAATTAAAGAAGGAGCGACTGGGGGAAGAGAAAGTCTCCTGGGTTGAGGAAATACTGTGAGGACAAGACAAGCTCCCTCTCAGAAAGACTGATTCTAAACACATCAATTGTATTCCTTAAATTTAACTGATTCTTACTGAGAAATACCATAAGATAGAAATACAGAATAAGATAAGAGTATAAAAGAGAGAGACTTAACTTAGGTTGAACTGAGATTTGGTGTCAATGAAAGCTTCCCAGAGAAAGTGATTAACCTTAGATAAAAATACAGAGTGTTTCCAGGATTCCTATTCAGGAGTGATTCTTTTCCTTTCCAGAAACCGTGGTACTTTTCTCTTTAACAAAGTGTATTCACAGAGGGTTCCTAGTGTCCTTCTATTGTCAAATTCTGAACAAAAATAAGAAGAAGCTAGAGGCATATTTTGAGGGAGTATTCGGGAGCCAGTAATTGGTATTGAGAAGATCTGGGTTGATGTCCCGGCTCTCCCACTTAACTTGCTGGCACCATAGACTAATTTTAACATAGCTACGAGCCTTAGTCCTTTATTCTGTAAAGAGGGATGAAAATCCTCAGCTTACAGGGTTTCTATACAAAGTAAATGAGAAACCGCTTAATGTAACAGCTAATACATAGAAAGCGCTCTCTAAATGGTTAAAATTGTCTTTTCTACTTACTGAGTGCCCGTTATTCTATGTGCATGATACAGAATATCTGTCTCTGAATATGGAACATTTTGGTACAGAAATCTTAATTTGAGATTAAAAAAAAAGTTGAATGAAAATTGCAGTTTTCTCTAACTCCCTCTACTGATCTTACCATATTATTTTTTAGCACATACCTGGTACCACTATCATTCAAAGATAATTAACAGCCGGCGGGGGGGGAGGATACCTATATGTAGAAACTTAAGGGGAAAAAATGAAACAGAAAAGTAGAATGAGATTATGCAAGTAGTTATCATAGGAAAGAGAGGAAATGTTTTGACCACCAGTTTTCTGTAGTTTCAGAACATTGCCATACTCCAGTGCCGGCCAAGCTGAAGGAAGTCCATCACACCCAAACTCTCTCACGGGTCACAACGAAAAACTGGACAAAAAGCAGGAAGCAACTACTTCAACACTGAGGAGTGAACTCGCAGAGAGACTGAGAAGAGGCCACATTGGAAGAACAACATTTAGGAGGTGAGGACCTAGCTGTGAGTAAGGGGGTTAGGATTGAGCCAATGTGAAAAAATTAAATGAAAACCCGTGGAAAAAGTGATTAAGAGACTGGAAAGCAGGTGATGGTTATCAGACAAAATGAAGCTTGTATAATCTACAGATATTTGGAAGACATGTAAACTATTTTAAATATATCTTAAGGTAAAAGTACAAAAAAACTTGCCTGAAATGAAGGAAGGTTAGAAGTGAATGTTAAAGAATATAATAGGAACATGAAAATTCACACAAAATGATCAAAACCAAGATACCATTGTGGTAAAAATTTCTGAACTGCAAAGATTATGAGAGACTCAGGACATTGAGGCAGAAATAAAAGGTGTCATTTAAAGGGGAGGAAAGATCTGATTGACTTCAGACTTGCCAAAAGATAGAATTATTTGTAAAACTGTGAGGAAAAAATATGTGATAGAAATATGTTATGTTCTGGCTACACTGTCCTTCAGAGAAACATATCTTAATCCGAGCCCTGAGGAAATGTGGAATCTTTGTGCCCTTATGAAAACACTACCCGATAAATGAAAGACAATGGAGGATACAGCAAATGTAGTTACTCAGAAATGAAGATAAGAGGTAAGCACTACATCTACTTTCATATTATGCCAGGACAAAATAACTGTTAGAAATAAGTTTGAAGAATAATAAGGTCCTAAATCTTGACAATGTAAAATAGTAAGACGTTTGAAAAAATCTGGAAGATGCATGTGAGAAAGACTAAGTATGCCAAATTTCTTATTTTAATATCAGAGTCAAAAGATGTTAATATCCAAAGTTGGAAAATGCAGTTTGAAAAAAACAGTAGCAATACCTTAAGTATTCTTTATCATTTTACCTTTTCTTGTACTTTAGATATTAGTTTAGGAAATAACATATCTTTTAGTAAAAATTTATTTAACGTTTAGCAATTCTTTTACTCTCTTTTGCTTGATAGACTATAAATTGAAAAATATAAAAGGAATAAAATAATATTTTAATTAAAATCAGTAAGAGTGTGATCCCATTTGGTAAAGCTTTTTTTCATTGGGATGAATTACTTATTTATACATCCATCCATTCACTCACCTAAGTACTTATGTACCTACCTACCTATTCTCCTATTCTTGTTATTAATAAATACACTGATGAGTTGATGACATCGTAATTACATAAATGAGGAAGAGTCTTTACTTCAGGAGGGTTAAGGAGACCTCCAAATTTTGAGACTTTGGCATTGTTTTATTCCAACAGCCCAAAGTACTTAATATACCAACCAACATTTAATAGCTATCTAATAGAGTCTCTTAAATATTCAAGAAACCTTATGGGGGGTTCTATAAATATCAGAATAGAAAAAGAAGCATTCACATCCTTATTTTGTATTCTAAAAAATGTTTCATGGCCCAAAGTTTGCAAATCACAGAAGAGTGATTTTATATATGTATATTATAAATCCAGGTGATTTGTGATTTTGGAATTGTGGATGACTGAACTATATAGAAATGTTTGCTTCAGGAATATCACATTAAACCAGTTTTGTTCCTAATTGCTTTAGCTTACTTTGAGCTCAGTCACTGACTTTAATGGGGTTTTCTCTGGCCCTCCCTTGCTAACTGTGCCTACACTGTTAGGAATGGTGCCTTGTTTTTCTCTAGAAGGGTAATCAGGCTCCGTGAGGTAACTGTGGAATGTACCTTACCTCTTCTGTAATTTCTTTAAGACCCCCTATTATGACTAATCTTTTATCGTTTTTTTTCAATTTAAATGGTGGAAATTGAATTTGTTTTTTATGAAGTTATTTTGTTGAAAGGTAATACATGTACTAAAAAAGCACTTTAAAAGAACACAAAAACAAATGCATTGATAAACAAGTACTCTTTCCCACTTCAGACTTTGAGTTTCTTAATAGCAACCCATGGTTAGTAAATTTCTTTTGTTTTTTTTCTGAAAAAGTTCTTTGCTTCTTAAATGTTTATATATTCTTAAACATATAAGACACACGTGCTCCAAAAACACAAATCAGAGCATGTATTTGCACTGCTCTGAATTTTTATTTTTTTCATTAAAAATATACCTGAGAGATCTCCCCTCAGTCGACTTGTACAGAGATATATGACATCATTCTTTTAATGGCTGCATCTTACTCTATTCAGTGCTCGTACCATAAGGAATTGAAACAAATTCCTTGTTGGAGGACATATTTTTTTCATCAGGTTTTGGTTATTTCCAAATTATGAAGCAGTGAATATCCTTGCAAACATGTATGTGTGGAAAGCCATCCAAATCAGGGGTCACTTATTTACCTAATTCTTGCGGGTATGGCGGTGCGTAGATGGCAAGACTGTCCTCAGTGTCTATGAGTAAGACAGTCTCCTAACGATGAAATGTTTTCTAAGTTCTAAGGTTGGAGCATTTAAGACATTAATGTATATCAATTTACTATATCATTAATAGCATGTGAGGTGGTCTGTTTTCCCTGTGGCTTTCATAATGTGCAACCTATAATACTACGTGAATGGTGGCTCCTGGAGGTATGCAACCTGGAAAACATGGCGGCTATGATTTCTAAAAACTCAGTCACCAGACTGAGTTAGACTATTAAGTAAAAAGTAGTATCCTTCTTTCATTTTAATTTGCATCCAACTAATTGTAAGGGTGTCTCAGCATGTTTTTATGTTAATGATCCCTTTCTTGGTCTGCGTGTGAGTGTGTATATTTTTATTCATGCTGTTTGCCTATTTATTTTCCTATGGCTTATAGGTCAGAACTCTTTATATGTTAAAGACTTTTAAAAGTTAATAATAATCATTATTTTTAATGTGCTGCATATAATTTCTCAATTGCCTATCACTCTTTGATCATGAAAAATTTAATACAGGTTGAGTTGAGTGTCTTTAATCTATTTTTCCATTCTATAGTAATAAGAAATCACCTATAGTTTCTTTTTCATCCTTGTTAACTTTTGAAGAAATTTAAGGAAAGGAGTTGATATACAACTTTTTCCTTTTTGCTCCAAATGATTTGTTATTTTGATACCATTTATTGAATAACATATATTTTCTTACTGACTAGAAGTGCACTTTTCTTGTATGCTAGATTCCCATGGGTGTTGTGTTGGTAACATCTTTCTAACTGAGCTAGAAGAGCAAGCTAGGTATAAAATATATACAAAATAAGGGGGAGGAAGAATAAAGGATTCTTTGGGAGAAATGTTCCTTTGAATTATATTTAAGACAAACGTAAAGAGATTCACAAGGTGATTAGGATTTCTGTGTTCAGCCTCATTTTAATCAGACTCTCACAGGAATTTAGCCATCATTGCTTGCTTGGTCAAAACTGGATTGCCTCCAAATATTTTATCTTCTGTGTCACCATAATTTGTCTAGTACGGAAGGGACTTTCAGTCTTGGCTATAATAGTTTAGAAAAGTAAGATGGTTCTAAATCCAAATGAGTGGGCAGATAATTCACCCATGACCTTTTATATTTTGATTTTATGTAAAGAGGTGTATTGAAATGTGCCTTTTATGAATAGACAGTTCTAGTAGCTTTGTTTTTAGTAGGATGGTTGTATTTAATGGTAAGATGGCTGAATTCTTTTTGATGTCTTCAATTATTCTAGGTAAATAACCTATTCAGGAGATAGCTTTTTGTGGAAAATATATGTAAACAGTTATCTTTTTATAGGCTCCTATTAATTTTCAGAATTTGAAGACTCCGTTTCCACAAATTTATTTGTATAAAGTTAGCAATGACACTAACCTTAGGAAAAAACATTAGAAACTTCAGCCAATAATCCTTTTGGGAAAAATATTCCCTGAAGAAACCAAAAAGGTTATTGACTATCTACTTCCAATTTAATTTGTACCATGTCAGAATATTGAATGATTGTAATATTCTGAAGCCTTTTCATTTTTAGTTAATGTTTAGCTGAATTTTTCTTCTGTGTTTCCCCTATTATGAGGTACAATCTAATATCCAGCCAATTCATTTCTAAATTTTAATTAGATTACCACCTGTCCTTATCACATTTACATGAGTCATTTTGGAATGGATGTGTACATACTGAGCCAATTTGCATGAGAGATAATAGTAAACAACAATCAAGATGTAGAGTATTACTAGGTTATAATTCTCACTTCTACTCGAATTTTCCAGGCGTCTAGATTTTATGACTGGATTTTAGATTCATCCAGGAGGGATCCCAATACTTGGAAATTACTTGAACCTCAGTATATGATATGTATATGAAATGTAATGAATTATGGAAAAACCTCTCATCCAGTGTCCAGAAAGCTGGTCCCTTGGCAAAGGGACCATTAGAAGATTTTGAATAAACTCAGAATGAAACATGTTTAGGTCATTATTTTCAAAGCACTAACGAAAGAAAACATTTTAGCAGGAGAATGGCTTTAGGAGCTCAGACACAAAAGTCTAAAAATAGTATAAAATATTAAATGTGAAAGTGGTATAGACAGTCTGGGACATGACTGAATTCATGGATTTGTAACTTAAATTGGGTCTTCTTTCCTGAATATATTTATATTGTCCCCCACATCAGCCTTGGCATTGGCACATCAGGCCAGGAGAGCCTATATGAAGATCTTTAAGTACAACATGAAATAATGCAGCCTAAACTTAGTAGCTAGCCCTAGTAGCAGCAGCCAATGGGCAATTGGACCTGTAGCCAATAGTATACCTTTAAGGGAGTTTCCAATCATGAGGTTTTATCATCTCAGGAAATGAGATGATTTTCTGAACAGACTCCTCATAGGCCAAATAGGTACAACTCCAAACTTCCAAATAATAGCAGTGTCTGAAATTGTGTTGTCTGAAATTCAAAACCCTCAAATTCTTGATGAAACCTACCACGGTGGCAGGTTCATAGGGAAGGTTCCCAGAGCAGACGATGCAATGTACATGTTCATTGTAGTTATCAGACTTGAATCCTTGGTGAGCTGGGCTTGGATACACGAATTCCTTTTGAACATATGACTGAAGGTGTAGCTGCCACGGAACTGGTACCATTTAAAAAATTTTGCCACCTCGGAACGTTCTCCTAGGCCCAAGATTTTACCACTCCCACAGTGAGGAAAAGTCAGGAAAAAAATCATCTCACCCAGGGGAAAATACAAAAAGAAACAGCCATTTTTGCCCAATATTTACAGTGTTTAAAGAAACTCATCCATCTGTAGGCCTCTGTGGAGGATTTTTACTTTGTTTTCATTTTTTTTTTCTAAGTGAATGTCAACTTTGAAGTTGGTTAGGATGACGTTACACTAGGGCATCTGCAAGAGGTGATGCCTCACCCTATTTGTGAGTCACCTGCTACCTGCAAACCTCTCCTTCTCCTCAAGTCCTTGGTGGGCGAGGGCTTGGTGACCACGGCGGGACCCTGCTGGCTGAGGTCTGAGTAACCGCTGTTGAGAATTCTCCCTGAGGTGACACGGATTTGGAAAGCCAGAGGGCAAGCCACAGCAAAGTTTGCGAGCCAGGTTTTAGATTTCTAAGACATAACACAAGCACCAGTCCCACAGGGACAGTGGCCAGATACAGTTCTAGATGAAGATCTCAGACTTTGAGGCCAGACAGAGCTCATATCAGAGTAGCAGCTTGTTGAGACCCAGAGTTTTGTTGTTGTTGTTTTTCCCGGGTTAAAACCTTTTCAATTTGGAAGAAAACCAAGAACCACTTCAAAGAAAAAAAAAGTCATGGCACGAACACTGTAGAAAGTCACGCCGCTGACCTCCAGCGGCGGATCACAAAGAGCTAGCACTGAAGCTGGCCCAGGGAGATCCCCATCTTGCTGCGGCCACTTGTCTTCCTCACCCAGATCTCATTGGCTCCGACGGGGCTGATCCCACAGCTCAGCTTCTGGCTGTTCTTTGATTCCAGAGAGATGGTACCATCTTTCATCACAGTACAGTTTCCCGTCTTCTCTCCAGGCTTCAAATCTCTGGGCTGGAGATTCTGCCAGTGTGGCAGGCAAGGGTCCAACAGAGGACGGGGGTGCCGGTCCCTTGGGTGACTTAAGCCTCTTTAATGTTCTCGGATGCTCCATGATCTGTTTGACTGTTGACAAATTGTTTAGCCGGGCAGGAGCCGTTTTTCTCTCCTTTTGTCACGAGCAATTGTTGCATGTAGCTTTGGGGGCTGTGCCTGATATTTATTTGTTACTTTCAGTGTTGGGGAGGGTGGACTCCTTTGAGATCTCCATGACGATGCCAGGCAGGGCTGCTATTGTGTAAAGGTCAGGATGAATAGGGTAGGTTTAAAAAAATAATAATATTAATAACCACACTGTAATATGTTATTACTTGACAAACATTATTCCAAGCAATTACTGCATAAACACACTTTATTTAGTCTTCACAACAATGCTCTGAGGCTGGTACTATTAGCATCTCTTATTTACAGATTCATACGGAGGCTTAAAAAGTATGTGGCAGAGTCCCGATTCCGTCAAAATGCCTGGAGTGTGTACTTTTAACTGCTGTGCTATGCTGCCTCCCATTCATTGCCAAGGTAATGGACAGTGGTGATCTCACAGAGAATGGGATGTACTGGGGGGTTTCGGTGGTCTGTTGGAGGTAACTTCATCAGATGCCTCTGGACAGACTGGATACTGTCCCTCAAAACCTTCACTGCAGAGAAATGGCCGTGAAGTAGTGAGCGAGGGGATGTTTGTCATTTATAAAATGCTCTTTTTGGAGAGTGAGGTTACTAGGCGGAGCCCAAGAAACTGACCCAAACAGACCCCTGGAAGCGTTGCCTTGTGTATCCAAATCAAGTCCTTAAAAAAGTCTGAATTTGTTTCTATTTATTGAACTGTTCTTTTGTTCACTTGGGGAGAGACCTATGTCACGTTCATTCGTTGAACAATGTGCCCTGAGCCTCACTCTGTGCCTGCGGTATTCAAGATGCTGGGGATAAAAATGGAAAGATGTGGTCCCTGCCCTCACGGAACTTAAACACAAGTGAGGGAGAGATGCCATCAAACAATAGGATACTTCCTTTAAAAAAATGTAAGCACAGAGGCACCTGGGTGGCTCAGTCAGTTAAATGGCTGACTCTGGATTTCGGCTCAGGTCATGATCTCAGGGTTGTGGGGTCAAGCACTCAGCACAGAGTTTGCATGAGTTTCTCTCTCCCGGTGCCCCTCCCGCCCATGCTCTTTTTCACTCTCTTTTTCAAATAAATAAATAAATCTTTTAAAAAGATAAATAAAAATGTGAGCATAAACCAGAGAAGTGGCATAGCAGGCTTTTTGGGGGAAGTCAAGGAAGCCTTCTCAGACGAGGCAGCATTTTAACAGAGGCTTGCCAAAGGAATGACTGTCAGGCACACAGGCAGGGGAGGCTGTTCCAGGGCGAGCATGTGTAAAGGCAGGGTGCCAGCCCAGAGCTTGGTGCGTTCAGAGAACTCTAAGTAGTTCAATATTGCTGGCTTGCAAAGAGCAAGGCAGGAAATGACAGATGAGCCTTGACATTTAAGCAGTGGCCAGATCTTAAAGTTCTTTGTATGCCAAGGAAAGGAGTTCACAGTTTACTCTGCAGACACTAGGGAAGCATTGTAAGGGTTTTAAGCCAAGGTTTCACGGCTAGATTTTTCATATTGGAACCATCACTCTGGCAGCAAGTATAGAAGAAGGATTGGAGGGAGCTGATAGTGGAGGCGGGGGGGCCAGGAGGCATGTTAGGCTGCCCTACTTTGGGGCATTTCCTGGCATTGGAAATAGCAATAGCCTTGAGCTGTCGCAATGGGTTGGGTCAGACCTCACGGAATTGGAGAGATCAGTGTCAGGTAGGATCCGAGAGGTACGAGGAAACCGTGGTGACTCAATCTGAGCCAAGGTGCGCAATGTAATAAGCCGAGTTTGGAATTCCCCCAATGTATTTGCAACGTGGAAAGTCTTCTCCGTCATCCATACACATTTAGATGACTGCAGTGTCATCCTCAAATGTACAATTTCACTTTAGAAGCAGTCATTTTCATCGTGCGGCCCTAGATTGCCCATGGAGGCCAAACTGACTCGATGCAATTATTATTAATTTTTTTAACTTCAGCAAGGCAGCTGTCTTGGCTAGTGTCCAAGTTGAATTTATAAATAAGTTCTGCATTGCAAGGAGTGTATTTATGTTGTATATTTTGGTGTGAAATGTACCATTTCTTACTTCAGAGAATTATTGAGCAGATTATCTATAGTTTCATAATATTTATGCTGTAGTTTCCCTGAGTTGCTTGACAGGAGGTTCATTCCTCTCTTCTCTTAGAGGATTGTTTTTTGGACACACCTACACACAATATACCCACACACGGCTTAAAAATACAGTCCGAGCTAGAGAGCATAATGCTAAGTGAAATAAGTCAGTCAGAGAAAGACAAATACCATATGATTTCACTCATATGGGGAATTTAAGAAACAAAACAAATGAACAAAGGAAAAAAGACAAGACAGAGAGAGACAAGTCAAGAAACGGACTCTCAACTACAGAGAACAAACTGATGGTTACCAGAGGGGAAGGGGGATGGGTGAACTGGGGATGGGGCTTAAAGGGTACACTTACCATAGTGAGCACTGAGGATTGGATGGAATTGTTGAATCCCTGTATTGTACATCTAAAACTAATACAGCGCTTCATGTTAACTATACCGGATTAAAAAACTTAATAAAAACTTTTTAAAAATTTTATCCACACATATAAAAGATAAAATGTCTGGGGTTTTCTACAGTCTCTAGAAGGCAAAGCCTTGATTTGCTGATCTGAAGTCATCACTTAAAGTTCTTCCCCTCTAATGAGAATAGTTCTTCCAAAATACTTAAAATATAAGGCTTATTTTCATGCCAATCTCATTCCATTTGCATTTGTGCTGTATTTCTTACTTGTCATCCTAAAATAATATTTCTACCGGAGGAGTCAGTAGTAAAATAAACTCTATCAATAAATGCATTTGGAAGGTGCTGGGACCCTGGCTGTGTTTCTTACACGAGTCATTCCATTAGCATCTGACCTAATGCAGCTAAATCTCCATTGGCACCCAACTCCCTGGCACTTTATTTATTTTTTTAAAGATCTTATTTACTTATTTGTCAGAGAGAGAAAGAGAGAGAGAGAGAGAGAGAGTGCACAGCAGGGGGAGCAGCAAGGCAGAGGGAGAAGCAGTCTCCCCACTGAACAAGGAGTCCGAAGTGGGGCTCGATCCCAGGACCTGGGATTATGACCCACTGAAGGCAGACACTTAACCAACTGAGCCACCTATGCGTCCCTCCCTGGCACTTTAGAGGTGGTACTATTAATTGGCAAATTTCTCCTAAGCAATATGCATTGTCTTGATGCTTTTACACTTGGGTTCTATGTATCTATGGGCACATGTATGGGCCACGTAAGAACTTCTATAATCTAGACAGTTGCCATGTTCTATTTTTGTGTTACTGATTGCACACTTAGGCATCTCCCCTAATAAAAGGAGCCTATCTGCAATGAGGTGAGCAAAATGGGAAACATATAGGATGGCTGGGGGCCAGGAAGCTTATATGTACATTCCAGTAAGCTAATGCCTCACATACAGTATTGTGTTGGGTGTCACAACTCATGAACCTCAATTGACATCACCTGGTACCATTTTTTCCTGATGTTCTACGTCACTCATTGTCTTCAAAGCTAATCTGAACTTGTGGTACTTTTGCCGTGTAATCATTTCAGAAGACTGAGACGTGCATGTGACCAGTGTAGGGTGGGGGGAATTTATTAGATAAAGGAAGTAATGTGATTCTGATGCATACTGACTACCAGAGAACTGTAAGTAGAGGTTTTAGGGTTAGACTCTCCGAGGGGTTCAGATTCCCCCCACTTATTATATACATGACCTTGAGCCAGTTTTGTAATCTTTCTGTGTCTCTGTTTGCTTGTTCATAAAAATAGAGTAGGTTATTATAAGTAGGTCATTATAAGGACTAGGAAAATACATGTAAATATACATGTAAATACATGTAAAGTGTTCATCACAGAGTTTAAGTGTTTAATAGATATTTTCTCTCTTAGCATTCAAGTATCAGTGTTTGATTATCCTTTGGCCTTCTGTGAACACTAATGTTGCTTAGTTTATGCAGGCTAATTAATATTCTGGGTTATCACAGATCATGAAGGTGGAGAAGCTGTCTTCCACAGAGGGTTACTTGAGTGAACCTAATTGAAATAGTGTCTTCCCCACCCCAGACAAGCCCCCAAACCTTACCAGAAATGGTTCTACTTGTTTGTGCTTTTAACAGCCAGTGAATGCTAATAGAAAACATGTAAAATATAAGATCTCTGCAAAAAACAGCTATTATTACAGCTACCAGAAATCGACGGTAATTGTAAAGAAGCAGCATAGAGCCAGGAATTCTCCTGAAGCACCTTGTGAAATATGCAATTAACTGTTCTGTATCTCATTAAATCATCATAAAGCACATCCTGCAAATGTGAGAAAAAGAACATATAAATACTAAATAATTATTCCCAGGATGGAGTAATTTTTTTCCAAAGCTAAAAATGCTAGCAGATCATAAAGAATTTATCTATTCACTAAAGAATGTTTTTATAAATGAACTAATTCCAGACAGACATAACTCAATTCAGATGATTGAAAGAAAGTCCAAGTTTTCCTGCTGCATCTAAGTAGAGGATTTAATTTTGTTTTCAGATATTGTGAACTGTGTTGTGATTATTTTTCTATTCCTCATTTCACACAGTGCTTTTCAGAATTTTAGTAGCTGTGCTAGAAGAAAGCCGAGACTAAATTTTATACCGCGGGGTTGCCCAAACTCTCTGTGTTTTAGAAATAAAAACTGGTATCTGAATGTATGCCCCTGATTAGGAGGCTTGAGAGTGAGCCGCTAATGCATACAGAGTACAAGGTGATAGACCTCCATCTCCTTTGCCCCCTCAGGGGTAATAGTTGTTACAAATATGGTCTCTTTCCTTTGGCATTTCTTTTCCACTTCCTCTACAACTTGAATTTGTTAACTTGTATCTAGCTGTGAAGTCATTTCCTTACCTTCATTCATGGAGAATATGACGGAGCAGCACTCGGTTCGTTTATTATTATCTCTGCCTTCCTGTGATTTTATAATCTTTTCACTCCTAATGTTTTCGCATTTTTCCTGTGTTTTGGCTTGGTCAAACATGTCTGAAATGTTATCATTATTGTCCCTCCCAAAGAACATGATCTGGGTATGATCAATCTATCTGTTGGTATTTTCTATTAGTAATAATAATAATAATGCCATTATAGACATGGCTGAAGATTAAATGAGATAATGTATATAATGACTTGCATGAAACAAGCACTTAATGAAAAGTCCTATCGCTTCTCGGCCTTTTGGCTAAGATCAAGTGTAAAGTTTCTAAAGTCCTTTCACATATTTATTGCACCGTAGCCTTCTGTGGTGTACTGAATGGTTGTGCCAACCCCATTCATATGTTAAAATTTGAATCTCCAATGTGGTGGTATTTGAAGATGGTGCCTTTGGAAGTGACAGGAGGTGGAGCTCCTGATGGGATTAATGTCCTTCCAAGACACCAGAGAGCTTGCTTTCTCCCAATCTCTCTCTCTGCCGTGTAAGGATGTGGGAAGATAGCCATCTGCAAGCCAGGTAGAGGGCCCTCACGAGGAACTGAATTGGTTGGCACTCTGATCTTCAATTTTCCTGTCTCCCCAACCACGAAAATACATTTCTGTTCTTCACACCACGTAGTCTACCTATGGCATTCTGTTATAGAAGCCTGAACTGACTGACACCTTCAGAATAGGCAGTATTAGTTCCATTTTCCAGATGAAAGAAAGTAACAAAAGTTACTAGGACAATAGGATTTTTGTGCAAGGGAATTTTTATTATTGAAGTATGTAGGAGTAGGTGGTGATCTTTCTAGGAGCATTAAGACCCTGACAGACTAGTCATTGTGCTGTTTAATGAACAATAGTAGTGTTGCCTCTTAAAAAATAAAAATAAAAAAAAATATTCGAGGACAGAGGTAATAAAGGCTTAGCAGGCATAAACAGGATAATGATTGAATAATAAAATCACCCACCTATTTGTACAGTCTGTCCATTTTATTTCATTTAACGCAGAGATAAAAGGAAACTTTGAGGGAAAGGATTTCGTCATTGTAAATGCCACCCTTTATGTACACTGTTGAATGATAAGGTGGTTATCTGGTCCTTCCAAGGACTTATATTACTTAAGTGACCTCTCACTGGAATAAAGACTTTCAATAAAGGAGTAAAATTCTTGGCAAATGTCTGTTTTTGAAAGAGAATGAACGTTCCTTGGTTTATTCTCTGAGTGGTTTCTGAACTTTGTTTTGAGTTCAGTGATTCCTAATATGTTTGGGTTTTCAAGATTTTTGAGATTCTGACATGCTATGATCCCTTTTTCCAGACAAGTGCAGAGATACACAAAATGTGTGCTATCTCACAGGGATCAAGAAACCTAGCCTTGGGCCCCAAGATTAAGAAATAGTTTAGATTTTCAAAAATAAGTGTTTTTATAAAATAACTTCTTTTTTAAACTACAAGTCCCATTTCTCTGTCTTTCAGGTTTGCTTAGTAATCTCGCTTATCTGTAAATGGGCCTTTTTTTTAGTATATGCACTGCCAAAGTGATCACTAAATGGGCCATATTTTAAATACAAACTCTCATCTATACATAAAGGCATATTAGGCTTTAAGCATCTCTATATGTTAGTGATTATTTTGAAGTATTTAGACGAAGCATGGACATGAGGTAATGCTAGTATATTGATCATATCAGCCACTAACAAGGTTGCCAGATAAGGTGCAGAAGACCCCAATGCATTTGAATTTTAGATTAAACAACAAATAGTTTTTCTGTATAAGCATTTTATGCATTGGGAATTTCCCTAGAATTCAAATACCCCCAATGTATGGGTCATCCTATACTAAAAATGATTTATTATCTGGTATTCAAATGTAACTGGCTATCTTGAATTTGTTTTATTCTGGCAGCTCTAGACTAACAAAACATTTTTTTCTGTGATAGGTTCACATACCTGTTTCTGTCACAATTCCTGTTCCTTCCCAAATGCAGGGATATATTATCTCTTGTTTCATTCCCTGTCTACCTCCCCACACATACTATCTGTTAAAGGTCCTAGAACATAGTAGTCATGAAATTTGTTAAATGAAGAAATGATTCAATTTCTAAGTAAAAGGGAGTTGGTATTTGGGTCAAGTATTTCAAGGGACTTTTTACTATTGAGTCCAACTCTAAGCCAAACTTTATTTGAATAGCTTTTTCAAAGTCCAACTAAAAATTAGAACTCAGCTCTCCTTAACTCCAAAGCCAATGTTTTATTAGCTTCTATTAGTGGTTCCCAAAGGAGGAAATACTGCATTCTTTTTTTTTTCTTTTTTTTCTTTTGGAGAGAGAGAACATAAGAGCAAGTGGTAGGGGGAGGGGCAGAAGGAGTGAGAGAGAGAGAGAGAGAATCTTAAGAAGGCTCCATGCCCAGCACCCAACACCCCATCGAGGAGCCCCAGTGGGACTTGATCTCATGACTTGAGCTGAAATTAAGATACTGACACTTAACAGACTGAGCCATCCAGGTGCCCCAGGAAATACTGTATTCTAAAAAGCATTTTAATTAATAGAACCAGTGAGGATTTGAGGAAAAAAGCTACTGGAATTTAGTGAGTGGGAGCCAGTGATGCTATGTATCCAGCAATATGTGGGGATAATCCCAACAACGAAGAATTATTGTGGCTCCCACAGGACTTTTGAGATTATTTCCAGGTATTCAAAAAGGGAATAAACTCTTAAAAATGATCTCAAGCTAGAACTTAACTCCAGTGACCCATATACATAAAGTTTTGCATTGCATTAATATACACTAAATTTTCCAAGAATGAAACTAGCACATAAATCAAGAGGAGATTTCACATAAAACTCCACAATAACTTGATAAGTGAGGTCTAAAAAATCCAATAGTGCATAAAATGCTGGTTGACATTATTGCAAATTAATTAACTGGCCAAGGTAAAACTGTACAGTTGGCTGGGAAGTAATGGTTCCATTGGCTTAAATGCAAAATCCACAATCCAAATATGTCCAGGTCTCAAATGGGGTATGGTTCTACCTTCAGGCACTTATCGGCTCCAACTTAGTATTTTGGGGGACAATTCTGGGTTCTGGGGCTGGCTGGAACTTCCCAAATAGTAGCAGCAATTCCAGGAATCTCCTGAGTAGTTGATTATTAGTTCATGACCCCAGTAGAATAATCCACCTTTTTCCCGCTTTTCCCCTAAATAAACTGTCTGTTATATTTATGCCTGGCTTTGTTCTTGCAACTATGTCTTCACCCATCAACAAGGTAAGAACATCAGCCCACCTTCCACTGAGAAGGTGGTTGGGCAGAAGATGGGAGCAAATGGCCTATGTTGTTTTACTCATGTTTGCTAATTAAGGAATGAGTTCTCTTGTGTTTTCCTGCTCTTTGTTTATTTTGGAACCTTACTAAGAGTTTTTTACTATTTTAGAAAACTCCGGCACTGACGATAATCCCGTTATGATATTTGGTTCTTCAGTTTAACACATTTGTATCTGTCAAATTCACGGCAATTTTATGGAGAGAAGTAAACATCTGTTTCATTTTGCTTTCTATGGGAATCACATTGAAATAGTAATTATATTATTTTAAATTAAAAAAATTCTTCTTTATAATATAGATGTGACATTATATTCCTTTTTGAGATTATACTTGTCAGTAAAATTTATTTTACTTATACATATCATTCTAAAATATTTATTGAGTGCTACTGTTCTGAGTTATCTGGTGAAAATATATATATTAAAACACCAGCCAATCTGAGCAATGTCCAATATTCAGATAAAGTATACTATGATTCACATGTTGTCAGATTACCCAGTATCAAGTTGTATCTGAGAAAAACAATGCCAAAAAATAATAGTAGTAAATAATATTTCTTTTTTTAAATATTTATTTCCTTTAGAGATTGAGAGAGGGAGAGTGTGAGTTGGGGGGGAGGGGCAGAGGGAGAGGGAGAGTGTTAAGCAAACTCTTCACTGAGTGCTGAGTGCGGAGCCCCACGTGGGGCTCACTCTCACCACCCTGAGGTCACAACCTGAACTGAAGCCAAGAGTTGGATGCCCCAACTGACAGTGCCACCCAGATAGCCCATTCAACATTTTTAAAAACAGATTTCCTAGGGAAAATCAGTACATGTTTATAGAAATTTGAAATTGGCAATTTACTTTTTATGAAGTCTTTTAAAGCATTCTTAAGTAAGAGAGAAAACTCCTTATGACTTCACTATTTCCAACATAGGTAATATTTGGACGGAGTACGCAAGAAAAGGTAAAGATTTTTTATGGAAGCCTTGGGATTGCATTGGTAAAATGGCAGCTCTTCAGTTCTTGTTAAAGGCCAATGGACACAACTAGGCCAGATGTTACGGAAAAACTTCTTTGAACACTGCAGGATACCTTGGTGCATTTTAATAAATGCAGGATGCGACAAGAGCCCCCTGTGGAGTCAGCCTGGGCTAAGTTCAAATCCCCATCTGCCATTTCGTGGGGGCTTAAGCATTGTACGTAATCTCTCAGAGTTCCAACTTTCCTTTTTGTAAACAAGGGTAATTAGAGGCCCTTTTATCTCTGTGTAAAGTAACACATGTGTATTAGTCTGCGCCACCTGCCATAAGAAAATATGGAAGACTGAGTCGTTTCAAGATAGAAATTTTCTCACAGTTCTGGAGGCTGAGAAGTCCAACATCAGGGTGCCAGTGGGTTTGATTTCTTGTGAAGACCCTCTTTTTGGCTGCACATGGTTGCCATCTTCCCTGTGTGCAGTACACAGCAGGGGACTCTCTCCCTGTAAGGACACTAATTCCTTTGAGTCAGGGCTCCATCCTTAGGGCCTTAATTAGCATTAATTACCTCTTTAAAGGCCTGATGTCCAAATACGTCCGATATAGTCCCCAGCACAGGGCCAGACCCTTAGTAGCTCTGGTGAACATTGGTTATGACTGGCATCCTATATCAAGTCTGATCTTCACAGAACCATGTTGGGAAGTAAGCATGATTATCTTCACTTTAGATGTGAGAAAACAGACCCAGAAAACGTGGGTCACTTACTTTAGTACAAGCATTCAGGAAGCGGTAATACCAGAATTTAAACTCGGTTCAGGCTGTGTATTACTGATACACAGCCTGATTGTATTCAGATTGTATCTGCTGCTCAAAATAATGACGTTTTAATTATTAACAACTCACATTCTTACAGTACTTTATAAATTGTAAAGTACTTTCCCAGCCTTTAATTGTTACCATGGAGAATGTTAGGAGACTAGTTGAAAGGGACGGAAAGGGAAGACTGGGTTTCCCAGAAGCCAGCAGCAACAAAGGTGTTGCAAAAGAAGATTGCGTTTGAAGGCAAAGCAAAACTCAGAGGACTCTTCAAGATCAGAGAGGGAGGCGGAAGGTACCGGGAGGCGGAAGGTACCGGAAGGCGTAATCGAAGAAAGGGCAAACCTCAAGAAAAGTCGAAGAAAGGGCAAAACCTTAAGCAAAGCAAGAAATGAGAGGAGAGTTGGCATCCCTGAGATGAGGGGCTGCAAAAGGTACTGCGGTTAGCAGCCGCCTCAGACAAGCCAACAGGCCCAAAATGGTTCAGCATGAGTTAGCGTCACGATAATCTCCAAGTAGAAAGTGAGCAGGGTGATTTTTCTGCATGAAAGAGAAGTTCATGGTTGTTGAGAGTACAGTGGTTTAAGGTGCTGGATCTGGAGGCGAATTGCCTGGGGTCACATTCTGCCTGTGTGAGCTTGGGGAAAATGTAGGCTTCCCTGTTGTGATACAGGGATGATGATACTCCTTGTCTCATAATATTGGTGTGTTAAATAATGTATTGAATGCTGTGTGCTTAATACTGGGCCTGCAACTTAGTAAAATGTTAGCGATGATGATGATATGATTATTTTGGCCCTGGAATAATTACATTTTAGCTAATTATTTACACTGCAGACATGACTGTCTCTTACATTCCAGATGAGAGGTCAGAAGGTACAATATTCCTCCCAAATATCATTGTCTGTGTACAACCTTTTCTAGGAAATCCTCAGGGAGACGTAGCACCCTGAGCACCTGACAGAGTGAAACCAGGGTCCGGCAAGACCTCAGGTTACTGGAGCAGTCAAGCTCCTCCCGGGGACATTTTAGCAGGACGATCTCCTAAGGAACATCTCCTGCTCACCTGTCTTTGTTCTCCCGTCTGCACAGACTCACTAGAAGTCCCCTCTCCTGGGCCAGGATGCAGCGGCTGAACGTTTCCTATAAGGAACCCCTTGCTGCCCTCAGAATATAGGTCCCAAGGACAGTGAGAGAACAAGGAGAAGGAAGGAGAAGAGGAAGAGAGGGAATAAGGCGGAGATGGCTTAGAAAATGTCTCACAGCCAGCACATATGAGAAAGGGGTTATGATTCCCATATTAGAGCTGGAGAAAATGAACGGGGCAGGAAATGCGTTGTCCATACAGATCTACTAACTCAAACTTTCTTGCCCATTGTACTAAGTTCTGCTTTTATCCCCACAAAGAATGGGGATACCTAAAATTCAAAAGAGATCATGGGTCTCTTTCAACTACCAGCTGCTGCGCAAAGATAAAATCCAGCATGGTTGTTAGATGACCTAAGGCTTTATTTGGAAAAAAGAGTTATGGGATTGAGTGGTATTATCTTATAAATAAAAGTAGTTTATTGCCAGGGCTAAATATGAAAGACCATCCACAAAATGAAAAAATAAACTTCATGACTTTTCTGTTTCCCTTTGTATATATGTGCATAAAATTTTCTACATTTATCTATAATGTTCTTAATTTCACATCAGGGAAACTGCAAACTCTGATACTTTATTCTGTGTGTAATTGAGGTCAGCCTCTGCAGAAAACTGGGACATCTCAATTATATAAGCCCTGTTCCGTCCACACCATCCTTATTATTTACCGCTTCGATCTTATTCCGCATTGCCCATTTCTAAAATAAGAGACATTATATGTACTTGTCTTACATGAACTTCTATGATTTGTTACTTTAATTAGAAGAATTTTTCAAGTGTTGATGCAAGACAACATTGATGATTTCAAACAAAATATAATTCCCGAATAAAGCAAGCCATAAATCTCACATGAGACTATCTTTAGAAAAAAACTCTTTTGATCATATATCCTCTAGTAAGATGTTTGCTTCCATTCAAGTGGTCAAGAAGTCTGAATACCTTTTGTTTCCTCGAGGGATGTATATATTTGAAATCAGGTACAATCCACTGAATGGCAGTGCATCTGATAGAGGGGGAGGAACAATGAAGAAAAAGAAAATATATGAAAGTAGACAGATGAATTTGGGAACCTTACTTGCCTTGGGGGAAAAGAGCCATGAAATAGCTGCTAGTACCCTTGAAAATACTGTGTATGCGCCTCATTATACCACCTAGATTTCCAGCCTGTCACATTCCATGAGGTCTTTGCAAGCGGATGATGCTAGGGCTGTCAGCATGATATTCTCTAACTTGGGGTGGCTCCCATCCCCACCATTTTGTAAAACTTCCTGAAAAGCACTGGAGGGAGCCTTGCCAGATATTTTTTCTAACTCTGTTTAATGAGGGTATTTTCAGATTTCAGTCCGAACAGCTCAATGCTAGTGATATGCCAGGGCATCCATTCCTCAGCACCATTCATTTTATTTTCACAGAAATTACATTTGATTCCACTCAGAGCCACTGTTGTTGTATATGGTGCCTTCAAACCACACCACCCTAGGTGCAAGTTCTGCATTTGGCTTGATCCATTTTACCAGTTAGGTTGGCTCTCTGGCAAGATTCTGACTGTCCATATTAGTATTAGTTAATGCTAATTATTAATATTAACTGCCCTGTATTTTTTTGAGAGTTGAGAGAGCCTTCTTAGAGAAAGTGTGCATTGTTTAGAATCAGGGCAGTGGCTGCCTTGGAGCATCTTGAGTTCCTCATGGAATGCTGGGAATTCTGTGCAGTTCCAGAGGGAACAGTGGGTTCTTCTTTCTCTTAGCTTGTGCTCAGTGATGCAGAAGTGAGGGGAGCTGGTTTCCCTGAACCCCTCCCAGATTCTGTCCCTTCCTTGGCCTGAGGCAAAATCACTGACAAGAGGACCCTGGGCATTCAGTAACATGTCTACTGTAGCTTCCAAAATCCTGGTGGTGAAACAAAGTCATTAGGGGAGTACAGTGCTGTGACTGAGCTCTTGAAGGAACCAGCAGCTGACATCACCAGAACCCCACACTGTGGGAATCAGTGAAACAGATCATTTAGAGGGCGTCTTCCCTAAAAAAAAGAATGAATCACCTTTCTTCCTTCTAACCTCCTCTCCAAATTTCTCTCCAACTTGAGAAGACAGCCACTTCCCACTTGCTACCTGCATCCCTTCAAGGATAATAGAATTGGACTATTTTTAATTGATCTAGAGAAGCTATCTTGTATATACAGCTCCTTTTCTCACCTCTTATTTTGGCCAGTGTGATATATGTTTGGCATGGGGATAAATTGAGACTGAACTCTTTGAAGTGCTGCTGATGTGATCACAGCAGAATGACGACAGCGGAAGGGAAGGGTAGACAAGAGACTCTGAATAGAGCACTCCAGTCATGGCTCCAGATTATTTTGGGAACAGTATCTTCCTCTTCCTGCCTGTTCTCTCCCTCAATGTGTGTCCTTGTTTTCTTGCCTCACACAAATATTCAGATGCTCTCAGTGCCCTCCATTCATGTATTTTCATAGCTATACAAGAGTAAAGATTTCTGTTCACATTTTTCTCTTACTGTTGCTTCTCTCACACCATGAGGTTACTCGGCTAGAACATTCCAAGGACGGCGCACTTGGTTTAGGTATATTTTCTGGCAATATTGTCCTTCCTGCTTTATCTAAGAAAAGTCTTTCATTTGCTCTCTTGCTTTCTCTGACACTTTCTCCCTTCAGTTTAGTAGAAAGACTCTGCAATCTGCTTCCAGTCATCACTGTTGACACATCAAAGAAATATGACTTTAATTTTTCAAAGAAAATATGAATCATGTAGTGTTTCCCACACAGACAGTACCCTCCTCTGTTAGCTAGCTGTACAATATAAAATTCTTAGCTTTATTTTATACACAAGCAATGGTTATATTATTGGGACTGTACCATGCAGAGTGCCACCCCACCAGGATATGAGCTCATCTTCTCTGAGAAACTAAGTGGGGTTGAGCTGGGTCAGTGTTTGGAGGAACTCGTTTCCAGTGAAATCCAAGAGAATCTCAGGAAAGGACAATTCCGTATTCTAGACAATGGCCTCCTTATTTGATGAGAACATTTCAGTTGAAAATTAAAAAGCAATGATAGAGTCATTATTGTCACAGGAAAACTGCTTAATTGAAAATAAACCCCCATTTTATATGATTACCAAACAATAAGAAACATCAACTAAGTGACACAGAAAGAAGGTTCATTCATAGTTCACCTTTGTGTGAGTGACACAAAGTAAATGAATAATAATTTTTTTTTTCCAAATTAACAATTTCTAAGATATGTGGTATGGTCAGAACAGGTTCAGTTTGTTTTCTGTATGTATAGTATTTTACGTGAAGTGTTGGTTTTCCTAAGGATGCCCTTGTCATTGCAAGATTTTGAATATCTTTTTGATTCATCCAGGTATGTGTTTCCAGAGACTTACGGTAAAATGCAGAATATCTGTGAATCCAAATTAACCATGAAACTATGGTGGCAGTACTCAGGAAAGAGAACATTTGATGCACCAAAGCATCCCCTTCCCTAGTTACTCAAAACAGTTTATCATCTAGTGATGGCCAGACAAAGGAAGGAGATAAGAAGTGGCAAAAAATGAATAATCAAGAGCAACACGTAAGCCTGAATCCTGTAATTACACTCTGCCCACTAAAGGCTTCTGTACCTATCACTGGGATTCAACCCTCTCAATCTCTCATTACTTATGATTGTGTCCCCTGAAGGCTTGCTATCCGACCCACAGTGAGGGGGATGTATTCCAAAGCTGGGGAAATTATTTCTTTTGAGTTATGCAGGTGGGTGGGTGGGTGAATGTACAGTTGCAGGCATCCAAGTATGTATCCGTGACAGCAAGATTCCTGCAGCTTCATTTCAGCCGCCAAAGAAATGACTCTGCTGAATATTGATTGTGTTCTGCTTTAGGTATTGCCCTTGGAAGCCGTCACCATTGATAAACACACACAGAGGCACGTCCTCATGCGTCCCCCACGGCAGCCACAGAGCACTCCCCAATGAAATCAGGCAGCTATGTTTCTCTGGGATCATCTCTGGACAGAGAACTATTCTAGACTGTGTGTGTGTCCTGGTCGTGGAGAATGGAGGATGATTATATAAGAAATAGAGAACATGTTTTATTAATCTAACGATGCTGATGATTTAATGAGAAACGTAAAATAAAAATAAAAACCTACAGGAAATATGATAAAATGGGCCATACGTGTATATGTAAATAACTGACCTGGTACAGCGGAGGCATAAATCCCAAGTGTTTTCATAGGAAGGGAAAGAGGAAGGAGGAGAAAGGAAAGGGTGGCTCGGAAAAGACAGTAAGTAGGACGACAGGCTTGTAGTTAATCTCAAAAAAGATTATGGGAAAGCAGATTTTTTTTCCTAGTCTTAGAAGAGAGACACGAAGTCTGTTTTTAAGGCAAGTGGATGCCCTGTGGTAGCATGCTTAAAATTGTCATTCTTAAAATCTGTGCAAATGTTCAGGGAGGAGAGGGTTCGAGACGGTGGTATAGGAAGACCCTGAACTCAGTGCCATGCAGGGACACACCAAATCCATAGCTACATGTAGAACCGATCTCTCTGAAAAAGACCTGAAAACTAGTCGAACAGCTCCTTCACAACAAAGGACAAAAAAAGCCACATCAAGATAAATGGTAGAGGCAGAGACAATTTCACCAAAACCCCCACCTGTGGTGCGGCAACCCTCAAGCAAAAGGGATCTCGCAAATATGGAGCGTATCCCTGAGGAACAAGGGCTTTGAGCCCCACATCCAGCATCCCAACCTTTGGGACTTGCAAGTCTATTCCTAGCAATTAATTTTATAAAAATATCCCTAAAAGTGTATTTGAATGTGTATACAAATACATAGGGATGTACCCTGCAGCATTATTTATAATAATGAAAATGCAGCATTATTTGTAATAGTGAAAAATTAGAAACAATATAAATGTCTATCAATAAAAAATTACAGAATAAATTGTGATTCATTCGTACGGTAAGAAGATCAATAAGCCATTAGAAGCATGAAGATCTGCAGATCTTGACAAGGAAACATGTTTATGACAGGTTGTTAAGTGTAAATGACAAGTAACAAAACAGTCCATATAATATGATTTTATATTTTAGGTAAATACATGTGTATATTTGGGGGTGCCTGGGTGGCACAGTTGGCTAAGCATCCGACTCTTCGTTTCGGGTAAGGTCATGATCAAAGGGTCATGATTTCAGGGTTGAGATCAAGCCCCATGTTGGGCTACATGCTCAGTGTGAGGTCTGTGTAAGTTTCCCTCTCCTTCTCCCTCTGCCCCTCCCCCCACAATCTCTCTCTTTTTTAAAAATACATGTGTAGGTATGTATCTAAACTAGGTAGTTTTTTTTTCCTTTTTTTCCTATGCTCGTTTGTATTTTTAAACTTTTTAAAAATTAAAAGCAAAATAAACAAACTGAAGATTTTGGAGGGGTGGGGTGTGAGGGGTTGGGCGAGCCTGTTGGTGGGTGTTGAGGAGGGCACATACTGCATGGAGCACTGGGTGTAGTACATGAACAACAAATCTTGGAACACTGAAAAAAATAAAATAAAAATAATTGAAAAAAAAAAAGCAAAATAAAATACTCAAACAAAAACACCTCATTTGAAATTGTGACCGAAGAAATGCCATTTGGCTATACGTTTGCCTTTTTTAAAGTAATTTTCCAAGTCATGCAGTATGTGGACTAGCACATTTAAGGTAGGTAAACTCCAGTCACTTTGCAATGGCCATGCTCAGTCAGTAGCTTCTCATCCTTCCCCTGGATTACTGCCTTGACCTTCAAACTGGTCTCCTGCTTCTACTGTTGATCTACAAAAACACCCATTTTCAACACAGCAATCTGAGTAGTCTTCACAACAGTTAAGTGATATTCATATCACCACCCTCAGTGGCTTCCTGTCACACTCAAAAGGAAACCCAAGTCCCCAACCTCTCCTGGAAGGACCTCTGTCATCTTATCCTCCTCTAATGGCATGCCACTCCCGCCTCACTAGGCCACAGCCACTCTGGACCCCTTCATTTGTTCAAAAGCACTGAGTTCTTTCTTTCCATAAGACCTTTGCACATGCTTTTCACTTTCTCTGGAACACCCTTTCTTGCCTCCAAACCACCCCATGCCTCCCCTTTTCTTGGCTAAGGCACAGCCAGTCTTCCATACTCAAGTAAGTCTTTTTTGGAGATTTCTTTGATCATCTTCACTAATGAAATTAAATTCCTATCTATTTCCCATATTTTCTCATATTTCAGTTGACACAACACAACTTGTAGTCTTATTTTTATACTGTTCTTTGTTTAGTGTTTGCCTCTCTACCAGAGCAAGATTAATACAAGCAAGAACTGCATCCTTCAAACAACCTATAAAATCACTTTCCAGCAGGATACCTGGCAGCATAATATATATTTTTGAATGAATGGATAAATTAAGGAATAACAAGAGTCCCCTCTTGTTGATTCTTATTATCTTTTTAAATTTTTATTTATTTATTTGTCAGAGAGAGCAAGCACAAACAGGGAGAGCGGCAGGCAGAGGCAGAAGCAGACTCCTGGCTGAGCAGGGAGCCTGACACGGGACTCGATCCCAGGACCCCGGGATCATGCCTGAGCCGAAGGCAGACGTTTAACTGACTGAGCCACTCAGGAGCCCCCCTTGATTCTTATTTTTAAAAGAGGCTATTTAGGGAACTTTGGTGAGCATATCAAAATACTCTGAAGTAAACCAGAACTTAAAACCAATCAACCGTAACACAAAAGTATTTTTGTTAATGAACTAAAGTACTGAACTAAGTAGAAACCTCCTTGGGTGCCACTTACAAAAATATACTGCTCTTTTCATATGCTTTCAACCTGTAGGAGAGTGGGTGTTGCAACCCTGCTAAGCATTTGTGCTATTAGAATCCCAATTACCAGGGGAAGCCAGCAACACCTTTGGTTAAGCTGTTCTGTGTCAACTCACATGTTATTTCTGGTAATTTAACCTACCCTGTAAGTACTTATGTCATCTTGTCCTCCCTAGTTTTTTAGTTTCCTATAATGACACTCCACCCTTCTACCTTTTTAAATAGGACCACAGCTGATCCTCCACGTTTAGAATTTTCCCTTTGAGGAGGGAGGTGATAAGATGGAGAAATACAAGAAAATTTCCCTACCAAAAATATCAGTTCTCTGGGAGGAGAAAGACAAGCAGAAATCTAATCCTGTGTTCATGAGTCAAGTGTTGCTTGCCTTTCTTAGATTAATTTTGTGAGGAGTTTTATTAATGTACAGACTTTATTTCCAAGCTCCCAAGTTACATTTGTCTTGCTTTCTTTTACCATGTCCACTAGAAACATCTGCATCTACAATTGATACAAATTCTAAAGTATTTTACTATAGGAATTGATTAAGTTTCTTTAAGTCATATGCAATAGAAACCAGAAGCTGATTTTTTAAAAGATAAGAAAATGCAAAGGAAGTATGTTTGGTAGGCTCTAAGACATCAAAGAAAACTTGGACAATGACGTATATTAGAAAGGGTGAAGACGAAGCTGGTCCAAATTCATGAGCTTTTCCTCTGAAGTTCCAGAATGAACATGTGTCAGATCCTTTCTCTTTACTGTGTGCTGCCTAAAAGTCCCAAGGCAAGTTTCTGATTGGACCACTTTGACTTAGGAATCCACTTCAGTATTCAATTAGGTATTACCAGCTAGACCCTCTTCTGTGAAGGGAGTAGACACGAAAGGTACTTGGAAGATATCGTAATGGATGCTCATCATACACAGTATGCTGTTGAAACTATTTGTTGATTGATAAAAAAAGAAAACTATAAATATACATGGGTAACTCACAGAGAGGCTCTGAAAGAGCCATATTTTTTTATTTATTAAATTTTTACGTTAATTCCAGCATAGTTAACATACAGCGTTGTATTAGTATCACGTGTACGATGTAGTGATTCAACAATTCCATACATCACCCAGTGCCCATCGCCACAAGTACCCTCCTTAATCCCCATCACCTGTTTTCACACATCCCCTACCCACATCCCCTCTAGTAACCATCAGTTTGTTGAAAGAGCCATATTTTAATAACAGAGTTCTAGAGTGAAATACTTTAACTTTGTCCAAATACAGAGAAAGACATAGGAAACTGAGGCACACAGGAAGTCCTTATGTTTGGGTTTAGAATGCTGACCTTCAAGCGATATGACTTTACATTTATTCAGTCTCATGTTGGATAGAAGAGTTTCCTAGTGCACATGGTGTCTTCTTAGTTTGGGTTGCCTTTCTCCTTCTCACTCATCCAAATTCTCATCATCAGTTCATTCTGTCCTTTTTGGTTTGTCATTTCCCACACGCCCCATATTATCTTTGTAATTTACTATGGCTCTTATCACCTTATTCCCAAAGGTTGGCATTGGCGACCAAGTCTTCTTGCCTAGAGTATTAACCTCCCTTATTTCACCTTGCATGTGCTACAAGAGGAATCTTCCTAAAACGCTACTTTTGAAATGATGTTTATCTCCCCCCAAATATTTAATCCACTCTGTTTTCCTACTTAATAGATTCTGATCTCCTCTGCTAATCTATTCTAGTCATTTGATAGTTTGGCCATTCGTTACCACACTTTGGTTTCTATTCTTCCTTAGTCTGAACGCTTGGGTCAATCATTTTGACCTTCTTAATGTCTTCCTCCAACTATATCCACCCACCTACTCACACTCCTGGCTCACTTTTGGTCTTTTACTTCCCTAGAATGCTATCCTTCATCTCTTTGTTCACCTGTAAAATTCAGATTGTTTTTCTAAGTTCGTCTCAAGTCTCAACCTCCTGTAAATTATACCCATGCTTACTGTCCATCTCATTTTTAAAAAATTATTTTCTATTTGAATGTATTCTGTGTGATAGCCTTATGAAAGACTATCCTGTTTTTAATGTCTACACACATTTTGCAAGTTTAACATATCAAAATATAGAAAGGATATAATACTCTCCTATTCATTCATTATTTGCAAAAAATGTTAATTGGGTACATCCTACATGCCTGACCCTGTTCTAAACAACAAAGATACAAAGAGCAAGAAAGAATACTCTCATTGACCTTAATTCTGGTGGGAAAAGAGAGAAGTTAGCCTGCACCCTGGAAAGGGGAAGAAGTGATCGTGGGTAATTAATTACAAGAACTAGGTAGGCCCAGATTGTATAGGAATTTGAAAATTGAAGCTAGGGAAATAGCATGATGATTTTCCCTCCTCTTCTTCCCTGTCTCCCCCTCTATGACAAGGCTAAATAGTGTGGATTTTTTCTTAAGTGCAATGGATGATCACTAACTTCTATGCAGAACAAGATTATAGGAGAGAGAAAGAAGGAACAAAGAGGACATGAAAAAAAAAAATCTAGGGATGAGATGATGGCAACTTGGGCCAGGATGATAGTAAAGGAATTGGAGGGATTGTTTTGTGTATGTGTGACCCCTCTCCTACCACATTTAAACAAAACAAAACAAAACACCAGAGACAAATGCCGTATCTTAAAGATTTTATTTATTTATTTGAGAGAGAGAGAGATCATGCGGAGAGGTGGTATACAGAGAGAGAAGCAGACTCCTCGCTGAGCAGGGAGCCCAATGTGGGGCTTGATCCCAAGACCCGGGGATCATGACCGGAGCTGAAGGCAGATGCTTAACTGACTGAGCCACCCAGGTGCCCCAGAAGTGCCATATATTAACCCAGGAGGTATTACACAGGTAAAAGCACATAGCAGATGTTCCATATATATGTATAAATGTTGTCAAATGGCTGAACTTAATTTTGTCTTACTTACTTAAAAAAGAATGATTTGCAAGATAGAAGATAGAAGACTGGTGATATATACTCAATGAATTGACGATTCTTTTCATTGGAATATTTCCATTCATTATCATGATGGATACCTGACTATTTGTTAGATTTTGCAGGCACAATGATATTCAGTCAAGATAGACCCAAACTCCTAAACTGAAAGTTCCCTAAGTTTTTCAAATTTTATATGTGTCCCCAATGTGTCACAATAATTTAAGGATTTTTAATAAGAAAATCTCAAGGCAATGTGAGATATCTTGTCATCCCACAAGTATATTTCTTTTTAGCCCAATGTGTTTGCTTGTATATATCTAAATACCATGGTAATGTTGCAAATAATTATATAGTCCCCAGCGTATAGTTTTTGAGTAGGATGTGCAAATGATTAAAAATCTATGTATGGAAATAAAACTGCTGCTTATACAGGCTGCTAAGTCTCAAGACTGTGCTTGGGTGTATAATTCATATTTCTTTATATAACTGGAACTTGGCTATTTGAAAGTGAACTTTTCCCAAGTAACTTTTAAAAAAATTAAATGCCCACAAGAGAAAGACATTCATATAAGTAAGTTGACCCAAAGATCTAGGTAATCTGTTCCTCAGAGAGCAATGATATGGCTGATAGAAAACCTAGAATATCAGGTTTCTTGTGCAGAGCTCTTCTGAAAAAGTTACAGACAAGGCAGAGAAAATGAAATAATAGATACAAAAGCGCTTTGAAGAATTCAAAAAACATCTGGCACTCTTTATCACAACAGCTTCTTGATTCTTCATTCAGACCACCTCTAAACTCTTCTAACGAGTTTATGTGGAATGTTCATTTAAATATCGAAATTCATTTCACCAGCCTGAACATCTTGACTACCTTGCTTTAATTTATAGAAGTAATTTTCAGTGGGAGGAGCTTCCTTCAACTATATCTACATAAGCCATTTGAAGAAATACTTTTCTAACCAAGTAGTTCACTCTCAAAATATTTCCCAGGCCTGAATTATGGTCCCGTTGGAATCACAGTGTCACAGAATTTTAGAGATGTACAGGGCGCTGGAGACTATGTAGTTCAATTCCCTCATTTGTCATATGAGTAGCAGAAAGCAGGCTGCCTTCCTATGAAAGGGGATCCATGTGGTCTAGCTTCACAGTAAAAATAAGCCCAATTTACTGACTTACCTGAACCTTTTTGCAGCAGTGCTAAGATTCAGCCTCAAGTCTCCTGAAACTGAGGCACGTTCTACTTACCCATGACCTGCTTGTTTACCCTAAATTTATTGTATTATTGAAACCACATCTCAACTGTAAAACTGTAAAAAATCAAATAAAAATGTTTCTGTGAATTTACTGCATTCCAGGAACTATTCCAAGCACTCTATTAAATTGTTTAATCATCACCCTGTAATCCTATGAGGTACATACCATTATTATCATTGTGCAGATGAAAAAAAATGAGGCATAAGAGCTGTCTGGTTATTCATCAGAAGCTACTGAGCGTATATAAGAGTCCACACAATATGGAGGCTAAACGCTTGTCCATTACTTTATGGCTATCCAAAGTAGTTAACTTAAAATTATATAAGACTTAAGAAATAAAACTGTGTTCTTAGAAAAACTGTATATGAAATTCTGATAATGACTGCTTCTTGTTTTAGAGTAATAATTTATCCTTCAGCATTTAAAGTTTAAATATGTCATCAAAGAGGAAGTCTGAGAGATACCTGATAATGTTAGGAACATATTTCCTAATTCTCATATTCATATGAAGTCTTCATCTCTTCCAATCTTGTCTCTGTCCCTACTTATCAGTACAGTATTTAGGGCATGGTAGGAGCTCCATAATATCTGTTGGATAGGCGAGGATTTTAGTATTGGATGAATTACTGAATTATAAATAAGTTTTATTCCTGAAATTGTTAAATATTTTTCTTAAGGCAAATCTGGAACCTGAAATGATTCATGTAGCTTCCCCAAATATTGCCTAATTCCTAAAATCTACTTTATAGAACAAGCTTGAGCATTATATTGTTAAATAAGTTTATAAGTAATTTTAATGTCTTTCTGTACTTTTTAAGTTTGGAGCATCATAAGTACTTACTATGAGAAAACAGAATTTTAAAAATTGAATTGTTACTATCAACGTATTTTTTTTCTTAATAAATCAGTTTTCTACCTTTGAAATCAAGAAGATTTAATAATGGCAGATCAGTTTAATCCACAGATTGAGAAATTTTTGCCAAGGAAAATATAAACAAGATCATCCTCTCTCTCCTTCCTCTCCTCATTCCAACCCCCACTCAGTCTTTTTTTTTTTTTTCCCACTCAGTCTTTATTGAAATCCTGAGTGGTAACCCCCAGGGTATAAATAAATATCTTTACCAGGGTTTGTTCTAAATTCTCCACAGAATATTTAAATTTAGTTGCTGAAAAAGAACCTTTACCGGAATAAGTTCAGAACCTTTGCAGATGCTCTGGACTGAGGCCCTATTAGCCTTCATTTGATCCTTTTGGTCAGAGTTTCCTTCTTCCATTCTTGGAAAATGATTTTCTGGTTTCAAAGAAACGTGGTGTGTAATTTTTTTAAAAAGTGAATTTCACATCCATTTTTCTTCTTTTTCCATGGTGTAGGAAGGGCTTCCCATGTTTCAGGGAAGGGTCTGCCAGACAACACCATAAAGGCCAACCTCATCTGTCTGGTGGCCCTTCTGAGGGGACCTTGGTGCTGTTGACAAATACATGCTCCACAGATGACACCGTTTTATCTTCCAGAAACTCCTGACCCTAGTATCACTGGGTTGTAACCTTACAGAAGTAGAAAAAGTGTGAACATCCTTCCTCTGATCAGCAGTAGGGCACGCTGCACAGGCTCTCAGAGCTTATAAAAGATGTCTTCTGGCCAGTTCATCGCAGTGTCTGTGCGTACTCCATTAGCTATGCTGTAAGGAATTCCACTTGCTCTTTGTGTTCTGTGAAGCAGAACAATAGGTCACTCTCCTCTGGAATAGCTGCTGATGCCTTCAAAGTTCAGTCAAAGCCCACATTTTTTCCCCCTTTGAATAATGTATGAGTTTTGTTCACCCACGTGTGGCTAATCTAGTAGGGAGGGAACTTCCAACAGCTTCAGCCTTCTTGTCTGATGTCACTGATCAAACTCACCAGTTCAAACAGGAAGACCTTGTGATCCGACTTTGTTTGGCAGAGGATTGTGATGAAAAGGTAGAAGTGGGAGAAACCCAGATGCATATGCATCAGCACAGGGCAATCTGGAATGCTGACCTGTGAGACAACATCCAATTCAATATCATTCACTTCACAGGCTCTTTCTGGATGGAAAGGTGAGTCCTGTGCCCCCAAGCACAGCTGTTAGTAGCTGTTAGTAGATGTTGTATTGAGGAAGTACCTCCTCCATTTCCTTTTCTGAAATTCCAGGCCCGGTCAGTGGTTACCTCTCAAGCCTTATCATTCTACCTAGTCATTGGCCCCAGTGAGAGACCAGCTTCTATTTATTTACCTGTGTATTTGTTTCCTAGGGCTGCCATAACAAATTACCACAAACAGGGTGGGTCAAAACAACAGAAATGTATTCTCTCACAGTTCTGCAGGCTATAAGTTCAAGATAAAGGTATTGATAGGGCCATGCTCCCTTTGAAGGCCCCAAGGAAGATTTCTTCCTTGCCTTTTCCAGCCTCTGGTGGCTTCCAGTATTCCATGGCTTGTGGCAGCATAACTCCACTCTGCCTCCATCCTCACGTTTCCATCTTCCCTGTGTGTCTTCACATTCCTTCTTATAAGGACACCAATAATTGGATTTAGGGTCTACTGGAATCCAGTATGTTCTCATCTTAACTGAGTGTACTTATATCTAATAAGGTCACGTTCTGAGTTTCCGTGAGAACATAAATTATAGGTGGATGCTATTAAACCCAGTGTAACCTATGAAAGGAGAAAAATGACCCATAATTTGTAGAACCCTGTTCTTGTCTCCAGAAATGTCTAAAAAGCATGCTTAATGCCTAAACATTCATGAGAAGGGGGGTGAAGAGGTTTCCACGGATTATATCCCACTTCCACAGGCAGAGGGAAGCACATTCAGGGCTGCACGCCTGCTAATCTCCTAGACAGAGTGGCTTTCCCTTCAGATATGTTATCAAACACACATCTCTCAAGGTCCGCCTCATACCTTTCCCCTGAAGCTGTTTTTTTCAGAGAGCATTTATTCTTCTTTTAACCCCATAATTCAAGGGAGAGTTTTATGGATTTGGAACTTCTTGAAGTCCCCCAAAATCAATCATTGTCCCAGGATTTCTTTGTATAAGGGAACACTCAGAGCAGCCAATGAAGAATCATAAAAACTCCAACAAGTCTGAAGGAACTTTAGGGTCCAGGTAATCAAACCTTTATGTAAGATGTCACCTTGAACTTTTAATTAACACTGAACGTGGGAATGACCAAGAATAGAATCTAAGAAATTTACCTAGGGAAGATAGGGAACATACTTCTCTATCATGAAGAGAGTAGGCGAGCCCCAAACAAGCCTCAGTTATTTTATAATTTTGCCTCAAACTTTCCTGAAGCTCACAGTAACCTCTTTCTGTTATCTTAGTTCTTGTGCACCTAAAACTCAGTGTGGGTGTTGTGTTTGTCCCCTGTATCATAGTTTGCCAATATCTGCCCTATTTGAACTTGCTAAGCCTTCTAAGCGAGGAGGAATGTGAGGGGGTGGAGTGTAAGCGAGGGCATTGTCTATGCTTAGGTTCCAATGAACACACTGGCCCTCTCATGCCCTGCAGAGTGATTGGGGAAAAGCAGGAACTGCATTCTC
>CM052810.1:102808678-102872223 GCA_028533885.1 Nasua narica | reverse complement strand
TGCTGTTTGAGCAATACCTTTGTTATAAAGCAGGACATGGTGGAAAACAAGAATCACACTTTGACCTGCCCTTTCTAGACCATCGCAAGACTGCCAAGCTGGTTCCAGCACTTCCAATGGCAGTTAAGTATGACGGAGATGCATGACATCTCAAATCATGAAATAACAACATAGGATGACACTTGTGAAACTGCTTTCTAAACTAGGGAGAGCGTTTCCTTGTTCTTTATTCCAAACTCCTCATTTCCAGAGTCAAACTGAAATCCCAACTGGGCGAGTGACTTGCCCATGACTTCCAGTCTCCTGGCCTTCGCTCTAGTCACCACGAAGCAGACAAATTGAAAAACTTTTCTTCGCTTAGCTAACTCTGTCAGGTACATTGTTGTGCACATAATATTGGTAATTACAATATGTCTGGAAACCAACATCATTAACTACAGTAAGTTTTGGATGCGAGTTCTTAGAGATAGTCATTTTCCTTGCATCATTTGGGTGATTTGGGGACTCATAGAATGAAAATGTGTATCATTTGCCTTCTATGTCCAGTCAGCATATGCCTGAATCTTCTTATAAGACAAAAGGGACAGTAGTTGTCACAGACTGGTGAGGCACCTGTGGCCCAGAGCTTGGGGAAGCTTGTTTGTGTTGCCCTTTAAAGGGCATGTTTACCATATGTTCTTAGCCTCCCCTGGTACTCTGGGCTATGCCAATGTCAGGGTCATCTTGGCCTCTGGCCATCAGGTGTGGGGTGACAAGTCCAACAAGCAACCACAGCTTGAATAAAGAGGATGAGTCACAGAGAAATTAAAGTTTTGTGGTATTGCATAGTCGATGTTGTAGAGAGTGGTAATGGGTCAACAGGAAGCGATTTCTAATCAAGGAGAGGACTACTTTCTGGAGGGGTACTTCTTTGACTTTGGTTCTATTTAAAAAAAGAAATAAATGAGGTGGGCATATTTGGCTTCCAGTTTTGCTGCTTCTCTAATATAATATTGGATATTGCTTCTCTAATATCTCTAATATTGGTATAAATTAAACATAAGCATCTTTTTGACCTGGTATTTCTTGGCCATAACATGTAATCTAGTCAGTCCTCCAGGCTATGGGATTCTATTACCAAGGGGTCAGCAAACTTTTTTAGTAAAGAGCCAGAGTGTAAATATTTTAGGCTTTGGGTCCCTACTGTCTTCTCTGTCCTACACATCCTTAGCTTGTAGCATGAAAACAGCCACAGACAATTTGTATAGAAATGAGTAGTACTGGGGCACGTGGGTGGCTCAGTCAATCATCTGCCTTCAGAACATGTCATGATCCTGGAGTCCTGGGATCGAGCCCTCCATTTGGCTCCCTGTTCAGTAGAGAGTCTGTTTCTCTCTCTCTCTCTCTCTCTCTCTTTCTGCCCCTTCCCCAGTTCCTTCTCTCCCTCTCAAATTAATAAATAAAATCTTAAAAAAAAAAAAAGTGTTGCTGTGTTCTGATAAAACTTTATTTATAAATCAGGTAGCTGGTCAGATATGGCCCTTGGAGTCATAGTTTCACAACCTCTGCTCTAATAGTTCTGAAGTTTCTAGACTCACTATAGTGAGTGAGAAGGCAGATCTTGATGGGTTCTGAGAAGCTTTTGGCCTGGAAGAGAACCATGTAAGGGTGGAAAAGAGGTCAGAGTTCTTGGCTTTAATCATCATTAGAAGTCTGGGGAGGTTTTGGAAGTTCTAGTTACACTAATGGTCCAACAAGGCCCACCTAGAAGGTTCCACATAAGGGTGGAAAAGAGGGTCAGAGTTCTATGCTTTAGTCATTATTAGGAGTCTGGGGAGGGAGAGACTTGGAAGTTCTAGTCACACCAATGGTCCACCAAGGCCCTCCTAGAAAGGTTCTAAATCCTCTGTGTGTGAGAGAATTGATTGAACTGACCCTTTTACCACGTTCTGCAAGCTCTTTTCACTAAAAATAGTAGAAATCATTTGAAGGAAGTTTCACCTACTGTCTCTGCCCTACTGCCAGCTTGAAGACAAACTGAACCTCATTTGGCATCTGTAGATGCCAACAAAAGTGTACTTTGAGCCTATACCCCAGCGCGTGGTAGAATATAATTTTGACTGGGGCAATGTAACTTGAAGGCATGGAGACATCCAGTTTGAGGGCTTGAGCTCCTGCTCTGTGTGCGTGTGCGCCTATGCAACAGAAAACAATACCACTGGACTAAATGGTAGGCTTAGTGCCAGATGCCAAGCCGGCTGAGACAGGCACACAAGCGAACACGCTAACCTCACCCTCCACTTCCTCCTCCTCCTCCAAGAATCTATTAAAAGACTCAAAAGGGCTGTTTAGCATCAGAGAGTGGGACATGATGCTCAGCAGCTGCAGCCCGGTTTGAATGACAATCCTCATGGCTGTCCTGCCCCAGCGCATCCCAGAAGTCAGAGGAGGAAACAGCAGGACTTCCAGGATGTGGCGATGGGGCAGGAAGCAGGACAAAGCACTCATTATAGAGTGAGGAGACAGCTGCGGGGAGGCGGAAACTTTCTGTGCTGCTCCTGGTCCGTGCTGGTCCTCCTTCTACCTCTGAAAATGTGCAGTTTGATGCTCGAGGTAAAACTTAGGAAACGTTAAGTGAAGTGACAAAGAAGGTTTTGATCATGCTGCAGAAGAGGCCAAAATCCCAGGGACTCCAAAGTTTGCCAGTTCTTCCAAATGTTTGCCTTTACAGACACAAAGTGAATTGTTTATCAAGTGAATAGTATTTTTACATTAAATATATATTATGGAACTTTTCACACATAAAAGAACGTGCCAGAATATATAACAAAGTCCTGTGTATGCACTATGCAAACCTATTGAATACTAACACATCAGCCGTACCTGTGTCATTTTCTAGAGGTAAGAAATTATTACAGATACGGTTGAAGCCCCCCGTGTATCAGTCTTCTCTTCTCTCTGCTTTCAGAGTTAACTCCAATTGTTTCTGCATTTAGCGTGTATCTTTCCCGAGCATATTTTATACTATTGTACATGTTCCATATGCATGCATAATCTATAGACATTTTGTATGTTTTTACTTTTATAAAAATAGTATTGCAACACCTATGATACACATGTGTATTTTACATATACGGTTTTATATATATACACACACACACACACACACACACACATATCTGTATACATACAGTTTTTTTACCTGCTGTTTTGTAAATTATGCTTTTGAGAAACTTTCTATGTTTCTATGTTTCTAAAACTTTCTATGTTTCTATGTTTCTAATTCTTACATTTTAACTTTTGTACACTATTCCATCAGATAGATAGACCCAATGAAACTGGAAAACAAACATTCATTAAGTATTGAAAAAAGTATTTTACTGTCTCCTGAGATTCCTACTGTATTATGCTCTGAGTATGTAGAAGTGAACAAAATACATAGTTTCCTGCTCTCATGGAATTGACCTGGTAGAGAGAAACAAGAAACAAACAAACATACAATAGAACATCACTTCTGAGAAAATCTGAGAGGAATAAAAGCCAAAGTAAGGGGACAGAGCAAAGAGGAGAGGAGATGCAACTTTAGAGAGCCTCTTGGAGGAAGGCCTTTTGGAGTTGGAAAGGTTTAAATGAAACCGTCAAGTGGTTTCCAAGTTTTTGTCATCATAAACAATGGTGTAGTCAGGTTGTCTGACACAGCACAGCCCATGCTGTAGGCACGTATTTGCCACCCCTGTGCGTATCTCCTTGTGAAATCAAAGACAAATATTTCTGGCCAGGGTTGTGTAACACGTTTTGTGGATAGAAAATGAAAACATATGTATAGCATAATTGGTGGAAATAGGTGAGTGTCCCGAAGTTACCAACACAGAACTTCGGGCCACTGTAGGCCCTTCCTTCACCACTTGTCCCCAAGCCTCCAGGATCAGAGTCCCCACACACAAATGACCCACGCAGAGCTCATGGTGCCATTGGCGTGAAGTCCTGCTCTAGGTTGGAATTACCAGACAAGTGAGTGGGGGGCGTCTTCAATCGTAGGAGATGATGCCAAGTGTTTCTTCCCCAAAGTAGCTTTACCAATTCACACTGCCCTTCAACAGCACATGAGACTTGCCATTTCACTGCTGCACCAGACCGTAGCAATATGAGCTTTGAAAATTTTGCCTCATCTGTTTATATTGGCATCTCCCTCAGTAGTTGTCACAGTCAACATCTTTTCATATACTTATTGGTCAATGTTGTTTCCTCTTCTAGGATTCATATCTTTTTTTCTGTTTTTCTTTCTTTTTTTTTTTTTTTTCTGTTTTTCTACTGGACCGTTAGTCTTTTTCTTATGAATGTCTGGAACTAATTTCTAGAATCCAGGTACTAATCTTCTGTCGCTTATATGCCGATATCACTTCCCAGTCTGTGTCTTGTCTTCTAATTTTCTTTATTAGTACTTTTTGTTCCACAGACATCTTAAACTTTTATATAGTAAAATCTAGTAATGCTTCCCTTTAGGGTTTATGCATTTTTGCCTTAAGCCTCCTTCCCTGTCTTGAGATCATATGATAGTTTTCCATCTTTTTCTTTTTTAAAGATTTTATTTATTTATTTGAGAGACAGAGAAAGCGAGAGAGAACATGAGAGGAGAGAAGGTTAGAGGAAGAAGCAGACTCCCCGTGGAGCTGGGAGCCGATGTGGGACTCGATCGATCCCGGAACTCAAGGATCATGACCTGACCCGAAGGCAGTTGCTCAACTAACTGAGCCATCCAGGCACCCTCCATCTTATGAAAATTTTCCTGTTCACATTGAACATTGTCTAACATTGATTTCCTGAGATCCACATTGGTGAGGTTTATTTTATTTTATGATAATTGTTGGTCCTAGGACCATTTACTGAATTGTCCTTCATTTCCCTGTTGACTTACATACCACGTCATAGATATGCACGCCTTCTTTTTGCAACGTATGCTCCCTTATTTGAGAAAAAGAGCCTAAGAGCAACACTTAGCACCTTGCCACAAGGTTCCCTGATGGCCTGTGAGTTAGCTCGGGTGCCGCCCGCCCAACACAGCAGCTGGGAGAAACTCCAACACTGGAGGGAGTCTCTCTTTGTGCATTTATGACTTGTGGTAATTAAACTTTGAGAGAACTTTTTGACTCAAGACCTCTTTAAAAATTTCAGCGCATTAGTCATGCCAAAGCTCATGTGTTATTATCATGAGCTCCAGCTTCTAAAACTTCAGAATGAATCACAGCCAAAATACAGTGTATGCCCTGTAGTTCCCTACAGACTAGAGCCAGCCATCAGATTTTATATATTCCAGGTTTGAGAAATGTAATTAGTTGACCTACAATAAACACACTTTATCACGTATGGGTGTTTTGCTCTGTTTCCTGCAAACTGTGAGACACGTGCATTATAATCCTCATACATTATTAAAACAGTTTGTTTTCTTTAAAAAAAAAATAGCTTGGCAAAATAATATTGGAATTAAACCAGAAATTCAACTTTCTGGACTTAAAAATGGCACAGATCCAGACCAAGATTCAGAAAAAAATAAATAAATAAATAGCAACCCTCAGCTATTTTAATTAACACACCACGACCACAATGAATCAGCAATTTGAAGAAAACTTCACAAATACCTTATGGTAGAAATCTCAGTTAATGGAAATACCATGGAAATGCTAACAGAGGAAAACAGAATGGAATCGACCCTTTACTGGACACCTCGTATCCATCAGTCACCGCAGAAAGCACTTTTATGTATACTGTGCCGTTTAAAAATTACCCCAGCCCTCAGATATATTATTTAAATTCCCACTTTAAGAATGAAAGGATCAGATTTAAAGATCTTATTAATCCTGTCACAGGTGCAGAGCCGGTAAGCAGTAGTTCAGGGATCCAACTCAGATCCGTGTTGCCCAACGTCCTTGCTCACCCGTTTTCCACCATGGCTCCTGTTTCTAGCACTTGGATGTGTTCCTACGAGAATCATTCAAATAGCCTCCTTAGTTTCAGGGCCGGGGATCAAGCTGAAGTGTGGGACTAGAAATGTGTGACATCTCTGAGGCTGTCCTCAGAGTAGACCCTACCTGTGGCTGACATCAGAATCACCCAGCCTCTGACGTAACAGGCAAAATTCACTCAGAATTGTGGGGTCCTGTCATCAGGACGTCTGTAAGCTAGGTCACTGGGACCCCACTCCATATCTCAAGCCCCAGGATGCCTCCAAAATCTCTAGGGTCATAGATACAAGTATAGGATGTTTGAGTTTTAGAAAGTTAATGTGCTGTGTTAGCAATTATCCCAGAACACCTCCAGGTGTGAGGCAGCAACTTGTAGCCTTATAATTATATTGATATTTCTGCTGTGGAACAAATGAGTAGTCATACTGAATAGGGGAAAACAAGATAGTAAATAGGCCTGTCAGTTCAGGTAAGACTTTGCTGTTAAATGAGTTAGAAGTACTTTTGGTCAAGAGTTTTGGAGATTTCATGGGCGCCTGGGTGGCTCAGTTGGTTGGGCGACTGCCTTCGGCTCAGGTCATGGTCCCGGAATCCCAGGATCGAGTCCCATATCGGACTCCCGGCTCTGCGGGAAGTCTGCTTCTCCCTCTGACCTTCTCCCCTCTCATTCTCAGTCTCTCTCTCTCTAATAAATAAATAAAATCTTTAAAAAAAAAAAAGAGTTTTGGAGATTTCAGAATTGTAGATAATGGATTCTGTACCTGTTTTTAAAAACTGGATGCTTCTAGGAAACTATCCTATTACTATTTGCAGGGGAAAAAAAGAGTAAATATGACATGAACCTTGAATAATAACTTTGCTGTCGACAAAACTGTTTTCCATACATTATTTCACCCTTAGAGTAACAGTGTGAGAGATTTTTACTCTATTTTATTGGTGAGGTTGTTCAAGTTCAGAGAGCTTGAGAATCTTGCAGTAGGTCACGAAGCCAGGAAATAGTGGACCTGGAATCACTTTTATCCTCTGACCTCTATACCTCTGACTGTGTCTATAGGTTCTAATTCCAATTTCACCTTTTTTGTACTTCAGGCTCTTGCAAGCCACTTGAGTAGGAAAAACTCAGTCCTGCTCCCAAGTTTCTTCTTTGGTCTCCCATGACTATCACATTCCCGATACTTGTGACACCGGCAATGTGGGGGGAGGGGCTTCCCACACCAAGCCATTCTGTGACTCCAGCTGGGTGCCCTACAATTTAAGTCCATTCCAGCACTATCTGCCTGGAGACAGCATCCAGTCCCACATGTTAAGGGCTCAGTTAAAGGGGATTAAGTGTCCCCTTACTTCACATACCAATCGCAAGTCTATGTTGTTAACTGTACTCCTCCTTGATCAGCTGTAATTCAGCAGTTCCTGCAACCCCCCTCTTTAGATTTGATTAATTTGCTGGAGTGGCTCCTAGAACTCAAGAAACCAGTTTATTTACTATTTATCAGCTTATTATAAAAGGATGTGATAAAGGATACATGGGAACATCCAGAAGGTAGATATGCAGAGGACAAGGTGTGTAGGAAGGGGCACAGAATTTCCATGCCTTCTCCCAGCATCTCCAACGCAGCAGTGGAAGCATGTCTAACCACCTACTTTTGGGATTTTTAATGGAGGTTTCATCATGTAAGCATGATTTATCATGAACTTCTTTTCCAACCCTTTCCCCCTCTCTGGAGAATGGAGGGGATGGGGCGGAAAGTTCCAAGCCTTTAATCATGGATTGGTCTTTCTGGTGACCAAGCTCACCTGGGAGCCATCCAGGAGTCTACTCAGAGTCATCTCATTAGAACAAGGTCCGCTCCTACCGCTGAGGAAAGTCCAAGGGGTTTAGGAGCCCAGTGTCAGGAATCAAATATTCAAACAAATAAAAGATGCTCCTAGTGCTCATATCACTTAGGAAATTCCAAGGGTTTTAGGAGCTATGTCAGGAACCAGGGTGGTTTTTATTTATGTGGTTTTTATTATGTGGTTTTTATTATCTCATACCCCTAAACCTCACCAAAGTTTGGTTTCCTTGTCTATAACCTAGAGACAAGTAGTTTTCTGCCTAATTCAAAAGACTGTAGTGAGAAGCAGATTATATTATGCTATGCAAATGTAAGATCTTTTTACTGTACATCTGCATCGTTTGGCTCCAAACCCATATAGCTTGGTCAGGGCAGGGAGTAGTATCTGTGACTCTCTGGGGAGCTCATCAGAACTTCTAGAATGGCCAGAAGGGGACCTGTCCTCTCCTGGTGAGCCTAAGCCACAGCTGCAGAGTTCCCATGTTTTAAACTTCCAGCTGATCCCTGAGCACATTCCATTCCCATAATGTGCAAATTTTAAAGGACATTGGCCTTCAAGCATGCCGGAAAAAGTAAATCAAAACCTCTTTTTCAGTCTTTGGACCTTAGAATATATAATTCAGGTAATAAAAATATATCACATGTTTTATTACACATTTCTATATAATCAGAAATAGATATTAGGGTGGAAATTATCTTTCTTTTCTATACAGTCTTTTCAAGACCTCATGAAAAAGCAGCTATGCCAAAATCTGCTTCGTGGAAAAACTCTATAAAGGTGTCCAGAAAAATTCAGTGAAGGTTGTTATTATGCCAGGACTTTGGGTGAAATATTGACCAAAGCAGTTCCCACCTGCATACTTTGTAGGTTGGCACTCGTCCCATAACATCACAGGACATATTGGGCATGGCCTTGTCTTCTTAACACTGGCATGATGGAAATTTTATACTACACTTGTCATTTCTTCCTTCTAATTTTACACACACACCCAATTTCACATAAATAAATAATTTCTTATGTGCATGTATATAAATACTGCACATACATATGCATATGCATTGGACACATATACCATGTGTGTGTGTGTGTGTGTGTGTGTGTGTGTAGGCATACACATGTTATATGAGTGGTCATTTATTCAACAAACATATATTATTTACTTCACGTGAATCACCTCCTTACATGAGGCATTGAGTATAGGAAAAAAGAATATAATCTAATTCCTAACCTCTAGCAGACAGACATTCATGAAAATGAATAATTTGGTTAGCATAGTAGAAGAGCATTATAGCAGTGTTATTGAAGATCCCAGGAAATTGCATTGGAGAGTATATATATCTTCTCGATTAGAGAATCTAGGACTACAGAAATACTACTTCATCTTTTTCAAACATGGAGTATTGTTTTGTGTCTAGTATATGCTTTATTTATATTTTGTTGATTAGTAGCGGTTGGTTTAAAAAAATCAGAATGCATTATTCTGGAAAAGCGATCAGACTTTGTATTTGCGTGTCATCCTTGCGCAGGCGCCGTGTGAATCATCTCTGTCCTGTTCCAGCTTTATTGTACATGCTGCCGAAGCAAGCACTCAAACTTGGTATTTGACAGTAATATTTGCTGGAGTGATTCCTGTATAGGACCAACCCAAATGAATGCTTTTTAAATCCAGACTGTGCAGACAGTATGCTGTCTTTTCGTTTGTGAATAACTTCTTAAATTCTAAAGCATAGCAATTAGAATTGGATCACACATATAAAAGTTAGATAAAAAGAAAGAAAAGTTATGAATTAAAAATGTATATGTGGTTTCAAAATGTTTCTGTCATTTCTTTGCTAGCATTGTCACATTTCAAGCCAGTCTTTCTGTCTTTGGAGCCAGATATACAAAGTCCTATCTCTCTTGCTTATTGGAAATTTTGATAGGCAATGAGATGGGAAGAGAGGTTCAAATTCTTAAAAAAATATATGTAAGTGGATATCTGTGGATTTTAGCGAACCCTGGGTAACTGAAGTTGGCTCTGATGGCTGAGACAAAAGAGACCAGGAATGTACCTCAGCTGAGATATTAGGGAGAGGAATTCTGGAAAGTATTTAGTCAGTGGCCTTGGCTTTCCTTAGCAGTATGTGTTGGTAGAGTTGTGTACAGAGACAGGATTGTCACTGTTAATTTCTGTTTATGAGGCATTCCAAAGATATTGTTGAATAAAAATAATAAAGCCACATTGCTATTTTCAGGTATGTGAGCAGTAAAGCTGACACTTTGGCCCTCTGGCCATTTTTCAAGACATTACCTAATCCATAACCTCATAATGATGACTAGAGGGAAACATTTTCAAAAACACAGTCATAAAGTGCTTCGATAAAGCCCTCCCTCGGTCTTGTAGCAAAACCTGGCTGTGAATGCCTCCTGACGGGAGTTGGAGGCACGAGATGTGTCTACCATTGAGGCAGTGTCATCTATATCCTTCAAGAGTCTCCGTTTCATGTTGGGGAAGAGATCCAGACTGGGAGACCATGGGACACAGATTGTACCTAATCTCCCTGCCCCAGGGAGGAACCTATTGAGTGGTTACGGCAGATAATACACTGTTGCCCTCTTTATCTTTATATAGTGGGGGAGATCAGCAGCCAGTGAAGCCTCACTCTTGCGTCTGTGCCTGTCAGAGGTCCAGACCCCTAGGAAGGCGTGGGGTGGGACACCGGGGCCTGGAGTAGGAAGAGTGGCCCGCCAAGACAGGACAAGCCGAGAACCTGCCGAAGGCTGTGTGGCTGGCACTTCTTCCAGAACCAGATAGAAATGACAGAGAGCCAGCAAGGGGACGTTGACTGGCAGGGGCTGGTGTACAGCTCATTTTCTACATGTACTCACAGAGTCCCAACTCTTATCTGCCTCACCCCCACGGCATCTGCAAGAGACATCCCCATTGGCTTAGTGCTATTCCGTGGTGACTGGTCTGTCTGCTCTCTTTCTTACTCATTTCTTGTCCTACATCCCCCACCTCTGCCTCTGCCATTTCCGATCCAGAGCTCCTGAAAGGTTATCCCAGATGGTGGTTCTCTACACTAGCTGTACATTCAAATCACCTGAGGAGCCTTAAAAAGAACTCCTGCACCCATGCCTCCTTGTGCGGCACTTCTAATTCAGATGGGCCACACGTCAGCATAGCTAAGACCTTCACCAGGTGATTCTAATGCACAGCCAACATTAACAACCATTGACCCAAGGTCTTAGGGCTTTTTAAAGTAAGTAATGAGTCAATAGTGATATTTCTGGATTGGGAAGAGTGGGAGCAAGATAAAACTGGTGACATTTTGCAGGGTCTATTGGAGAGGGAAGAAAATGGAGGTGGAAACCATGGGTTTATCAATTCCCATCAACCTTCGAGGAAGGATCATTCATGGTGGCTGGAATGTCATTGCGGGTGCACTCACAAGTCTTTACTTAGGCCCCATTGAGTGTTTTATTTAAATATCATCTAAAATGTCTTCTGTGATATAAGATAAAATGCTCCCAGAATTCATTTCTCTGTGGAAGGATTTGTAAGTGACGGTGATTTGCACCTGTAGCTAAGGAAAGTACTTTGTCTATAAATCCTGGGATTAACTTTCTTTCAGACAAGGGGGCATGCAGATACCCTCAAACCTATGCTCCATTTTATGTTAGATGATGCATTTCTCCCTCAGATAGTCTGGGTGGAGGCTATCGAGGCTTGTTTCAGTCTGATTAGAGATGGGGAATATAGAGAATAATCCCATCTATTCACTCAGGATCAGAGACTGCGGGGTCATGGAAACCACCACTCTGCAAAGGTAATCTGTCCAGAAGAGACAGAAATTGGGAGTTATAGAACATATTCATGCTGCTGATATGGAAGTACAATGACGTGTGCCTATTGCCTTCTTCTGTAAAATTGAAGCTAAGAGAAAAAAGTAATTCTAATTTGCCAGCTAAATGCTAGAAAAGTATAATAATTCATTCAATCATGAATTCATTGTTTTAAAAAGATTTTATTGAGGTGAAATTGCAGCAACATAAAATTAAGCATTTAAAAGGGAAAAGTCACGTGTCATTTACTCCACGTGCAATACTGTACAATCACTACCTCTACCTAATCCTAAAACATTTTTAACAGCTAAACATTAATTTATTCTTTAAATATTTATCCATTGCCCTATATACAACCCCCATCGTGCCAAGCATACGAAACTTTAAAAAGAACAGTAAAACAAAAAAACTTAATTTACTTAAAAAGTAAGTTTTCAGTAGGGAGCTTGGCCATTTTCATTTAAATATATGACAATATATGATGATTTCTATTAAAAAAAAAAACATGACACCAAGTAAAGGAGAGCTAATTTCCGATTTGTGGATGCCAGTAGGTTTGGTGTGGAAAACTTCATGAAGGAAGCAGTATTCGAGAAAAGCTTCGAATGATGGAGAAAGAAGAGGTGGAAGGAGGCAGCATATTTCTGGTGGCAGGAATATCGTGAGCTAAGGAAAGAAAGAAGAGGCGTGAGAAGCACTCAGAGTGCAGCATGATCATACCTGGGCAGCGTGGGAGAAGCAGAAGTTGAGCCCGTATCATCCATAGAGATCTTTGGATAACGGACAAAGAATTTTGGATTTTATTTGCTAAGCAATGAACAGCTACTGAATATTTTTTAAGCAGAAAGAAATATGGACAATGCACTATTTTAGGGTGATAAATGTGATGATGAGGTAAGGATGGATTAGAGAGAAGGAAATTGTCCCTTTAGGTAATTCTGGCAACACCCAGGGCACTGGTCTGTCAGTGTGTAAATCAGAAGAGAGAGGCTCCCAAGGCCCCCAAAGCAAGCTGGTGGTGGCCCAAAAGGATAGAGTTTTTTTGTTTGGTTGTTTGTTTTGGTTTTTTAAGTAGGCTCCCTGCCTAACATGGGGCTTGAACTCACAACCCCAACATCAAGAGGCAATGCTCTGCCGACTGAGCCAGCCAGGCACCCTAAGGACGAGGTTTTAAGGAACCTCATCCACCACATGTTGCTTCGAGTCAAAGAACCAACCTTGGTTGCCTTGTCTTACAGACTCTGTCTAAATACTAGGCCAGTCTGACTGGTAAATCACAGGATCAGCTTTATAGGTAAATCATGGTCAAGAAGTTAGTAATTCTCATTCAGTGGTAATTCCTCTAGAAACTCTAGTCTAGGGGAACATGGGTCTCTACTGAACAGGGCCTGTTTGACCATATGCCTGTCATGGCAGTGATGGCTATTCAATTGACAATTCAAAGGCAATTTCCTCTTCAGCAGAAGCTTGTGGTCAGATGTGCAAAGACTCCTCTCGAACCTGAGGTACGTAGATTTGCTCCACTAGACATTTTCATTCAAGAAAAATGTGCCGAATGCCTATTTTGTGTGAGTCCCTCTCTTATCAAGAACTGTCCCAGGGCAGAGAGAGAATATCAAGTGCATTTGCACCATTTCCCTAAACTACAGATGACAGGTATGTGGCAGGCTTTCCCTCCACTTCCTGCCTCTCATTCCAGGGGGTCATAGCACACTTTCCCACGGGTCACAGCTCACATCCTTCTCAATATGGAGCTGCAGGCAGCCTCCACATACACTGAGTAGAAGGGACCTACAGGATGTTGCTTATTGTCCCTTACTCACGTGCCTGCCTTGAAATGAATAGTCTCTTCTTGCCTCTCACGTTAAAATGCCGAAAGCGGAGCAGTATCGCTTTATCCTCTCATACATCTTTAAAGTGTCTACCTTGTTTAGGCCTCCTTCAAGCAAGGAGACTTACAGTCCAAAAAACAAAACAAAAAAAGGCCTATTAAGTCTCTCTTTGATATCCTTGCTACATATTCCATGTTTATCTCCTATTTTCTAGAGTCAATTAAAATGTGTAAGATCAGAAAAGGGCTAATGTAACTGGAAAAGTTTCACTGGAGACCTCTGGGTGCAGTATTCAAATATGAGTCTCTACTGGGTATTTTTATGACTCGTCCTTTTAGCTGCTGGCAGCTCTCAAACTTTGAATAGACCTTCCCTTTCCACTGGCCTCCTCACCCCTGCAGAGTCCCTCCCAAGGATGTCCTTCCCAAAGGACATCCCAATGTGGACCACAAGGAAAACTTTTCCTTTTCCCTTCAATTATGGAAGTATCTGGTCCCACCTCGAATCTTTCCCTTCCTTCTGCCACCAAAAAAGAGAAACTCCAGATAGAGCCTGTTCATCAACATTCTTTTGGTAATGAGTCAAATTCCTGTCCTCACATCATCTAGGGGTTCATAGGACAGATTCTCTCAGAGTTCCTCCTTTGCTGTCCTTCACTTGGATTGAGATAAAGGTAAATGCCTTTCAGGAGTAGGGAAGGATGAATGTCCAACACGCCAACAATTCTCCCTTTAAATTCTTACTATTGGGGCACCTGGGTGGCTCAGTTGGTTAAACGTCTGCCTTCAGCTCAGTCTGAGGGTCCTGGGATTGAGCCCTGCTTTGGGCTTCCTGCTTCGTGGCCCTGTTTTTCCCTCTTCCTCTGCTTGTGTGCTCTCACTCTCTCTCAAATAAATAAAATATTTCAAAAATAAAATAAAATATAAAATAAAATCTTACTATTAATCCCTTTAGCCCTCAAATGAATTCTTGGCCATATCTTCTATAACCTGCAGGTGGATGAGGGGCTAATCATGAAAGAATAAGTATCACAGTCTCCAAATGTGTCCTGCACAAGTGGTTTAGCATATGCTTCAGGCGACTGCACTTTTCTCTCTGAAAATCCAAGACAACAGGAAAAGTTAAATTTAACGTCCAATTTTATTTGTTTTTTTGTGTGAATTAAAGTTCAGACAAAATTTGCAAACTACATGTCTGCAGTCCTTTCTCTGAAACTTCTTGGAGCACGTAAGTTTCAGGACGTGTGATTTTTCAGATTTTATAAGGGCAATACGACGCACATATCATAGATTATGCCGCATCCCCAGTAGGATCAGGGGCAGCAGTATCCCATAATGAAATTCAGCAAAATGTGCACATATTCACCCAAAGTTGGGTGAATTCAGATGACAAATGGTCGTGTGATCGTATGTGGAGAAAACTACTTAGGGCATCGATTCTGCTATGTAAACTCTTGGGAAAGACTTTTTAGGAAGTTTTGGTTTTGTATTGTGAATGGCAGACCTTCACAAGACTCCCCGTGTTTTTGATTGCTTTTCAATACCTCTTAGGATGTTTCTTTTGTGTATGACACATGCTTTGATAGGTCACAGTCTTATTAGTTATATTTTTATAACATCCTTTTGAAGTGCTCTTTAATGCTGCCATTTAACTTTATTAAGTAATTCTTCTTTTGAATTTTAAACAGCAAGTAAAAAAGACTTGTTAATCTTTTTCTCACCTAACCACGGCTCCGTTGGAATCCTGGCAATTCTGAACATGTAGCTAGAACCAAAGCAGAATACCTAAGGCAATCTTTGAGCCGTAAACTTGGAAACTGAAACCTACAATGTTACAGCATGAAGTATCCCAACCAAAAAAAAAAAAAAGTATTTCATTTTTCTAGTTCCTGAACATTCTGTGTTCTTAACTCAGAAACAGGCATACGGAGGCTTTACAGGCCATTCCCACGGATGCATTTCAGTAACATTTCCTCATTGTTTGTGTTGAAATGCGTGAACGATTCTGGCATGGATGCCTATTAATTTCACACGCTCTCCCCTTCAAGTCTGTATGGTCGCCACCCCAGATCCCATCACAGAAGGGCATTGCACCTGGCCCCTCTCCACAGCGGTCACCGCACCCATCTTTGACACGTGGGTCTTTGTTCTGCCTGAATGTGTAGCACATCTCCTTTTCCCAGCCATTTCAAACCTGGATGTTAATTTCCCATCCCTTTTCCAGTTCATTCTGTTTATAGGAAAGATTTCTGGTTATTTTCTAGACTTTGACTGCTGGCTGATGTATGGATAGGTTCTGCTGGCAAATTTGAACAATTTTCTGTGTTTACATCTGTTTCTTCTCAGGAGCACCCAGTGTTAGACTGGTTGTTGGCTTGCCGCCGATTTCCTTCTCTTTGGCCAGGTCTCGATTTTAAAACAATACAACCTCCACAATTTGCCCTGAAGTAATTATCAACACTTCTCCCAGATGCCTGCAGACAGGAGTAGGGTAGGGATTTCTTTCTGCTGGAGATTACCTTCCCAATAGATGGAAGGCATTTTCCTTTCCCTGAAATGACTCCAAGTATCTCTATCATTGCTTTCATTGTCTTGAACCAGTGCTCTGTCTTGGATTGGTCTAGCAGCCGCTGCTTTGTTCTCTCGTGTTCTGTGCAGGAGACCCAGTCAGTTTTGCTGCACTCTCGATTCTCTTTTTGTCACCATACTTTTCCTAAAGGTAGTTCTAGGGACTCCTAAAGACACAATAGGTTATATGTTGGTGTCTTTATGTCTATGATTCTTCAGCCAAAACAGCAACAAAAATCTGAGGTGGAAAATCATATTACTTAAAGACAGAATATTGTTAATGGGTAAACTACGCAGAATTCTAATAATTCTTTACTTGCCAGTTATCTGTTACAAAAAACCCATGCAGTTTAGTAAGGCTTTAAGATTGCCAAGTTTGAATACTTGACTTCAAGAGGCGGTGTTGCAGAATGGAAAGTACACAGACTCTACACAGGACAGAGTTGGTCCTATCAGGTTGTATCAATAGCTCTCATATCCCCATCTCTCCATTTACAAAATGGGAATAGCAGTACATTGGTTAAGCATCTGACTTTGGCTTGGGGTGGGGGGGATGATCTTAGGGTTGTGGAGTCAAGCCCCACATCAGCCTCCCTGCTCAGAGGGGAGCCTCTCCCTCTCCCTCTGCCCCTCCCTCCTGCTTGTGCTCTCTTGCTTATTCTCTCTCTCTCAAATAAATAAATAAAATCTGTGAAAAATACATACGTAAAATGGGAACAATAACTTTTAGTGTGCAAGATGTATTTAAGATACATTCATATATAAAGATGCTTAGAATATAATAAGCACCCCCCCAGATAGTAGCCACTTCTACTTTTATTATTGATTTTTCTGAAAATGCCCTCAGTCTGCCTCACTCAAGAGCTCTCACTGGCATGATTAATTATTATTCTTGAATTTCATAAACCACATTTGGCTTTAATGAAACGATGCTTATCTTATGTCCATCTGGAAAGTAAGTTAAAAAAATAAATATAATTCTACAGAATGACTAATAGCCCCTTGGGAAGAGCAAAGGATTTGGCAGACTGGGGATTTTTAGGTATAGGACGTAGAAATCTTGTCTGGGAGTAAACAATCAACACCTACTTTTTCATTAAAAATGCCAGGAAAAATATATTAATGTGTCCAGAGTCTATATTTTCAAGGGTTTGTTTCTTCAACTCCCCCACAGTAAACTTTATTGTACTCCATTTATCTCCTTGGAAAATCAACCCAGTTCTGGCATATGATAGGTCTGAAGGAATATTCCGCTTGCTGACTCGCCTCTCAAAAGTTTTCTAAGATGCATCATGAATGAGCTTTAAAGAATTTAATTTCTCAGGAAACATAATCATTCTTGCTTGTCTAGATTAAAAACCCAAAGATGTAAATGGGATAAGGGTCTCTCCATTTGGCAAGAGAACAAACTTTTATAGAGCTCTCTTAAGAATTCCTGTGAGGCAAATGGTTTTATATCAGCATTGGTCTGACCCTAGGGAACCAGAGAAACAAAATTGAGACAAAAAGGGGCTCTATAAAAATCATAACAAAATTAAGTTTGTGAGTTATAATAAAGATACTCATGGATGGTTCAATTTTCTGGCAAATCTGCTACTTAAAAAATTTGCATTTTGTGATTAAATTCAAAGCATGTGTAAAAAGGTACCAAGCACATGAAAAAGCAAGTTTAACTACTTACCAAAAAATATATTTATGTTGCATGTTTAAAGTAAGTCTTAAACCAGATACCCTTTTGATGCTTCATTGTACATGGGGCTAGATTGGAGCATTGTTTTCATTAATCCATCATGGTTCCATCCACCAAGATTGTGTATTCTTTTCTTAATACTTCCTCATTTACTCTCAGTAAGTACTTTAAAGCCCTTCACCAACATTTTAATAAGTCATATTTAAGTTTCTTTACATAAAGATTCTCATATGAACAACAGCCCAATGTAATGTCTTAAATGATCTGAATTTTGCTGTGGAGATTTCTTGAAAAGTAGAACTCTTTCAAGGAGCAGAGTTAATTTTCAGACTTAACTTTCAAGGCTCCCAGAGACTGGAGACAGATTCACCATCAGTTATGATAAAGGAACATGAGACTTGCTCAAGAAATGTGGGGTCAAACGTGTCAAAGGCAGGGAAGAGATTTGATGATGGGTAGGGGAGAACAACGCACCATGTCAGGGGATTAACTTTGACATTTAACTACACGTTTTCTCCAGGAGGTGGTGCTTGTCAGTCACTCCTGGATGGTTGTTAGAAAGGACTATAACATAGCCTGATTCTTGAAGAGTTCCCCTGGCTAAAAGAAGCCAGTGAACACAGAAGCATTACTAGTATGGCGACAAAACGTAATGTGTCCGCATATCCACGACTCCCCCATAACGGGCACCAGTGAACCTGGGCTGGAGGAATGGTTGGGGACAGACCAGTTCTTCAGCCTTGGAAAGGGAAAATTCACGGAACCATACAATTTTCAGCTAAAAAAGTTTTTAAAGATCATCTGCCTTAAGAGTTCTTAACAAAACCCTAAGCTTGGCGTTTTTATATCATTTTGAGTTTGATGTTGTTATATTAGTTTGAGCTTGAAGTTGTTATGTTATTTGGGAGTCATTTGCAAATTTCACAGGTATATTTACTGAAGGGGGTTGATAGCTTTCATTATATTCTCAGGGCCCCTGGGTGGCGCAGTTGGTTGAGCGACTGCCTTCGGCTCAGGTCATGATCCCGGAGTCCCCGGATCGAGTCCCACATCGGGCTCCCAGCTCCATGGGGAGTCCGCTTCTCACTCTGACCTTCTCTCTCTCACTCTCTCTCTTTCCTAATAAATAAATAAATAAAATCTTAAAAAAAAAAATTATATTCTCAAAGATGTGTAAAAATAAATAAGATTAAGTAATGCTCATCTTTTTAAAAAGGAGGAAGCTGAATCACAGCATGGTTAAGTGAGCTGTTTGTTTCTCTTTCAGAATAGCAGTGGCAAGGCTAGACATGGAACTTTGAGCAATGTTGCAAGTACACAAAATTCCGACAAATTTTCTTTATTTTTTAAAAATAGAAGTGTTTACAGGGTACTCTGCTAAGCTTGTTTCTGTATGGTCTCAAAATAACTGTAAGGTTGGTTAAATAGGCAAAGCTATCAGCATTATGCTAATCATTTTTTTAAAAAAATGCTTCATTGACCAAATGTTTCCATTTTGATTGATTATGTTGGCATTATCCAGACATAGTCCAAATAACAGCACACTCCCATGACCGTGATCCTGTAAATATTCTGGCATCTCCCCCATTACCAATAAAACTATTCAGCACAAGTATGTGGCATAAAAGGGAGAAAAATGGGAAACATATGTCCGAGTTCTCCATGTGAAATCTATAGCCATTAAGGGAATGATTTGCATTATGTGACCTAAGCATGCAGTTAGTTAGCAACCATGGGACCCAACAAAGTGAAAAGAAGGAGCGAAGTTGGAAGAGGTATTTCCATAGGGGACAGGATTACAACCCTTTTTTTCTAAACCAAAACAACTCAGATGCAAAACTAGTGAGAAAACATTTATATAGGACGAAAGAAATACAATATCTTGTACCCCTATGGTATGGTATAGTTCCTAAAGATTTAGCATAGGCTGATAAAAAGGCAAATATTCTGAGGAAACCTACAAACGAATAATTGTTGCAAAGTAACCTTAATAATGTGGCCCAAACCTAAATGACAAAAAGTCCTCACAACATTATCAACAAAATCACACCTCAGATCCCAAATGAGTATCATAGGATAACAATCATTAGCCTGACTAGTGTTCATATCTTTCCCCACCTCTGAGCACTTCGCTTCTCCTACCACTAAGAAAGGTTAGAAGTCGAATTTTCATGAGAAAATGGACTAAAAAAGAAGGTAAATCCCCCGGGGTCGCTGCATGGAGCAGGAGCCTGGGAGCATGGGCTCATGTAAGAGTACGTGATAGATGCTTGAAGGCTCAAGATGGCAAGGTAGATGGCAAGGAGAAGAAAATAGAGTATGTTCTGGGGTAGAAGAGGTAGAGACTCTGGGGGAGGGGGCAGTAGAAAATAGGAGAAGAGGAGACTGCTTAATAGGGTTGACACGGGCCAGGATAACAGAAGCCCTGATAATCTTGAGGGAAATAAGGTCATGCTTGACAATTCCATTTTGGAGGATGTCTCCCTAAATGTGACACTATGGAGGGAGAGGCGAGGGCAGAAAGCAATCAAGGCTTTTATGAGAGAATTACACAAGCCAAAAAGAAAATAAACAGTATTGTCGAAAAAGAATGTCCAGGTCATGTGTGTTTATGATGTGGATACCCCATGTGTGACCAAATTTTCACAACGGGTCATTTCACCTTCAGTGTGATGGGTATATTTGTCACTACACTGGCCACAAAAGGAGGTGTTCCATGCATAGTGGAATCAGCATATTGATGATGATAAGAACTGGGCTACAAGGAAGTGAAGGGTGAAAGACAAAGACTAGATACTTAAAACTTAACCTTGTGTCAAGGTCAATTGCAAGTTTCAACACTTGGTAATACCAGGAAGTAAGTTAAGTTAGTAAATCCCTTCTGTATTTGGGATGGCTGCTATCTACATTAGTCAACTATGAAAACAAACCAGCCTTCTTCATGCTTGTGAAGGTGTGGAGTATAGCAGATTACAGTGAGTGTCCACGGCCACAAGGGACTGGCTCAATCCTGCCATAAATCGTCAGAGTCTTTGGAGGCTCTGTTTCCTTTGTTCGCCTATGTCCTGAAAGTCTTCACTTTCGTAACTTGCTTGCCAGGGCAGGCTTCAAATCAGGGATCACCACATCAAATCTTCAGACCGTGATTCATTGGAAATGGCTAGGAAGAAAGGAGTATATCAGTTGTCATTTAGTGAAAGTAGTCTCCAGGTTTATGTGGCTAGCCGTCCAGAAAATATCCTTCCTGTGGGGCATTCATACGTCAATGGCAGAAATGGGTTTTAATTACTTGCCACTTCACCCTAACTCCGTAAGCTATGTTGTATGCTGGGCAGTGAGTGTTATTTACTTGCTGTTCAGTATTTGCCAGTATCTGCATGATTTAGGTCAAATCCCATCTATGAGGTTTGCTTGTGTGTGGTGTTTCCATTGTGTTCAATATTCCAGAACTCCTGCCAAATCAGAAACTTATTTCATTTTTGGGAACTAAGTCAATAGTCACACTTCCTGACTATCAGATACCATTTTTCTCCTCAAAATGTATAGGAGAGTGCCCCAATCTACAGCATTTTTTTAATTGAGATATAACTGATATAACATTATATTAGTTTCAGGGATACAACATAATTTTTTATTGTTTGCATATATTGTGAAATGATTACTACAAGGAGTCTAGTTAACATCCATAACCACACATAATTATAATTCTTTTTCTTATCATGAGAGCTTTTATGATCTACTCTCTTAGTAACTTTCAGATGTATTAACAGTGTTATTAACTATCACCATGTCATATATTACATCCCTAGGACTTACTTATTTTATAACTAGATGTTTATACCTTTTGACCTCCTTCACCCATTTTGCCCACCTCCCACCCCCGTTTCTGGCAACCATCAATCTATTCTCTGTATCTGTAAATTTGTTTTTTTGAGTCTACATATAAGTGAGATCATATGGTATTTTTCTTTCTCTGCTTGACTTATTTCAATTACCATAATGCCCCCAAGATCCCTCGATGTTGTCACAGATGGCAAGATTTCCTTCCTTTTTATGGATGAATAATATTCCATTGTATATATACCACATTTTCTTTGTCCGTTCATCTATCCATGGACTCTGGTTGTTTCTGTACCTTGGCTATTGTAAATAACACTGCAATATGTGTGGGAGTGCATTTTTTTTTCAGTTAGTGTTTTTATTTCCTTTGAATAAATACCCAGAAGTGGAATTGCTGGATCATATGGTAGTTCTATTTTTTTTTTTTTTTGAGGAACTTCCATACTCTTTTCCACAGGGGTGGCACCAATTTACATTCTGACCAGCAGTGTACATGGGTTCCCTTTTCTCCACATCCTTGTCAATATTTATTTCCTGTCTTTTTGATAATAGTCATTTCAAAAGTGTGAGGCGATATCTCACTGTGGTTTTGATTTGTATTTCCCTGATAATTAGTGATGTTGATCATCCTTTCATGTACCTGTTGGCCATCTGTATGTCTTCTTTGGAAAAACGTCACTTTAGATTCTCTGTGGGGCAGTTTTTGTGCCTTCAAAAATCCCACCATGGAAAATGTATCTGGGGCATGCTATTTCACAATGTGGTTTATGAACCATTTGCCCAGAGGGCATCACTAAACTCTAGTCCAGATTAGCAGAGCCCAGTCTCCCTCCTCCAGATATGTCCCCTTCAATCTTTCCAAGGATGAGCCGGGGTGTACTTCCATGTATCAAAGATACATGGTCCTGTTTGCACCTGATTGCCCCTGGAATGTGATGCCCACACACTCTCCTAGATTTGGAGAACATCAGCCAACTCTACAGACCGGCGGCCACAGAGGGCATCCCACCCATCTTATCACAACTGTTGTGACAAGCTCGAGAACCACCAGGCATCTAAAGACCCAGAAAAAAGAGATCTGCCACCGTGTCTCAAGCCGCATGTCAGTGTGTGTCATTCATACATGAAGCTGAACTGCGTGGGTCTGAAACTCATATTGAGTCCCTTCCATTAGCGCAAGTCTCTACCCAGGCCCAGAAGATTTCAAGACTTGACATTTCATCCAAGGGCATTCCATTCCAAGATCGTGTCTGCTCCCAAGTCTCTGTATTCCCAGAAGCACTTTCCAACAAACATGAGTAAGACCAATGCAGGTTCTAGTGTTCAGGTACTCAGCACATGGGTCAGACCACTGATCTTATTTTTTTCTTACTCTCAAAAATGTTTTTTTTCCTCTGGAGCGTTTGTTGCCCTTCCCAGTCCCTGGGCATTGGTAAACACCACCGTGACCGGCTATAGAAGCTTTGAAATTGAGCAGAAATGTAAGAAGAGCCGTGGCTCTGTGCAAATTTGCCAAAGCTCTCTCTAGTCATCCTAAAAGTTCATATATCAACAGTTGTGTTCTTACTCCCATCACTAGGCACACCACTACCCTGAGTATAACATAGAGGCAAAGTGTGAACGTTGGAATTAGGAAGTCGCCGTTCAGAGGATGAACTCCGTTTTAGATAAGTGTCCTCGAAGGAGTTACTGACCTCTTTAACTACTTTCCTTATCTGCACACTGAAAATAATAAAGATAATAATAATCTTATGGGGTGGTTAATGAGTTTCAAATTAGTTATATTAAGAGTTTAGAGCAGCCTTTGATATGTAGTAAGTACATGGCAAAGGGTAGTTCTCATGAATATCAATAATAACCTCTAACAGGGGCGCCTGGGTGGCTCAGTGGGTTAAAGCCTCTGCCTTCAGCTCAGGTCATGATCCCAGGGTCATGGGATTGAGCCCCGCATCGGGCTCTCTGCTCAGTGGGGAGCCTGCTTCTCCCTCTCTCTCTGCCTGTCTCTCTGTCTACTTGTGATCTCTCTCTTCTCTGTCAAATAAATAAAAATAAAATCTTTAAAAATAATAATAATAATAATAATAACCTCTAACAAATATCTGCTGTAAGGTGAAGGTGTGGTCCACCCAGTCATAAATGGGGCTTAGGAAAGACTCATGCTGTAGGGGCACTTCCCTGTTCTGCCCCTCTTGAGCAACAAAATTTCAACCACTATTGGTAGGTAGGGACCTCTTATTCCAGATATTTATCTATAATAATGCCTGGCATGATCCTTAAGTGAGGACTTCATGAAGAAAAAAATTATTAGCTGAAATGACCGAGCCCACCCAATGTAATGAAAATTATATACAAGTCACTACACAGTTAACTCAAATACATTAAGATACAATAAACATATGCTTGTGATATTAATGTCTAGTTTCTCTTCACTGAAGAAGCTGAAGACTTGATTCTGTCCTTTCTTTTCAATTATTTTTATTATTCTCATCCTTTGTTTCTTGAAATGTTTCAGAATTTCAAAAAGTTCTTGTATTATATAAACCAAATGCTCAGTGTTAAAACAATTTACGAATCTAAAATTATCTCAAAACCATAAAAAGCTAAGTTTTAACAATTCAAAAGTATGAAATTGTATAAAGTAAAAAATATAAGTCCCCACGAACCTTATTCCCTACTCTTTATCCTCCTGTTCTGGAGATGGAGATAGGAAAAAGAGTTTGGTGTATGTACTTCTAAACATTTTCTACACATATAGAAACATGCATATATGTGAATATATGTACTTTTTTCTTTGCATAACCTATTTCATACTACACCTGCTGTTCAATGACTTGCTTTCTCCCTTAGCATGTGTTTTGGGCAGCTTCCCACATGAGGACACTTAAATTTTCTTAATTTTTAACCATCATGAAATTTAGATTGAACTTACTTGTTTAAAAGACTTAAGCAAAAGGGCACCCGGGTGGCTCACTCAGTTTAGTGTCTGATTTTTTTTTTCTTTTAGTGTCTGATTCTTGATTTTGGCTGAGGTCATGATCTTGGGATCATGAGATTGAGCCCTGCATCAGGCTCCGGGCTCAGCTCGGAGTCCGCTTGGGATTCTTTCACTCCTCTCCTTCTACCCCTCCCCCCATTCATACACACACACACACTCTCTCTTTCTCTCTCTCTCTCTCTCTGTCTTTCTCTCTCAATCTCAAATAAAAGCTTTTTTAACATTTTTTTAAAAAGACTTAAGGAATGTATTTTGTTTTATTTATGAGCAAGGCTGTGTAATTTCATTTTTTTTTTTTTGTAACTAGTACTTCTTTACATGTGGCCTTCATCCTTATACACTTTGTCAAACTTCCTACAGGATAATTTGTCTTCTTATTGATTTATAAGAACTTCCTGTTTAACCCTTAAAGAGTCACATGTGTGGCAACTATATTTATCTAGGCTATTATGTTATTGTTTTATTTTCATTTTTGTTTTATGTTAAATACGTATTAAATTTTAGGGTTCACCTTATCTAGGTTTTGGCATATTTATGAATTTATTGTCATTCTAAGAAATGTATTTCCTAGTTTAAGATTACCAAAAAAGAGTTCATTTTTTTCCCTCAGGGTTTTGTACTTCTAAAACGTGTTTAAACTTTTACTCCCTCTAGAATTTGTTATGATGTAAGGAGCAAGTATTGTATTTTGTTCAGATGCCTACACATTTGAACCAACAACATTTACTGAATAGTACATCTTTATCCAACTGTTTTAAAAATTCATTTTAACATATATAAAAATTTTCATTTTTCTAAGAATATAATTCCAGGCTTCCCATTCTCATTCATTGATTTCCTTGTCTATTACTATATCATTGTTTAAACATTATCTCTTTTTAATATATTTTAACATTTTGTGTATTATTCTTCCTCTTATTAGGTTTTTATATTTTTCCTTACTTTTTCCATGAGTTTCTAATGAAGCTTTTTCCATGAATCTTTCTAATAAATTTAAAAATATTTTTATACAAATAATTCATTTCTTTTACCAAGATTACAAATGATTTCAACATTATTTTACATTATTTTAGGATGAATATGCATCTTTGTGCTGGAGAGTGATTTTTTTTCCCCAGGAACAAGTGTATGTTTTCTAATTGCTCAAGCCTTCCATTATGTGACTCAAGAAAATAGAAATATTTCTCTTCACATAGAGTCTGTGTATTTCATGTTGATTTCTTGATATTTTAACATTTATTTTGAATGGGATCTGATAGTTAATTTTCTTTTTTTTTTTTTATAAAGGACAATTATTCACTGTGTTTATTTTTTTAACTGCCCCTTGAGTGATTTCTCCTCTTTTCTCTAACGTTTTCTCATGTGTCTTTCGGGCCTAAAATCATATTATTTGATAGAATTAGATGATGAGTATATTGGTATTTGCTGTAAAGTCTTTCAAATTTTTTGTATGTTTAAATGTTTTCTGTATTTTTGAAAATTTTCATAATGGAATATGGTAGTGAAATAATTTCACCTGATTGCACTAGCCTAAGCTTTGATTATTTCCCTATAAACTACTTATAATTATATAGGTACATGAGATACTATCTATCTCAGATTTATTAGGCAAAATACTTATTAGCTTACTAATTATTCTTGTTATTGAATACATTTTCATTTCTTTCTTTAAAAGATTTTTGATCCATTTATTAGAGAGAAAGAGAGTGAGGGGTGGCGAGTTGGGGGGGGGAGCAGAGGAAGAGAAGCAGATTTTGCGCTGAGGGTAGAGCCTGTCAGGGGCCTGGATCCCAGGACCCTGAGATCATGACCTGAGCCCAAAACAAGAGTCAGACGGTTAAGACTGAGCCACCCAGGCGCCCCTGAATACATTTCCTTATTCTTTATATTTCTAACTCCCCTTCCCACCTTCTTAAATCAAAGTTGTGGTTAATTGACCCAATGATTAGGACTTATTTTATAATTTCCTATACTGAGAAATTTTTTAAAAATCAGTCATTATTTTTAACTGATTTTAGCATAATTCATTATTTGTAATATTAATTGTTATTATCGTTTGTAAGCACATGGTGCACAAGGTCCCTGCCCTGGGGAGCGTATCAAAGCTCACATTTAATTAATATCTTGAATTTTCATGATATTCCAGGTATCAACAAAAGCTACAAGAACCTAGAAATAATTAAAGTATATAATTAATATTACCAGTTTAATGTTACCATACACAATGTCCAATCAACCAAATAAATAATTATTAAAATCTCCCAGATTATTAAAATTTACTAACATCTGTTGGGACAATTTGACAATAATCTCAAGTCATGAGGCCTTATCATGCACATGCCATTAATTTTATTGCTTTTATGCTTCAGTGTTCAAATAGAATAAAAGGATTAACTCTGGTTGAGGTTTTATATGAGAATAAGTACACAAATGCCTGGTTTATAAACTGATTCATTTATTCTGTTATATTACACATTTTCCTGATAGGTTTTTTTAGAGCAGGTACTTTGCTATAGTCTATATGTTAGACAAATCCAAACCCATGGACTTACAGGATGAACTTCTTAAGAAATCAAATGTTCACATGTACATACACTGTGTATCATTAAGATGAGCTTAAAGGACATATTTGAATTCCTTGATATACTTCTAAGCCTTCTTTAATTGCATGACAGGAATCTCTTTCCCATTAGATTTTAAGTCTCTACAGGACAAAAACACGTTCTCCCTCTTTCATTTTACCTCCAGAAACCAACTTGGGTGCTGCTTTGTTCATAGAGAACAAATATAATAAATAAATAATTGTATGCATGACAGAGCCTGTAGGAAGAGTAGACTTTCTTACTGTGAACATTAAATGCCTCCCTGTGTTTAGTTCTGGTCACCAAGAGGCCAGGGACGGACTCTAATAAGACCCTATGTGTTTTTGGACATCTGCCGCATGAACACTTACAGACTGCGCCTCATTGGGGCTGATTGGGTTCTTCCATCCGGATTCTGTCCCTGAACAGGAACTTTGATTTATTGTTGCACTAGCCTCAAAACACTGAATAGTCACTTAAACAGTATAGATTTTACTTGTTAAGGGAACAAATAATAGAGACCCCATGAAAGGTTGTTTTTAAAATACAGAAACCAGAATGAGGACTATGATTCTAAACACCTCCAGTTGTGCACCATCCATTCATCAAATGATCGGAATCCTCCTTCCTGTGGTTCACATGCTGCTAGAAAGTGCCTTTGAAATGCTCTGGAGTGCAGGAGGAAAGCCGGGAACCTCTGCCTTAACGAAAGCTATGAACTAGAAAAGTAATTTCCCTCAGATTTTCATATGGTCTTACTTTTCTTCTGACTACATAATTTATCTCTTCTAGTTTTGTGTTTACAATCTCATTCTATTTTGATATTCTCCCCTGCAGACAATATCTGCCTCAAGTGCATTTTATCATTGACTGTGGTTTCTCTTCCAACTTCCACCTTCGCTTTTCAGAGTCATCTGGTGGTTTTAGCAGCATCTCTCTGGGACTTTCTGGGACTGGCTCCTCCTCTGGTCATGGAGGCCATCATGCGAGCCAGCCTCTCAGGTAGTACTTTAAAGTTGTAAGTCATGAAAAAAAAAAGTTGTAAGTCATGGCCAATTCAAGGGCTGCCCATTGTTCTAGAATCCTGCAATTTGGGTATAGTCTTCCTTCTGGTCCACCATTTTTATAGAAACAAATTTCTAAACTGTTGTGTACCTTATTAATGATCCCAACTCTTTTTTTGTCAGTTACCTCTGTATCCATTGTGTATTTCTGAAGTCCACTGACTGGAGGTCCCTGTACTATTCTATTCCAAGGCTCGTACAGTGTTTTCTGATGATACCCAGCACTTTGCTAATCTTTTTGGCTTCAGCAGCCCAGTCTACTGCGCCTGAGAGATCTTTCTCTGGTCATGGTAGTATTTGGAAAGCAGCACTTTCCTTCAGAATTTTGGGGAGTATTTTTTATTTGGGCCAGCTTTTATCAAGCCTTGAGATTCTTAAGCTCTTGCAGTTTTTTATAAGTAGCACTTTGATCATAGATATCAGGTGAGTGCCCTGCAAAGAATGACAGAATTTTCCACTCCTATGCTGCCAGATGTACCTGTAGAAGATGAACAATATTCATATTTTCCTATGTCCTATTTCTCTTAATCTATAATGGGTTGTTTTAGAACTGGAGTTGGTATTTCTTGCGTTTTGCTTTATATATTCACATATTTATATATTTAATTTTATATTATTTATTACTTATCTTAATTTTATTTATTTTATTATATATTTATTATTATATATTAAACTAGTATATGTCTAATAAAATATGTATAAATGTATTTGCATATTAATTTTTTTTGGATAAAACACTTGACCATGATAGTCTATTCAGGAAGTATATTAAGGGATGTAGAGTATATTGTTCGCTGCTCATCCTATGGCAGTTCTCCTCTTCCTCTTTGGTGATGCAACCTTGGTTTTCTCCCAGTGGCCATGTGCCTAAGCTCCCTGGGCTGGATCATAATTAATCTGTGTCATATGTGGTAATCTTATGTCCACAAGAGGACATAAGACCTGGTTTGGGCCAATGTGAAATAGGGATGAGAGGCTTTTGGGAAATCTTTTCTTCCCTGATGAAGAGAAGGCTGATCACAAGGGCTACATGTTCCTTCTTTCCTGCTTTGAATGTTGTCATGTGATAATATGCTTGGAGCTGCTGTAGCCACCTTACTTTATGAGAGACAGGTCAAGAAAACTCAGAAATATTGATTCGAGTGCTTACATTGTTGAGCTACTCAACCAACTACTTGAATCACACATCTCCAGATACCTGGGATAATAAAATATTATTATTGAAGCCATACTAGTTGTAGATTCTATTTCCTTCTGTCAAAATAATTATATCCAAACCAAAAGGTAGGGAAAAAAGAAGTCTGTGAACATCTCCCACCAGATACAATTAAAATATTTGCCACATTTCCTTTCAAACACTTTCCTATGCATGTATGCAAATACATTTACTTTCTATTTTTATAAAACTCATATCATATTGATATGCACTTTTGTATTCTGCTTTTTACTTATCATTGTATTATGTCTCAGAGTGTCATTGAAAAATTTCTAAAACCATGATTTACCGTATGAATTACCATAATTATTTGCATAGTCATCTTTTAAATGTTTTTGTTTTAATTCCATGTAGTTAACATACAGTGTTTTATTAGTTCCAGGTGTTCAATACAGTGATTCAACAACTCTAGACATTACCCAGTGCTCATTGCAACAAGTGTATTCTTCATCCCCATTGCCTATTTCACCCTAATTTACATATTCCTAAACAGAATGTATCTTTCCCTATTTTGTTTAGTGTTTGAGACAGAGACATTGGTTGCCTGAAAGCTATGATGCTACCTTCAGGGGAAAAAACAAATACACAGTAATTGTTAGGACCAAAGAAACTTTTAATGCGAAATTAAAATCAGCCTCTCCTCTAGAAACTAATCATTACAGGGAGAAATCAGACAAAACACAACTTAAGCGATGTGACCTTTCCAAAATATAGCAACAAGTAGCTGTAAAGATCCAAAGAGAATAAAGCTAAGGTTAACTTTTGAATGTGGGAATAATTAATTGTTTTAAAGTCTGCTTTCTCTAAGGAATGATCAGTAGAGACCGTCACTCTGCCACACCAGCTTCAGGGTCGGAAGTGATTTCAGCAGTTTACGAAGCCAAGGGGCACATGAAGAGCTCCCGGTAGTACATGTGGGACACCAAGTTCCTTACGTTTTCTGAAATTGTGACCGAGAGAGCACTCAACACTAGTTGAAATTTCTCCTAAAATGTCTGGCATGTTTCCTCTTCTATCAAGCAGAAAAAGAATGAGGGAGGAAAAGTCCCTAACTCATGGGCTCTCATGCACAGGTCCCTAACCTCAAGGCATCTGTATTTGACTGATGCAACAGCAGGCACACTGGGACCAGACTGCCTTTGGTTAAGGTTTATCGTATGAGCATAATGGCTAATACCTACAGAGAGGACCCACGCTGTGTACCTGGCTCTCATCTCCCTCCCTTACACAAACTGACTTTTAATGAGTGCACACAATAACCCTACTGAGATATGTCCCAGTATAGCCTCCGTGTTACAGGTGAAGACTGGAGGTTAAGTTCACAGTGGCACAGCTGATCCGTAATGAAGCTGGGATTCCAAGTCTGGAGTCCACATTCTTACCCGTTGGGACGAAGATTCTCAAACATTCTTGTTACACAGTGACCTTAGTATTTCAGGATATTTTTTAAATTACCCCAAGGCCACAAGAAAAACCTAATGATCTCCTTTATTTAAATAGTTGAGTCAAAACTAACTAATTTTATGTCTTAACCACTTACTAGCCATTTTGAAAAAGAATGCAAGAGCAGTGAAAGAAAAGATATTTTAGTTCATTCTTATGTAGCCACAATTCTTGCTAATGTGATGTGTGCACCTGCTGGGTACTGCACAGCTTCTCGAATCTTGGAATCGCCCCAACTCTTATTTTGCATTCCCATCGATTATGGCACCGCATCCACTTTTTTATTATGGCAACTGCCAAAAACTCAGCTTTATAATAATAAGCTATCATTGAAAGAAATATAACATGATCTAATGTTTAAATTTTGAACTACCTCAAACTAGCAGTTCTCGTAGTGTCAACAGATGTTAATTATTACCATGTTTCCTTCCAAAATTTAAAATACCCCATGTAGCCTCTGCGAGTTCCCTGTGCGACTCTAGGGCATCTCAGTGCGGTTTGGAAACTGTGGCTTAAGGGCAACATTGCCACCTGGGTTCAGGACTCAGTAGAAGAATGAATTGTGATTACTTTTAACTTAAAAAATGGTGTAAAATTATATTCGGTGTTTCCAGCTTCGTTAATTCAAAGTTTTATATATATTTAATTGAGGGATTCTTTCATTTAGTTTAGTATTCCTTAGAGATGAGTGTTACAAATCAGTGGAAACGGGATGATGAAAAGCCATTTTGAGTCTCAGCCATTTGGGGGCCTCAATAGAAAAATATGGATCTGGACTAAGTAGTTCCCCCCCACCCCGGCTTTTTTTTTTTTTTACTAAATTGTTTCTAAAGTTCTTCTTAAACTTTGCTAGAATTTATACACTCAGTTCTTTTCTTTGCACATTGTTGTTCCACACCCAGATTTTCTTCCCCTGATTTCCTTAAGCATGGAGCCATAGGCCATGATGTAAACAGATTCTAGATCAAAGAGGGCAGATTTCCTGGAATCTACTTTGAGCTCCTCAATACACCATCTCCTCACCTTTTTGCACTTCATTCTCTTAATCTATAAAATAAGGAAAAATTGTGTCCGTGTCACCAAATTGTGGTGGGGCTAAAACAGTTAGTGTTACATTGTAAAGCATTATATGCCTCTATTATAAAGATGGCGAGTACAGGTTTATACTCTAGGAGTGTTAACATCTGTCCAGATTAACTGTGGGCTGTGGTAAGAATTGCAAATTTTTAAGGGAAAACAGTTTTTAAATTTTCTTAATCCATTATCTTTATGCCAATCCCACACCACAATTTTTCCTATGATCATTTTTAATGTTGGGTTGATTAATAAATAGTTCTAATGCAATATGTCTTCAGCCTATCTTTGTTTATCTTGATGCTTGATTGGACAGTATCCAACAAGTTTTTGAATATTTTGAGCATATTTTTAAACAAAAAATGGACACGTATCATATTACTCTAAACTTGCTCATCATTTCATCAGAAGTTAGCTTCCCTAACCATCCACTCCTGCCCTCCTTCTCCCTAAAATTAAAAACATGACTTCGTTAGTGCATTATATACAGATTTTTCTTAGCAAAAATCATAGAGGTCAGACAGTAACGTTTTGATGCTTTGGGGAATAAAGTAATCGAAACATATTTTCATCTGATTCATGAGGTCATTGAGAATGTGGTAAAACTGCCATTTATAACATTACAGTTTCTTCTTTTTCTTAATGGAATTTTCTCTGTTCTAGGTATGAAGAACGTTGTACTTCTGTAACCTTCTTTTTCAACTTTTTTTTCTCTTTTGTTTTGGCGACTACTAGTAAGTTCAAAGACAAGTTTAACACATGCATAGGATTTCATGGTTTCCGTTTTATATGCTAATAGAGCTCCTGATTCAATGAACTCCTTGCCCCTTATTTTTCCTTTGCCTCATTTTATCCAAACAATATTCATCTCATTTTATCTTGTCTATTTGATGCATTATTTTAACATACACCAAATGCTTTGTAGAAAGATTCAGGGACTAGATAAAGGTTAATTATCATATATTTTAAAAATACTCAAATGAATGAAAATACATCAGGCTGATGTTCTGTCAATCTAGGACCTGATGAAGAATGAATGGCACATTCAAAGGAGAACAAACACCTCAACTTTTTTTTTTTTTTTTGACTTGCTGATTTCCTGCCAGCATTCAACCCAGTAGGAAGATGGATGGAAGGCAAGGGAGTCTAAGAATGTAGTCCAAACAGACCAGCCTCTGTCAAGGGGCAGAGAATAAGGTGGAGAAGGGTGGTGGCTGATTCTGTATGTACGAAATGAAAGAGTTCCAACATATCTAGCAATGGTTAATAATGGAGATAAATAGGGGCCCCTGGGTGGCGCAGTTGGTTGAGCGACTGCCTTAGGCTCAGGTCATGATCCCGGAGTCCTGGGATCGAGTCCCACATCGGGCTCCCAGCTCCATGGGGAGTCCGCTTCTCACTCTGACCTTCTCTCTCTCACGCTCTCTCTTTCCTAATAAATAAATAAATAAAATCTTTAAAAAAAAATAATGGAGATAAATAGTAAAGACAGATGAGTTTATAGACCAGAGGGAATAATATGTGGCACCTACATGCCTATCGATCAGTATTTCAACAAGCAATGTTCAAGAAATCCATGTCATCTAATAATACAGAATCAAATATACCAAAGAAAACTCAACACTGAATGAGTACAATTTCATCATGTAAAATAAAATAAAAATTATAGCATATTCTCAAGACCAGAAGTCGTAAAAATAAGAATTGCATACATGTTTTGCTCATCACCGACTGTACTCAAATTAAATAGAAAATTTCGTGTGGAAATTCAGAACATTTATGTATTCTTTATTGTTTTTTTCACGGCAGAGACTCAGAGCAATAGTTGCAGAAATAACAAGACAAAGATGAATTGCATTTGGAATAGTAAAATTCAGCACAGAAAACATTAGAAGAATAATTTCAGACATTTGGATGTGGACATTTAGAGAGTCTTGAAGACAGATACTTTTGTCAGCCTACATGTTATATGCAAATAAGAATTTAATAAGGACAAAAGCATATGAACCAGTATTTTTAAATGTTTTCTATCCCCTGTTCAACAGCCCCTCTCCCCCAAGCCTAAGTAAATTGTTATAATAGCATTTCCTCAATCTGGTTTCTTTGCTCTAGCATGGAGATGAAATAATTCTTTTATTTCTCAAGGTAAAAAGAAAGAAAGGAAGAAAAAAGGCAAATGAAAGGGAAAAAAAAAGAAGGAGACAGGATGAATTTAAATGATTGGAATAGCTTGAAATGGGTGTAGTCAGGAAAATAACCCCTTGCTGTTATGTCACTGAAATATTTACCATTGTCACTTGCTCTGATAATTACTGTGGGTCTTTGTGGATTTTAAATTAGTTTTGCCAATTGTGCCTGTTCATATTCTCTGCTCATTTAGATCTAAACATTTATCAGCGAGTTAAATAATAAATTTTGCTTGATTTGAAAAATTAGACTGTTGTTCTTTCCATCAGTCACTTGGTGAATTAAATCAGATTCCAAATGCTACTTAATAGCAACTAAGTCTACTGAGTATTGACTTTAATTAATTTTCTGCCTCTGCCTCTGACAAGCAATCAACAATTAAACCAAATTTAACTGCTTGAAATGCAATCTCCCTCTTTGGTATATCTTCAAATCCCTGTTAATATAATAGCTTAAACCCATTCGTTGTTCTTACAGTGAAAACTCTGTGTAGGTGCAATTTTTTTTTAATTGAGTTCTCCATCTTGAATGCATCAAGTTGCTGAAATTCTTGATCTAAAACTCAGGCATTTTAGAAACATTAGTTAACTCCTATCTCCTGACTAAACAATACTCTTAATTTTCTGATAGTCTTCAAGTCATGTCTACCAAACCATTTACTCCATTCCTGAGAAGCTTCAGTTTCTGAAATGAGCTTTCACTTCTTCCTGATAAAATAACAGCTTTGTTGGACATGCTACCAGATACTTATACGTTAGCCTTCAACTGGATTGTCTTACATCCCACAAGAAGTGTGTATGGGAACAAATAAATGGAGGTGACTCCAAGGGTCATGGGAAATTTCCGTGGTGTACAGAGCAATGTGAGATATGTCTAAGGAAAATATTTAGTTTCATAATTTGGGAATAGGATTTCATTTAGCGCTTTTGGAACATGTGTTTAAATCAGTAGGCAGTAAGCTCAGGAAAATAGTGCTGAAGTGCGTGAGCTTCCCTTCATTCCGTCATGAGCTATGATGGCTCACAGACACCGACAGAGTGCTGAGGGAACGTGGACCATGAAAACATACCCACTCTTGTTTCCTAAGTATTGCATGTAAAAGTATCGTGGGGTTGTTTTTGTCATTTCTGCTGTGTCATGCCCAGAATTTATTGCATTATTACCTTCATTCTCCATTTCCTTTAGGCTTAGAGGACCCAGGGCTCAAAGGAAACTTTGAAGCTGTTATGTGAAGTCTACCATTTGGTGCCAAGTCTGTGCACCTCCTTTGCTTTTTCCAGTCTCCCCAGCAAGTAGCAGTTGTTGAAGGAAACGCATTAAATGATCTATGAATATCTGTTATTTGCTTACCTTGGACTTATCAATTAACAGTAAGTCCCATTTCTCTGTGAGCCAGGTGAAAGGGGGCCCATATTGAGGCTACCTAGAAATGGATGCCTTTGATACGCAGAGAACCCTTCTTGCCATCTCCGTAGATTTCTATTGCCTCCAGCGCTTGACCCTCTCAAAGGTTAACTTCTATGGTGCCCACCAAACCAATTGCTAAAAACAAACCAAATAAGACAAGGTTCAGTGGCGCCGTAGGTGCACCATGGGTGCTGGCTGATTGATGGGCACCGGGCGGACTCCATTACCACAGCCCTAGAACGATGATGATAGAACGGCGGTCGCCACAATTTCTTCACTCTAACCGGCTGTATCTGAAAAGTACATTACTGTGATTTTGGAGATGATCTCGTGCCGTTGGGACACATGTCTCTTTTAGAACCACATCAGTCCTATTTAATACTAGTCTTTGTATTTTTGTGGCACAGAAGTCATAGATAGGAGGCAGAATTGCAGAGCAGTGTAAAGTCCAAACTGAATACAGAGTGTGTGAGTTTGAATCCTGCATCCATCTCTTGCTGGCTGCATTGCGTGACCTTTTTTTTCTTTTTTTCTTTTTTTAAGATGTATTTATTTATTTGAGAGAGAGAGAGAACGAGAGAGAGCAAGTGAGCGGGAAGAGGGGCCGAAGGGGAGAGAGTACTGAAGCCAACTCCATGCTGAGCCCAGAGCCCGATGCAGGCCTTGTTCCTAGGACCCTGAGATCAGGACATGAGCGAAAGCAACATGGCCGGTTAACCAGCTGAGCCACCCAGAAGCCCCTGCATTGCATGACCTTCAGCAAGTTACTTAAACCTCTTTTTTTTATAAAATGAGAATAAGAGTGCCTGAGTGGCTCAGTAGGTTAAGCGTCTGCCTTCGTCTCGGGTCATGATCTCAGAGTCCTGGGATCAAGTCCTGCATGGGGGTCCCTGTTCAGCAGGGAGCCTGCTTCTCTCTCTGCCTGCTGCTTCCCCTGCTTGTGCTCTCTCTCTCTCTCTCTCTCTGACAAATAAAGAAATAAAATCTTGGAAAAAAATAAATAAAATGAAACTCATGAAAAGATATGCAAGATGCCCTGGACAGTGCTTGCCTTTGGCAGATGTAAAATGAACATTAGCTATTACTTTTATTAGTTTTGGATAAACTCTGTTGAGGCCACCTTTTACTAGTGTCAGGCCAGTGGTGATAAATTAAGTCGGGCAGAACTCTTGACATTTTCTGTACTTACTTTAGATACTGCAGACTTTTCAAGGAATTGTCACACTAGCTCATCTACCCTTTATCTTTAGGCTTTACTTTGCTTCAATCTTGTAAGTGCATGACAAAGAATTCTATCTTAAAAGAGATCTGGGAAAGGATATTCCACAACTTCCTCTTATGACAAGCAAATGCTAGCAAGAGGAAATTGTCCTGCATCTTACCTAAATCTTTTGTGTTGCAGTTTGGACCTACTTCCCTATTCTTTTCTTGCTCAAGGGGAGAAGCCCCAGGGGGCTGGATTTTGTAAATTGCCAGTGCCTGGGGATGGGTGGGGGAGGAGGGGCAGGAACTGAGAAAGCCCAACCCAGTTTTGTCCCAACTTTTCAGGACGAACCTGGAAAGGCCACGGGTTTTCTTTTCTTTCTTTCTTTTTTTTTTTTTTTAAGATTTTATTTATTTATCTGACAGAGAGAGAGAGAGATCACAAGTAGACAGAGAAGCAGCCACAGAGAGAGGGAGAAGCAGGCTCCCCGCTGAGCAGAGAGCCGGAGGCGGGCCTGGATCCCAGGACCCTTAGATCATGACCTGAGCCGAAGGCAGAGGCTTTAACCCACTGAGCCACCCTGGCACCCCAAGGCCACCAGTTTTCTTATCTGTAGATGATCTTTTCAGGCTTATTCACCTCCAATCTGCTATGACTCTCATCAACATATTGATAGGTGAATACTTCTTTGAAATCATCTTTTGGTATAACCCAAATAAATTATCTACCACAGGGCCTGGTTTATAGTGGGAATGCGATCTATTTTTCTTCCTCTTGATTTCTTTCTTCTCCCTTTTTACTTCCTTTGGCATTTAGAGGAATCCCATTATTGGAAAATGGTTTCTGTGATGATGGTCTATTGTAATTCTTAGATCCCTCATGTATTGTGACTTAATTAAGAGCCCTTTAGCAATAAACACTGGAAAAGAAATAAGACTTGTTCATTAAAGATAATGGGTAAAAAGGAAATAACAATATCAATTGTCCTTGCTCTCCAGGTCAAGGTGCTCATCACTGGGATAGGGGGTGGTTGATAGTGTTAAAGACTCTTCTTAAAAAAAAAAAAAAAGACTCTTCTTACTCCAGGACTGCCTTATGGCTAGTTCCAGACCCCCATTTTGAGTTGTTTTGCTTATTCTTCTGGTAGAAATTAAAGAGTCTAGTTTGTTGTCACAATACATTTAAACCCAATACAGCCCCACACCCACCGGTAGGGGGCTTCACTCTATTTTCATACTCTCTGCATTCACTTTTTAAAGATCAGAGCAAAACTAGCTTCTCCCAAGTCATCCGTTTGTCTTTACTGATTACATAAGTGTGTGTGTGTGTGTGTGTGTGTGTTTGTGGGTGTGTGGGTGTGTGTTGAGGGAATAGGGAGAATGGAGCTTACCTCTAATGAACTCAATTATTTTCTGCAATATGAGATATCAAAATATTTCTCCAGCCAGATTTTGCTGACTGGTACAAAATTATGTCTGATTCCCTCTCGCCATTTGCACCCTGAACATGAGTATATCCAGGAGTGGAAACATAATATTTTGCAAAAAGAATGTCTCCTATGGAGAGCATAACACAGGCTTTACTTTTCCAAGGCAAATAAGAGCAACCACATTTAATTAATTACAAACAGAACTTGAAAAATGCTCTGTGTGAGTGGTTCTCAAACTTGGCTATACCTTGGAATTACCTGAAGAACTTTTAAAATACTGATGTCTGGGTTTTGCTCCCTGAGGTTCTGCTAGAAATTGTCTGAGACACAGCCCGGGCATTAGTTTTTTAAAACCTCTCCAGGTAACTCTAATAGGTAGCCATATTTGGGGATCACTGATCTACATCCGTGCACCTCCAAGTTCACCTACCAAAAAATTCTGTGAGGGGAGGGGCAGCATTAAATTTAGATTCTTTAATGACAAATCAATTGTTTCTGAATAAATGAACATGTTCATGAACATAAATATTTCCCTATTTAGATTACTGTGTTACAGAAAGTAATTGAAGGTAAGGTATGGAAATTGTGTCTTCTTTAGTGGATCCAACATAGCAATGAAGTAAAGGAGGTAGAAATATATGCTGTTCTTAAGTAACACATCCAGAGATGTGCAGACCCATGGCTATTGGGTGGTCCTACAGATCTAAGGGATGCTCTCTCCTCCTATCTTGTTGCCCTTCTATTTTTAATAATGTGATACCTCATATTTTTTCCAGAATAGCTGCTCATGCTCAGGCTCTAGCCATCATAGCAAAACAGGGGAAGGAGCAAAGGATGAACCACTTAAAGATACTTGCTAGAAGTAGAACAGGATGCTAAAACTTGCATTCCTTTAGCTCATTGGTTTTCAGCTGGGGAAAATTTTGGCCCTCAGGGTGTACTTGATAATGTTTCAAGATGATTTAGGTTGTCACGACCGGGATAGCGTAAAGGTTGGGGGTACTGGTATCTAGTAGGTAGGTATCTGCTGCTAAACGTTGCCCACTGCCCAGGACAGCGCCCACAACAGTGAATTATCTACTTAAATTGTTGATGGCAGAAATGTTGAGAAACCCTACAAAGTCTAGCTATAAGTTGATCATACGGCTATACCTAGCTGCCAGGAAGACAGAAAATTGTAGTCCGTATTCTGAGAGGTAATCTGCCTATTTAAAAATTGAGGATTTTATTACCAAAAAGTGTAGAATGGACGTAGTGGAGGTGGGTACTACTTCTCTGTACCATATTGTCCAATAACTTCCAAATCCGGCCTAAGAGGTTTGAAAGCTGGAGTTTGTTCCCTTATCCATGATCCATCACTTAGCCATGGTGCAAACTCATACCCTGCAAGGACCGGCTAATTTCTGAAGCAAAACCAGCCATTTGCATAAACAGAAATGCAATTTTAATGAAGGCTTTTCTGGCTACTGTTCCTGGGAAGTTGGGGTTATATTTTCATGAGTTAATCTCCCATGAATATTCAGGAGAAGCCTGCTGGGCATTGACTGCAGCAGTAGTGGGTTACAAAAGGAGTTGCTGTACATAATGCGCACTTCGCATTTTCCTCCCCCTTCCCCTTAGGTAGAACTAGGAGGTAGAGCAGGGGCGCCATGATATCCACCTCCTGTGGGCTATTCCAGTGCTGAACATACGCAGAAACAACGTCACAGAATAAAGTGAACCTTCAGGTACATCCAAGCCACGTCTTTATTTTATGGATGAGAAAAGCAGACGCCAGAGACTGGGCTTTGGGTCCCAGCCCTTCTTTAAAGTAAACACGCGATCTCAGGCAAGTTCCTTATCCACTCTCAGCATCAATTCTCCAGTCTCTAACGTGAAAGCATTGGAACAATGTCTTGGGTCTCTCCTAACAGTAAGCTAGGTGGTGCCATGAAGCCCTGATTCTAGGAGGTGATGTAGGAGCTTCAGCGAGACTTAAAGAGTGTGCAGAGTGAAGGAGCTGAGGCTAGAACTTGCCTTCTGTATCTGAGCTCCCTTGTGGGTTTTGCGTTTTTGCGTTCTTGTTCAGGTTTATACCGGCTATCAGTTAGCATAACGGAAATGCGAGTATGCGGAGAAGCCAGGCTTTCCATGAAGACAAAGTTGTTAAACAAAGTTAAAACTGGAACATTGTAAAGACTTTTTCAGTTCTGTTTCAACTCAATCCAATTTCAGTTCTAGGGCAGTAACAATTCACAGATAATGAATAACTTTGTCTGAACTTTGGAAAAAAAATCATGGAGTTTCTGTCTATAAAGCAAATTCTTCTTAAAGCCCATATCTTTTTATAATGACTTTATACATACATCATATAAACGCTTTCTATTTTTTAAATATCAAGGCCAACTATTATATCTGATCTGGATTTATTGTCGGGTTCAGAAACTTAAAAGAAAGGACATCAAGATAGTATTCAGCAGATTGCCATTAAGTTTTCCTCAGATGGGGTAAGTTTCCCCACAGTGAATTTTTTTCTCATCTGATTGATATACTTACGTACAATAAGCTTCATCTACTGTGCAGAAAGCATCACAAAGATGCTTTTCTTTAAAAAGTTATGGAGACTACTAAGTTTTCTGGAGTATCTTTGCTTGGGCTTGATCTCTTATGAGTGTTGGAGGCAAACACAGCCAAATCAGGGCAGTGACATCATAGTGACCACCTCCTCTCCTAAACCACACAGTTCCCTTCAAAGGAATGAGAGGGAAGACTCCCACTGCAGAGAAGAAGGACTGTCCCACCCATGGATGCTGCCCAGTGCTATTCAAATGTGACACTGTGGCTCCTGTGGATCAATAATTTCCTTATAATTTTTACAACCTGTTGTCTCTTCCCCAAATTGCTCTATGCCTTCTGAGAAAAAGCCGTAGATCAGGGCCAATCTCCCTTGTAGATGAAACTGCCTTGAAAAACTGAATATAAATCCTACCAGTTGACATGTATTGGGCCTGTTTTGCAATCTAGAACCCAGAATAACGTGGGCCTTAACTACATCATAATCTCACTGTTGATGTAATGTTTTCCAACATTTTGTATTTTACTTCTCAGAATACTGCTTTATTTGCTTTTCATCCTGTAGAGTTTAACCTCTTTAAAACAAATTGACAAAACTTACAATGAACAGGAATATTTTTAACAGATAGATAAAAATATTCCTAGTCCCTATCAGAGAGTTTTGGAAAAGTTAGTAAATTTTTAAAGAGCTCTCAAAATATCCAAATATTTTGAAAAGTGAGTTCTTTGGAAGTTGCCATAGCAGCAGCTATTTGAGGCTAGAAATATCTTTGAGATTATATGTTATGTCAGTGTTGAAATTGCCTTATTATAGAAAATGTCACAGATTTTCAGTTCAACATTACTTGGTAACAGTCACGGCAGGTAAGAAAAATCTGAGAAAGAAGTAGGGAATGCAGCTATTGCTAATACTTCGTTTAACTTAGCCTTCCTAGACAATTTAAAAAGTACGAAATACATTACTTTGTGCATATTTCTTTCATTCAGAATAACCCCATTTCTTTGATAATGACATTAAGCACATATCAATAACCAGGTGTAGATACCTGCCAAAGATGCAGATTGCATTTCACATAATATGTCCAATTTTGGTAGGCTCGTTGTGTAAACAGAAGATGATTACTTAGTCAATTGAGATCAAACAAAGTAAAAGAGCAAAAATGTTAGATGTTACCTCCATGGTGACATCTGAGGAATCTTCTTCAGGGTTGATTAACTTTACATGGGACTCTGAAATAATTATGACTACACATGCTGGAGAATGAAATGTTCCCATCAGGCAATGATTACAACCAACATCAAGGGAGAATTTCAGGCAGGCAATCAGGAATCACCAATTATGCAGAGTATATGTAAGAGATGATGTTAGCTCATAAAAGTGCTGAAGTGAATAACTCGATGGATTTTAAAGGAAGCAGATGGCCCTATTTTGGCTCCTTACAGTTGACTTATCCAAACTGTATCCACAGGTTCAAACAGATTGTGACCCATGGTAACAGACAGCTTGTAATGTGACATTTGTTGTTACCCACACTCGTTTACAAAATGCTCTTCAACCACAGGGTCTGTGAACAAAGCAGAGAAATTATTGATATAGACAGATTTTATTTCTCTTGGACTTTGGCTGCCCAGACCCCATGTTTGTCCTCAAAATATGAATTTCTAATTTACATATCAATGAGGCACAAAGCAACTATTGTATTTGTTTGCCTAGTATGTTTGAGGCATATTGTTCTACTCCAAGGTAGAACACTTTGTCTATCCATCTTTAAGATTTGTCCTATTGGTCATTCTTGATGAAACAACTTCACAGCTCAAGGATTCAAGTTAGCAGATTCAAGGGAAGTTCCCATAACACTGGAGCGAAAAGGGACTTTAGCTTTGTGTAATTCGCGTTTCCACATCTTAAACGTGAGGTCGCTGAAGTACATAGATTCAATCAAATATCTTGTCCACATCACACAACTCATTAGGGGCAAGGCCCAAACCAGAATGGAGGTATTTCCATTATTATTTATTGCTGATTTAAAATGTACCCCAAAACTTAGGGACTTAAAACCATAATGATTTATTTCTCATGATTTTTTTGGTTGACCAGGAGGGTTTTCTGCTGGTTTCACCTGAGCTTACATGCATGATTGCATTTAGCTGCAATGTCATGTGGGCCTAAAGGAACACAAGGGGTTTCCTCACCTGCCTCGCAGTTGGTACTGGCTGTCAGCTGGGCCACTTGGGATCTATGTGGCTTGTCATCATCAAGAGAGCTGGACAGGTTTCCTTACACGGCAATCTCAGTCAATGTCCAAGAGAGCAAAAGCCAAAGTTGCGAGCCCTCTTAAGGCCTAGACTCAGAGCTGGCAGTGTCTCTCTTGTCCTATTCTGTTGGTCAAAACTAGGTATAGGGACAGCTCAGGGAAAAGGAGAAATGCGTTCACTTCTTGATGAGAGAAATAGCCGAGTCCCATTGCCGAGGAGCCCGGAAGGCATTGCCATAGCCATCTTTGAAAGGCACTTGCACACCAGGCTGTCAGTTTCAACAGGTAAGGACAACATTCCGGGTATGTCCAGCCCCCTCGCCATCTGGATCACTGCTGCTTTCACAGAGAATGTGTGCGACCGAGTCTGTCTGTAAACACTTGGCCAACATCCCATTTGTAGAGAAAGGACTTCCTAATTGTGATTGTTTGGTTTTATAGATTAGCGAAAACTTTAAAACCCTCTAGTAAAAATAACTATGTTCTCTTTTAAAATTAAATTGATTTGAAACCTAATACAATTTACAAAGTAATAAAGCCTTGAGAAAGCCTTTCTCTGCTCTTAAGTAGAATTCTTAAAGTTTGATTAGTTTCCAACTGAAAGCTGTCAAGTTGAGCAAAAAGCCTGTGTTCACAGTTTATGAGAGATGCCATTTGGTAACCTGAAGGTGGCAGATGTGAAGGCCAACAGTGGAGGGTGGCGGTGGGGCCGGGGCCCGGGGGTCTCCAGCTGCTTTCCTGATGGGCTTTCTGTCAGAGTCTCTCCTCTGAGGAGCGTGACTCCTTGCGAGTGGCTGTAAGTCTTAGAATAAATATTTCACTAGTCATGATGGTTTTGAAAACTTAAAGCTGTGAAGGACACATTGGAATCTCTGTGATTTACGATAAAGCTGAAGGAAACTTGATCATTCCAGGCCTGCCGTGTGTAGCTGTGTGGAATGTGCAAATGAATTAAACTAGCAAACCCCACAGATTTTGCTTCTTGATTAAAAAAAAAGAAGTCTTAAGTCAGATCAGCTAACAGGCAATTTGAAACAGGGATTTAGCAAGGCAGCTGTTTTAAATGAAATTCCTTCCAAATGCTTCTCTCTCCCTTCCCCCTTCCATATTTTTCTTGCAAGGACTCAGAGAAGCTTCTCTTCCAAATTTTCTTGGCTCTGGATATGAGTGATTTAAAAAATAATAATAATAAAAGCCTGCAATAGTCCTGTAACTTCACACATTACTCCTCTGTCAGTCTGCTCTTAGAGGATAGATAATGTTTCTTGTCCATACCCTTGTATGGGTAGCATACCCACACAATCTCATGCCTTGGACATAGTAATTCTTTGTACGGTACATAAGATCGATAAAATGTGCAAATGTGTTTTTTGGTATATTACTAAATTTAATTTTTACAAATATCTTTGGATGGAACTAGAGGGTATTATGCTAAACAAAATAAGCCAGTCAGAGAAAGACAATTATCACATGATTGCTCTGATAGGAAAAATATTTATTTTTTATTGCAAGTATCTGAAGAGAAAATCAGAGGAAACCTTTCTTTTTTTCTTTTGTAAAATGAGCATTAAATGACTCAAAGAAGTTAAATGACTTGCCAAACTGTATATAATAGTTAGATGTCTAAACCAATTAGAGCCCAAGTCTCCTGACTTGTGGCTCTGTTCTTTTTCTATTATTCCAGTTGCAATTCCATTATAGATGTTCAATAAATATTCATCAAATGAATGAGTAAATGTTCCTGTTATTGCCTTTGTTACTGGACATTAGAGCTTCATGATGATGGCATATTTTAGAATCTAAAATTCAGATTAGTACTCTTGTTCTAAAACACAGTGATTCTTTGACTCTTGTTTTTAGTAACCCATGAACAAATCGACCTGGCTAAAAGAGCAAGGAAACAATTCAGGTTGTTTCGATAAGGACTGTTCTGAAATGCTAGGCGCTCGGAGGTGGTCAGACTCTGTGAGCTGAATTTTCTGCTCCTTGTGGCATACATACATCCACATTCCCTTGTCTAAAACTCTTGGGCAAAAATCATAAATATTTTAGATTTTGGAAAAAAGTTAATGTATATTCTGAATATCATATATAGATGAATATATATATGAACATTGGGTAGTACCACTTTGCAATGAAACGATTATTTTTAGTAAGATCAAGTCTGTTAATAACTGCAGGTCAAACTTTGCCACACAGTGAGCTTTAGAGCCAAACTTACAAAAATACGTCAAGTTTCTGAGTTTTCAATTTTGGAATTCTGTATAAGAGATTGTGAACTTGAATTCCAGCAAGAAGCCTGGTCATGTATAAGCAGACTTTCTTCGAGAAAGGGAAGACTTTGAGTGACAACAATTTGGAAAGCAAATGCTCAAACAAAGCCAACACACCCCGCTGTTCCTCTTGTGCCAACAGTAGAGAAAAGGCAAGATTTCTTTTCTGGATGGAAAGGCACCACTCCTCTAAATCTCTGTGGTACGCATTTCTCCACTAAATCGCTAGTAACAAATCTCTCCTCTTGGGGAGAGAGCATCATGTTGAAACTTTTTCATGCTCCTTCAAGTGAATTTTGTAAATAGTATTTCCAGGGAAATTTTTTTATTTTATTATTTATTATTTTATTATTTAATTTATTATTAAATTTTATTATAAAAATTTTATTTTTATTACATGTCAACCCAATTATCTTACCTGGCATGTCTCAGGAAAACAAACACAATCTCCAGCTACGTTTTTCTCCGTCTATATGCTCAGTAACCAAGGGTCCAATTAATGGCTACTGCTTTTTTGGCCCAAAGCTGTCATATTCCCAGAGGAGACACCCAGGGGAGAAAAGGATCACCGTGGAAGCCCAGATGCTGTAGATCAAGCTGCGTCCATCAACTCAATCCTGAAGAAGGGAGTGGGGGCTGGGATGCTTTAAAATAACTACTCTTACAAATCCCACCTCTTAAAATCAGAGCCCAGATTTCCTCCATGTCATTTTCAAAGTCAAAAGAGAATTATTTTCTTAAATCGCCTTTTATTTTCCTGGGAACCTCTTCCCTGCTGGTTTCATCTGGTGTATACATGAACTACCATAGCAACAAACTCTGTCATCCTTGTCACTGATCTGGAGTCAAAGAGCCTCTTGAGAAAATGTGCAGTAGGAAGAAGTGTGGCCCCTGCAAAACATGTGAGTCCTGCATCGCTGTAGGTCAACCAAAGATCTTGGAAAATGGATATTCTCTCCAGCCACCAAAATATCTCCACATAAATCATATATGATATGAATGTCCCCATGATATGTGCAGCTTCAGATAAAAGTGGGCTTTTATAAACATTGGGTGCATGTGCTACTTCGCATCACCACATTTGCATCTTCAGGGCAAATACCCAGTAGTGCAATTGCTGGGTCATAGTGTAGTTCTATATTGAACCCCTTGAGGAACCTCCACACTGTTTTCCAGAGTGGCTGCACCTCCTTGCATTCACACCAACAGTGTAGGAGGGTTCACAGCAATGTCCACAATAGTGAAACTATGAAAAGAACCTAGATGTCCATCAACAGATGAATGGATAAGGAAGATGTGGTGTATATATATACAATGGAATACTATGCAGCCATCAAGATAAACAAAATCTTGCCATTTGCAAAATGTGGGTGGAACTAGAAGGTATTATGCTGAGTGAAATAAGTCAATCAGAGAAAGACAATTATCATATTATCTCTCTGATATAAAGAATTTGAGAGGCAGGACAGAGGGTCATGGGGAGTGGGGGGGAATGAAACAAGATGGGATCAGGAAGGAGACAAACCATAATGTACTCCTAAACTCACGAAACAAACTGAGTGTTACTGGGGGGACGGAGAGTAGGGATAGGGTGACTGGGTTATGGACATTGGGGAGGATATGTGCTATGGTGAGTGCTGTGAAATGTGTAAGCCTGATGATTCACAGACATGTACCCCTGGAGCAAATAATACATTATATATTAATAAAAAAATTTTAAAAAGGTGGGATTTTTTTTTAAAGATTTTATTTATTTATTTGACAGAGAGAGAGAGATCACAAGTAGGCAGAGAGGCAGGCAGAGAGAGGGGTAAGCAGGCTCCCTGCTGAGCAGAGAGCCCCATGCGGGGCTCGATCCCAGGACCCTGAGATGATGACTGAACCGAAGGTAGAGGCTTTAACCCACTGAGCCACTCAGGCGCCCAAAAAAAGGTGGGCTTTTAAAAAAACAGTGTTTTCTAAAAAAATGAGCCTGGAATGGTTATGAAACCCAGTTAGATTGAGGAATGACATTAATAAGAGATCAGCTGTAGCTAAAGGACAAAACGGGTATCTTTCAAGGTGTTTTAGAGCTCCGATAAAGAAAGTTAGCAAAATGAGATTAAGTCACGTAAGAAAGGAAGACAGAAACTACTAGTTACCTGTTGCATCCCTAGTTTAAGCCAGCCACCGAACTCCTGTGTGTGTGTGTGTGTGTGTGTGTGTGTGTGTGTGTGTGTGTTCCTATTTTATCATTACAATAATTCTATTGAAAGAGCCCCCTGACTCATCCTCTTCCTGACTTCCATCCTTCTCCGTACCTAGCAGCTATAAGGATTGGTTTGCACATGGAAACATAACTCGCCTACCTGAAACTCTCCAGTGGCTTCCCATCTCACTTTGGAAATACACAAAGTTTGTAACATGCCCACGAGGCTCCATATGGACTGGTCTGGGTCTACCTCTGAAGCTTCATCAGGTGCCACCCACCCCCGTTCCCCATGCCCTGCACCCATCGGCCTTCTTCTGGTTCCTCCCCCTGTGACTTTCTTCCTGCAGGCCTTTGCACATGCTGTCTAAAATCCCCTTATTCCAACTTGCTGCCTGGTTTCAATTTAAATGTCCGATTTTCCAGGAAATTTCCCCTGGTCACAAACTTGACTTCTCAGACTTTCTTGTAAAACCTGTGCTTTTCTTTGACATAATTGCTTACTATTTTTAATTATATAGTTACTGATGTGATTGTGAATTCATACCTTTCCCACAAGCTTCTCAATTCATTTAGGTGTGGGATTGTGTCTGCTTGTTCCTTTCTCAATTCCCAGTGCCAAGCCAAGCTCGTGGAACATAAAACCATTCAATAAATAGTTAAATAAAAGAGACAGATGTCACTTTTATCACATGCGTCTTCTCTTATTGACGATTCACTTGCTTGTCCAATGAGTCCCATGCCCTGTGCTACCTGACCAGTTTCTCTCAGATGTGAAATGAGCACAAGCACATATTTTTACTCAGTTGGGGTGGGACTTGCAGCAGAGCCTGATGATGATGTAGAGAGAGGCCCGGGTGAGGAGCAAAGGCACCCAGCTCTCTTCCAGTATCCCCATCCAGGTCGGTGGCTTTTCCCAAGTCGATTTATTTCAACGTGTATTTCACTTCTCGTTTGTAAAATGTGATAATATCTCTTCTACCTATTCATAAAATCGTATAAGAAGTAAGGTGATGAAGATGAAGGTTGCCTGGAATGTCCTATAGAATCTAATTATGTAGTCAATTTCTTTTTAAGTTAAAGTCATGTTTCCATACATACTTGTATTCAAAATCAAGCTGTATGGAAGGGAAAGGATCTAGTTTTCCAAATACACCTTCAAAATGATAAGAGAACTATAGTAAAAAAAAAAAAATAACATAAATTCCTGGAACTACATCTTAGCTTTCCAGAATACAAAAGACAATATTGATCTGAAATTTCTGAACCTGAAAAGCTGAAGCTCTTATTAGAAGGGGGAGTAGTTACACCTGCAGGATTATGTAGGAGAAATAGTCTGTTCCCAATAAATTATCATGTGCCTCATTAAACAACTACTTGAAACAAGACAGTTCTAACTGACGAAAGGCAGATGTAGACCCTGAAAAATAATACTGGGTCGTTAATTTAGAAGCGGGCTTGATGCTTCTCCAGATTCAACAAAATCTTAGACAACAGTAAAGGTATCCTTTATTTTGAGATCATAGGAAGGAAGGAGATGGAAACAATTATTAATTCTTTGCCCTTTAGAAACTTGATGTATTTATCTTGGAGTCAGGGGAAGATTGGGATGCAGATCATTTCTGATTAGATATTTTTCTTCACTGCCTACTCCGTCATGGTTTATTGCTGATGTGTGTGTGTGTGTGTGTGTGTGTGTGTGTGTGTGTATGAGAGAGAGAGAGACGGGAGAGAGAGTGTTTTAAGAGGAGTGGTATGGTACTTCAAACAAATAATCCTACAGCCGACGGCAGCTGTTCCTGATTTCTTTTAATAATCCATGACAAAAATATTGAGTGTACAATAATGCAAACAGCCAAACAATGAAATGAAAACAGGCAGAAGCAATCATTTGCTCTAACTCCTTCCATTTTATTTGAATACACTGAGTGTGTTAAGATGTTAAAATAACTGTTAGTGTTTTGGAGATCATCAGTACTGTTGTGGCACTGGTGTGTGTGTGTGTGTGTGTGTGTGTCTCTGTGTGTGTGTGTGTGTTTTAATTCCATTTGGGGGCTGAAGAATGGAAAGTCAATATAGCTACTTTTGTTCTAGACCTAAAAAGTCTTTCTACCTAGCGAATTTGTCCTTATCTCTTTCTCTTTTGTGTGACTCATTGATTCTTTCATGATCTAACTCAGCCAGACCTTGCAGGAACCACTTCAGATGAAAAGTGTAAAGATGAGTTAAAATATATATTATTTTAATAGCTGGTGCCAGAAGTCTTCCTAGATTAGAAGCTCTTTGATCAGGAAAAAGCCTCATCGGGTGCCACTTTGTTCACCAAGCTCTTGACATACTGGCTTTCCTCCAGTTCCTTGAACTGGCCACTTTCTATCCTGCCTCAGGGCCTTGGCATGTGCTGTCTGTTGGGGCCCAAAGGTGATACTGTAAGGGCAGTAGATGGCATAGGAGAAGGAAGGGAAGAGATGAGTACAATATATTAAAAATGAATTGAGAATTTTCCACTTAAGGTTCATACATTGAATTCCACACGTATAAATTTTCTGGGGCTGCTGTAACAAATTATCACAAACTCAGAGGCTTAAAACAGCAAAATTTTACTCTGTCACAGTTCTGGAGGCCAGACATCTGAAAGCATGGTGCCCTGGGGCGGTAATCCCTCTGAAGGCTCCAGGGGAAGACATGCACTTCGACTCATACAGCTTCTGTTGGAGGCATTCGTTGGCTAGTGGCCAGGTCACTGCAATCTTTGCCTCATGGCCACATTGCCTCCTCCCCTCTGTCTCTTACTCTTCAGTCCCCCATTACACACACACTTGTCATTGGATTCGAGCCTACTCAAATAATCCAGGGTAATATCCTTTCTCAAAATCTTTAACTCAATCATATCTGCAAAGACCCTTCTTGCAAATAAGGTAACATTTCCAAATTCCAGGGATTTGAACTTGATAGCTCTGAATAGTCATTATTCCCTTAACCTCTTTAAACTGAACTGCAAAATAGTTACATTGTGTTAAGGTTTCTTTTAATAAACTCTTTGGTTATTCCCACATTGTAGTTTTTTTGTTCATGTATTTTTACGTTCTCCATTTTTTAATAGCTATGCTAGCTAATATACTGATATTTTATAGACTATTTTAAGAAACAGATCATGAATTTGATTGCTTTATAATTGTTATTAATAATTTTTAACAGAAATGTTTGCATTTATATTACTATTTTTTAGAGAGAGAATGTGTGCATGCACCACATGAGCAAGGTTGGGGGTGGGGGCAGAGGGAAAGGGGGAGAGAGAATCTTAAGCGAGCTTCATGCCCAGTGAGAGCTTCATCTCCCAAACTTGAGATCATGACCTGAACTGAAACCAAGAGTTGATCACTTAACCAACTGAGTCACCCAGGCATCCCTTGTCTTAATTTTTTTATTGACTCTATTCCCTATGCTATAATTTTTATCCCTGTGACTTATTTATTTTATACGTGGAAGTTTGTACGTCTTGATCCCCTTCAAATTTGTCTTTCCCTTAATTATTTCTGCTTTCTTTGGTTTGTCTTAGGGTTTTTTCCTAACTTTTATTTGGATATTTAACTTATGCATTTGTATTCTTTCTTGTTGGTTGACGTAAGATTTCACTGCCATGTAACCAAATCCATAGTTGTAATATGTACTCAAATCTTTGCTCCAAGTGTTGGTTCAAGAAGAGATCTCCGATTTAGAAATAGCATGACATTTTTGTTTGTTTCCTAATCTGTACATTAATTTAAGTACTATTATATATTATCAGAGGATGCTATCTCTGTTATTATTGACTTTTATGAATTTATCCAGTCTTTCTTGTGGCCAGATTTCATGACTATTCCATGAGCACCTGAAAAATATGTTCTGTGTTCAGAGTTGAAAATTGGGTAGAATTCTCTTATTAATTATGTTATTAAAGTCTCCCAAATCCTTGTTTTCCCTCTTTTTTAAAATTTATTTTTTATTTAAATTTGATTAATTAACATATAATGTATTATTGGTTTCAGAGGTAGAGGTCAGTGATTCATCAGTCTTATATAATACCCAGCGCTCATTCCATCGACTGCCCTCCTTGACGTCCACCACCCAGTTACCCCATCTCCCCCACCCTCCCCTCTAGCAACCTGTTTGTTTCTTCTGATTAAAAGTCTCTGATGGTTTGTTTCCCTCTCTGATTTCATCTTGTTTGATTTTTCCCTCCTTTCCCCTATGATCCTCTGCTTTGTTTCTTAAATTCCACATATGAGTGAGATCATATGATAATTGTCTTTCTCTGACTTATTTCACTTAGCATAATACCCTCTGGTTCCATCCACGTTGTTGCAAATGGCAAGATTTCATTTTTTGATGGTTATTAGTATTCCTAGTAGTATTCCATTGTATATGTATACCACATCTTTATCCATTCATCTGTTGATGGACATCTGGGCTCTAATTGTTAAACTTGATCAAGGATAAAATGATCTGTATATTTTATGTGAACATCTCTCTTTTCTTTCTTACTTTGTATGGTTTTCTTTAAGATCTGTATCGTAGAATGATACTAATTCAGATTCTGTTTCTCCTAATGTGATTCTTCTTATTCTTATTTGCAATTCCTATGCTATTTGCTTTGTAATTATTAATCTTAGCTTATTTGGTATATGGGTATTCATAACTGCTAAATATAATGGTAAAATTAATTTTTAATTTAGGTTGCCCATAATTCTGTCATCTAATGAGTTTTCTCTCAATTCTCTCAAATACTAAGATTGTGACCCCTGCTTTTCTACCCATTTACATTTTCCTCACGTGCATGTTCCCATATCTTGTCAATCTTTCTGAGTCATTTGATGTATTATATAAAGCATATAATTGAGTGTAGCTTTGTAATTCCAATAAAAACCTTTTTTTCTTTTAATAGGCAAATCTACCCATTAGTACATTTATTAATATGAAAATAATGTTTGATCGTAGGTGTGTGTAACATTCTTATGTGATCATCTCTTTTCTTTCCTACTTTATATGGTTTTCTTTAAGATCTGTATTTCCCCTGCTGTGTGTGTACCTTTATTGTTGAAACTTGAAAGGTTTTCATGTTTGTTCTGTGTGATTGCCATTATATAGCTTTATACAATGTCCTTAATCTTCTATTCCTTTTGAAAATCTCTCTTAATTCCCTTGCATTAGCAATGTCAGAATACGTATTGTTCTATTGCCTATCCCCTTTTCTTGGCACCATCGTTTAAATATGCATCGTTCTCTATTACTTACCTGTGCAGACTTAAATAAACTTGCACATCCACTCTGGACGGGTTTAATGTTGCCCTTGGGAGCTTTCCCCATCCCCAGCCTCCTTTTTAGGTTAAGTAGGCTTCCTTGGCTTTGACGGAAGCCCAGAGGCAAAAAAGCAAAGAGCATGCATTGAGCTGCCCACACAACTGCCCTGGAGTCAGAAGTGGGTCCGGGGATGTGACTTAAGCCCCAGAAGCATCTACTGCAGTGTCTCCGGAAGGGTGGGTGTTAATCCCCACAGCATCAACCGGGCATTGATATTATGCTTGGGCCTCAGGTTGCATCCCTTCTACGGTACCAGCAAGTGTGGGAAAGGCTGGAAAAGGCTGAGAGGTTCACACTGTCTATCTTTCCGGCTTATCTTCCCTTTTGTGTTCTGAGGTACAGCTACTGTTGTTGCTAGTCTTGTTCCCATGAGAACAAACACAGGCCAGAGACTGGTAATGGAGCACGCCAGAGCCCGAGGAGCGGCGTGACTTTGGAGACAGACACTAACACTAGATCCAGTCTAAGGAACACAGGTCAAAAAAAATACCATATTTGTAATTATCAAAGTATTGCTAATTATGTCCTCATAAATCAGACTTTAAAAAAAGTCACTAAAAAGTGGATTTTTGTGCCTTTTTCTGGCCTAAAACAAGAAGAAACAGATCACCTTCATAGGCTTCTTAGGTATATCTGTTTTTCTGATTTGCAGTTATTAAGCTCATATGCCCTTAGGCCTTACATCCCCAATTAAAATCCTGCCTTTACCACACACTGACCATGTGACTTTTGGCAAATTACTGAAACTTTCTGTGACTCAGTTTCTTGCTCTATTAAATGGAGGTAATTAGGTGAAATAAGATGACATATGTAAAGTGTTTTTAGAGAAATCCATAGTATAGCCTGTTACAAGTGTTATTTCTTCTTCTTATTATTGCTTTTATACCCACAAGATTGATAGTCCCTCTTTGTGTGTGTCCATTATGATTTTCTTCTCTTAGTTACCATTACTTGTACAACTCCAATCTTGCCTACTAAAATGTACACTCCATGAGAACAGGGACACTGTTGATCTAATCCACATCTTATCCCAGCTTGTAGTAAATGGAGTTGAACACAGTATGGCTCAATACTTTTTTGCATGAATGGATGAATGAATCAATGAATCATCCAATCAAGACTGCTCGTTTAGGTCCCTGATGTGTCAATTTCCTGAAGGAAATCACAGATTTTGAGCTCCTTCTCTCATTACAGGGAAGCACTAATTTCACCTATAAGCTTTGAACATACCTTTTAAATCTATACTTTTATTTAACCTTCAGTGGATAAATACGAATCAGACTGACAGATCAACCCAACCCATAAGTCTCTTCTCTTCCCTAACCGCCAAACAGGCATCAGCTTAGATTACCCAGATACCCTATATTTTTCCTCATTGAATTATCCAGGCTGCATGACCATGCAAGCAAAATTTTAAAAAGATTCTCAGTTCTTTTGGGATGGGAGAACACTCCCATCCTGTTCTATTCTCCTGGAAAATAGTCACCAAGGATGGATTAATTTCAAATTTCTCTGATATGGATAATTACTTATTTGGGGTATCTCCCATTTTTTAAAAAAATTTTGTGTCCTAAAAGCCAGAATTGACAAGCTTCAAACTGGATACAGAGACATTGACTCAAACAGTTTTGATTTCCAAGGAATTGAGATGGTTTTAAGGGTGTAAGAACTGTGACGAGGTAAGCCTTGGATGAGATGAAATTTGCCTTTTCTGGGAACTGGGATCTGTTCCAAGTACCTCGAGATGCTGCATTCAACTGACACATGAAAGTCATGGGCTGGCTATGCCTGAGAGCAAACTGTGACGAGGGCAAGACCGGAAGAACACTAACGTTTATCAAACCCTGGTCATGCCAGGCACATCATCTCATTCAACATAACTATCCTATGAATCTTATAATCGTACCTCCTTTAGATGAGAGGAAATGGAGATTCAGAGAGTTGAAGCTACTTGTTCAGGGTCTACGTAGAAAGAAGTGGCTGTTCCTAGATCATCCCTCACTGTGGATAACTATCATGGGCTCATTCCAAGCCTCGATTGTAGAATTTTGGCTCTCCTCCTCATTCTTCCCCTATGTAGTAATGCATGTCAGAGGGAAGGCTTCCTTTGTTGTGTCCACTGCACCTGCAACTTTGCCCACCTGCCTACCCCCAGACATTGGTCTCTCTGTCAAACAGACCCTGTTTACATGGAGCTTCTACATCTTTGCCCTACTCCTGTGGAAAATAATCAATGGCTTGTTTTGGTATTTGCATGTTATTGAGTGTGTAGACACTCCAGTATACAGACCTATTCTTTCTTAACTTGGTCATTTTCTTCCTGAGTTCTTCTCCAAACTCTGTTTTTACTTTTCTGTCTCCCTTGCTGACTCATACCCCAAGTAGGAATCTTTATCCTATCTTATTCTCCTTTGAGAGCTACACGATGTTTTCTCAACCAAGCTCATGCCTTTATGACTTTCTCTATCATTTCTACTCAGATGCATCATTTCTCTCTTGCTGACCTCTCCGTTTTTCAAGACGTGCACTCCCAATATCCAATTAGACATCCAGTCAGTGCCTGGTTAGATATGGACTTGTTGATTTTGAGATCCTGACCTAATACCCATTTGAAGACTTAAGACTCATCTCTGTAGTAGTTGGTTCATCTTTAAGTGGGTGCCAAACTAATAATTCACAATCCACAAGCCCAGTCTGATCTTCCTTTCATAGTTTGATGAATATTATCACTCAGCCCCTCAGATGTAAAGCCTCCCAGTTGCCTTTGTCTTTCCCCCAAGCAACTACATCTGTCAGGTCACCAAATTTTGTGCATTCTATTCAATCACAGTCCTCCCCTTTTTATTGACCCTTTGTTAGAATCCTAGTTCATCTTCACCTTTTGCTTGACCCCTTCCTACCATCTATCTAGTCTTCATCCCTTCACATCTTTCTGCAACCTCATTAGCACTGACACCATATTTTTCCAAATCTCAGATCTGATCTTATTTTTTTCTTTACTCATAAACTCTAGTTTCACAAACCCTATTGCCTATAGAATAACAATACAAGTCCTGAGTAAACATTTTATGAACCACACTGGAGCCATGCCAGATGAACTCAGAAGCCCTGAAGACCCCACCCTGTCCCAACCTTTATGCCTTGCTCATGCCCTGCTGCTTTGTTCTGATGGCCTTCCTTCTTGCCCTATATTTGCCAGCCCAAATCCACCATGCCCCAGACCCGATCAGAGTTCATTGCTTCCTCATTTATCTTCCATTATATTTAGTTGAAATCACATAAAAGTCTATCTTTCTATCACCTTTCATAATTTCTGATCAGAGAAACCTTTCATAATCATTTCTACAGCTATATTCCCTAAAGTAATTCTATAAAAATTCCAAATTAATCTCAAAATCTCTTATATCTTGGATGAGAAATCTATCAATAAGATTCCTATATTTAAGGAGCTCTTGTCAAATCATATTGTCACTGACACCTTTACTTTGGGACTGTAAATTGTTAGCACCATTTTAAAGGTAGGAGAATAGGGATATGAAGCAAATATTTGATGAAAAGAAACTAATAAAATTGTGAAATATTTTGGAGTAGAGTTCAGTACTCTTAATTGTTAGTGCTATTTTGAGACTTGGGATATCTAAGACAGAAGCCATTAGCCATTATTCAAATTTACTATCTGCAATGGAATATTATGCAGCTATAAAAAAGGATGAGACCTTGTCATTTGCAACAACATGGATGGAGCTAGAGGGTAGTATCCTAAGTGAAATAAATCAGACCGAGAGACAAATACTGTATGATTTAACTTATGTGTGGAATTCAAAAAAACAAAACAAGTGAATAAACAAACAAATAAAACCAGAATCAGAACTATAAATACAGAGAACAAATTATTGGTTGCCAGAGGGGAGAGCATGGGAGAATGTAGGCAAAATGTGTGAAAGCGAGTGAGAGGTACAGGCTTCCAGTTGTGGAATGAATGAATCATCAGAATAAAAGGCACAGCATAGGGAATAGAGTGAATGATATGGCACTGATACAAAACACTTATATCATCACAGAAAGTTCTTTTCAACTGTACTGTTTTATTCCCTTTGTAGGATATACTTGATAATACATTCTTCATTAAGGAAATCTTCTGTTTCTTTTTTGGCGTTTTTGTCATTTCTTTTCACTTGCTTCTACAAATGTCAGTTCTGGTATTTGTGCTGTGTCAGAAATAACAAGGAGCAAATGATCTTTCAAAGACCTTTTATAAACTGGCTTGATTTCTTCTATGTTCTCAGAATTTCTTTCAATTTTTTTCTCAGCTGGGATAATGAAAAAGTGACTCCCTTGCATATGATATTTTCTTCAAGGAATTGAACAAAAAATTATGTGATTTTGTCCAAATCCATTACATATTTTAGTTATGAATCCATATGGCTCCCACTTCACTTATCCCAGCTTAGTTATCAGCATAAGCCTGTAAAAGTCAGATTTTACCCACAAATGGAAGTAATTGCAAAGAGATCTAAGGACAATTTGGCCCATTTAGGAAGAACAGGAAGCAGAGGAAGAAAAACATTTGCTCCATCAACATTTTCACTTAGTGCGTGCACACACACACCCCTCAATATTATAACTTACTCCTCGAAAATGAGGGCATTAGTGTCCAGATAAAAGCTACAGCATACTCTACTGTTAATATCTTTACCCTACTGTTAAAATCTTTTGTCAACTACACATTCTGAATAAAGATTCTCTCTTACCTTAATGTATAGGAAGCTTGAACTTGTTCTCAAGGCGATGAAGTGATCACTCCTGTCTTTGTACTTCTTCCGTAGTTTAAATATTATCACACACATTGTATATGTTTGCAAAGTAATCTATTTGCATATAGGTCTCTCTGACTATACTGTCCTTATTTAAGGCAGGAAAGCCCACTTATCTTTTTATCTCCAGGATATAGTGTAACCCTTGGCAAATATTAGAAAGTCTAGTGTAGCTGATTCATTCCTTAGATCCATTCCTCAAGTCTTTTTTTTAAAGATTTTATTTATTTATTTATTTATTTATTTATTTATTTATTTATTTATTTGTGAGAGAGAGAGAGAGAGAGAGAGAGAAGCAGACTCCTTGCTGAGCAGGGAGCCTGATGTCGCGCTTAATCCCAGAACCTGAGATCATGACCTGAACCAAAGGCAGACTCTTAACCAGCTGAGCCACCCAGGAGCCCCTTCATTCCTCAAGTTTTGAGAAGTCTTACCTTCCATATTCCCAGCCACATTTCCCATCCACCGTCACTCCCCCTCATCATAGTGTTTTAGGATAAGAAGGTACTCAGAAGCAATATTAATCATCTCTCTTCCAGCGATAGACAACTCTCTGTTCTGCCAAAGGCAGTCCTGTTCACCACCCCTCCCAACTTTATACCAACTTTACGTCAGTGAAGAAATCCAGAACGTGGAAGAATTTGCTGGGCATCTCCTTCCTGGGCACTGGCTAGATTACAATTGGAATAGACTCTTGAAATTGCTTGCTTCCAATCAGGGCATGGAGGGATCAAAGGCAGTCCACCACCTACCTGTATCGGAGATGAACACATAGTTAGCAATCTCCTAAACTCCAAGAGGATAGCTGAGCAGGTTAGTGCTTCAGAGCTTGCCCAAGGCAAAATGATGATTTTTCTAAAAATTTTCTAAAAATAATGATTTTTTCTAAAAATGATTTTTTAGCACCCTTTTCCTTTCACACAAAGCTTAGACCAAACTCGTTTTTAACTGATGATTTTAGCTTTCAAAGACTCAAAAGATTTAAAGACCCACTACCTTGTTAATAATGGTGTGTTAGGCCAGTGAGGTATTACTCAGAGGAGTGGGGTTAGCTCAGGATCCTGAAGATTAAACCATTTGCAGTTGCCTGCCCCCACTTGTCATGAGTCCACCCTGATACGGCTGGGCTCACATGAAGAAAAATCTGGAAGACAAACATAATTCATTTAGCTTTGTGATCAGAGTCTAAAAGCTGTGGAAAGAATTTCATATTTTCCTCCAGGAAGGAAAAAATTATAGTCTGCTCAGCCTCCAATCAAGCCTTTTTATGACGTAGGGAACAACTAAGTTCTTTTTTCCACAGAGGCCAGCTTTCATTAATGAAGTTTTTCAACTCCTGTAGAAGTAAGTCCCACACATAACTTAAATAAGTGGTTAAACCAAAAATATGATGCGGTTTTTATTTGGTTAATCAATGATTTAATAGTTTCTGCTGGATTTTTAGAACCATATTTATTTTCAATCTTCTTTATCAACAAAATTAGATCTATTACATGGCCAAACTGACTGCACAAAATTGCTCATTAAAAAGACCCCCTAAAAAGAAAAACAAAGAATGGGAGAAAATCAATTCAAATGCTGGCATAAAGACAGAGCCATTGATGTTAGGAAGTTTCAGGACGTTTATATATCATACAGAGGTTTTTTTTTTTTTTCCTAAAAGCTTCCTTTTAAAAGGAGGATATTGATCTTTTTTTGGACAAAAGCTGATATACTTTCCCTAGGCCCACCCTATGTATTCTAAAATTATCTGATTTTTTTTTTTTTAATATTCTTTCTTCCCTTGGTCTGTTAATATAGCCTCATAAATAATACACAAAACCCTGTTGCAAAATGTCTTTTGAGACCAGGAAACTGCTTCTCTGTATTATCTTTGTTCTCTTTCTTCTCATTTGTTTGTGACTATCCCTCCTCCTTTCATGTTTAGAGCTTAAGATAAAAAAGAAAATAATAATAGTAGTAGTAGTAAAAGTACCACAGAGAATTGAGGATAAAGAAGCAGATCGAAATCTCAGAAGACACGTGAGCTATGTGTTTTTTTTAACACCCATGTCAAGTCTGCATAGAATGGTCGGTTTGGGGTGTAATTTTACCACACACACTTTTACCAAGCAAGACACCGTGTCTCTGCAGAGGCTGGACACAGGGAAGCTGGTCACAATATGGTGCCAAGGCAATGTGACCATCACATGGCTTTGATCCTGATTCCATTATTCAATATCCACATCAACATCCTTAAAGATCTGGCTGTATTCTGTATAGAACATACTGGAAGCTCCATGCCTAGTGGGAAGTTCCGTGACAGCCAACTAAAGAGCTGACATCGGGAGCGTACACTTTGGAGCATTAAAGCGATTGTGAATAGCAGATAAACATTCAGCCTTGAGAGTCCATTTTCCTTTTAAACAGCATCGACGCCGATAGCAGTCAGTCAGGGTTACATTTTTACACGTTTGGTGTCTGTCTTCAACTACAGCATCTAAAATGCCCCCAGACAACGCATGCTTAAAATTGACAGTAACAGAATTTGGAGAGGGAGTAGTGATTGTGCCACTAGATTGCAGAGGCCGGCTGCCTTCCAAAGAATTCACATTTGCTCAGCATCTGGGAGAGTTTAAAGCTTATAGAAAGTGGGAATGGACGTTGACAAAGGTAGAATAATACACATCAGGTTCTAAGATAATACAAACAAACCCCTATAACCGGTGACATTTTATGTGAAGAGAGGCCTTTAACGAGAATAGTCAGAGGCAAGTCCGCACACCCTTTTGGGTGTCTAGACATTTGGAAGGAAGGAAACTCACCACGTGTTCCAAACCCGTCTCTCTTGCACTGATTGAATCTGGCCACAGTGGCTTAGCCTCTGACTTAAGTAGAACAGCTCAGGCTTCCTCTCCTTTCTCCGCTGCACATAAGTTTCCGAGTTAATAACTTGGGTCAGGGTATAGTTATTTGACTCCTGTATGAAAACCAAAAAGAGCCCGGTGATCTTGAAGTTTAGCTAAATGTTTCCTTCATTTGGGGGCGCCCCGTCTTTCCTGAGCTATCAGCCTTCAGGCGCTCGAACTAGACATCTTGGGGGGAGACAGCTGACCCCCAGCAGCGAAACTCCAGGAGCCTCAATGCTGAGCACATTTGAAGGCAGGGGTTTCTCTTGAGTATCTGAAACTTTTGCTGACTCTCCCTAGAAACCCAAAACTAATTTCTAGTGAAAAGCAGATAGAAAACATCTTTGGCTTTTTCTCTCCTTCCTTACCAGATATTTGGATAGTGATGATAACTGATTGGTCGATTATGTCCATTCTTGGACTAGTTTGAAGCCCTGTCTCCAAGGTGACGTTTATTTAAGGGTCAAGAGTTCAACTTGGGTCTTGAAAAGAAAAACAATTATTGGCATGTATGCACCCATTACAAAGAAAGTGTAAGGGCCTCCTATCACTTAATTAAATTGAAATAAAATAGGATGAAATTTTATAGCAACAGTTTTAAATTCACCTACCACCTACAAGTATTCCAAGAATCTTCCAGGACAACATTTACTGAAGAGAGAGCAGGGTTAAACGAATAAGGGGGGAAAAAATGAAACAAAACAAAACAAAAAACCCAAATTGCCACTGTGGGTCAGACTATCTTCTGGCAATTTTTTTTTTCCTGTTAATCGGGGAGTTTTTGCAAGATGGCAATTACTTGCTAAAATCAACTCTGAGAGATTAAGGATGTGCCCCAAACACATAATTTTCTGTAATCAAATATGTATGGTGTTAGATTCTTCGGTATTACTGTTTGGAGCTTCCTGTTTCATGGGTTTATTATGCCCCGTTCAGTGGGGTCATCAGCATAGACATGCAGAGCAAAGCCATTAAGACTAAATTCTATTTACGAGTCTGTGTTCACTGACAGCTCTGACTTCATAGAGGGCATGCTTAGCCAACCTCTGGCATTCTAGAATCTTTCTTATCCTCCCTCTAGGGGGCCAGGCTGCCTGGGACCCCAACCTGGCTCTACCACTAGTAGGAGCAGCAGCCGCATAGTGTGTGACTGTGTTTCTCAGGGTCTCCAGATAAACAGAGCTGTTAGGACGGATGTGCATATGCTACAAAGAGATTTATTTAAAGTATTAGCTCACACAATTTTGGAGGCTTGCCGAGTCCAGAATCTGATAAGGGAGGCTGGCAGGCTGGAGACTCAGGAAGGAGCTGCTGTTCAAGTCCAAAGGCAGTCTGCTGGCTCGCCTGAAAGATCCGGTGCTGTAGATGAATTCTGAAGGTGGTCTGCTGGCAGCCTGGGATTTCTGAAGATAGCTCTTGTTCCATTTAGGCCTTCAACTGACTGGATGATGCCGAACAACATTATGGAGAATAATCTCTACTCAAACTCCACCAATTTAAGTGTAAATCTCATCCCAAAACACCTTCACAGAAACAACAGTCACGTTGACCCTTTTTTTTTTTTACACAAAAATCTTTATTTTAACATTTAAAAGAAAGAATCACATGTTCATCCTGACAGCTTTCCTAGGCTTGGCCACCCGATAAGTTACACGCACACGAAAGGACTTGGAAGGTTATTGAACGCCTCTGTCACTGATGGAGCCATTGTGATGTGGCCACTCTCCCCGCAGTCAGACCCCGAGCCGGTCCCCTCTCCACAAGGAGGCCTCACTCCAGCCAGGCTGTGGGGAGGCTCCGGGTGAAGCTCGCCTCTGGGCTGTGAAACTAGCGATGTCATCACAGTTCCTGTGGCCCCTTTCACTCCAGAGCACAGTGTTCACTGAAGCGGACTCTTGGGTGGGGAGACTGAGGCAGCGCCTGCTCAGTAGGCCTTTGTTGGCAGTGTACACGGAACTTCGCATTCCGAATATGTGGGTACTGTGGCCCAATCAAGTTGACACATAAAATAGACCAGCAGGGTGACCTTAGGCCACTTACTTAACCTCTTTGTGCCTCAGTATACTTGCCCATAAAATAGGAGTCCTTCAAGTATGGGCACAGACTTCACAGGATGACTGGGAGGATTAATTAGGTTGACTTCTAAGTAAAGCGTGGGGAACAGTTCCTGCACATAGTAAGCACTTTATTACGGATTGTTGGAAAAGAAAAGAATTTTCAAGATATCAAGTCTACTTTGGGATCGGAAGAAGTGAAATAACTTGCCCTAAATTGCAGAGTGAGTTGACAACAGAGACGAGATTAGAATTCGAATATCCGAAATAGCCATTGGGTGATTATTGGAGACCGTCTTTGCTGCTGTTTTCTTTAGCTGGGTAATTGCTGCAACAGTCTATCAGGTGAAGCATATTATTGCTAAAATTTAGAATCCCTTCATGTTTGAGATGTTTTTAAAATAAGACCCTGGTAACCACTATTGCAGAAATGTGTGTTCGGTTATTTATATCTTCAGGTTATTGAAAAATACCTCTCTTGTCTACTGGATGATTCATTGAACTTCAGATTCCTTTATGCTTCTGCTGTTCCACATGAGTCATTCGATTCCCTTGAGACAGACTGAGCTAACGCTAACACCTGGTATTTCCACGGAACCCGCCCTCTAAGGTTCAGTGAGTGTCAGGGTACAGCTAATTGAAAAGACTTGCATAGCTTGAATCGTTCTGTTTTTTCTTTTCTTTTTTTTTTAAGGGTCTAATCTGCCTCCATTCTAGGACTGCTGAGAAGAGCTCCCTATGCAGAATTTTGTTTCCTTCCTGTCAAAAAAGTTACTTGAGGGGTGCCTGGGTGGTATCTGCCTTCAGCTTGGGGCGTGATCCCAGGGTCTTGGGATCGAGCCCCGAATAAGGCTTCCTGTTTAGTGGGAGTCTGCTTCTCCCTCTCCCTCTGCCTGCTTGTGCTCTCTCTCTCACTCACTCTCACCTTCTCAGTCTCTCCAATAAGTAAATAAAATCTTTTCAAAAAAAGTTATTCTATCTAAGATTCTTTGTCAGTGGCTCTCTGAGTGAATTATGCTAAGATCAGCTGGATTATAATTACTCAGAGAG